>ML795744.1:474460-492731 GCA_009831015.1 Picea engelmannii
AAGGTCAATATTAATAAGGCCTTTCAATAAAATAGAATAAGGCAGATGTAAGAAGACCTAATAAAAGCTTCCGCTTCTAGAAGGATCTTCCTCTAGATGCTTCTTTTTAGTATAAATAGGAGTCGAGGGTATGAGAACCCTAGATTGGACAATATTGTAATAGAGATCTTCTCAACTGGAGCTTTCCCCCTCGAAGAGGCCCGTGAACATTGCTTTTAGATTCAAAGTGCTATTTTTGTTGTTATTCTTATATCATTTCAGTGTTATTGTGGTGAATGTTCTGGTTATATTGTTGTTATTCTGCCATTACTAGCATTTTATTTCTGTTTTGCATACATTTTATATCTGGTATATAACAAAATCCCAGTGAAGACCCAGGTTTTCACGTGACAACCTCCCACCTATGGTGCTCGTAAAAATCACTGTGAAATGACTTCATCCAGTTGCTCCTTTTTCAATGCACTCTTATCGAGGGTGTCACAAAATAGTATATTGAGCTCGACCGCTTGAGTTATTCTTACTTTAATGACTTGGCAATGGTATTCCTAAACCATTTCCAATTACCCGTGAGATATGATGTCGAAACTGAATTGTTGGCCAACTTTGAGAAGACTAAGGCCGACCATATCTCTGACCACATCTAAGAATGGAGGCATCAGAAGAGCTTGATTAAGGTATAGGTCCCTTCATATTTCTTGTTGGAATGGTTCCTGAAGTCTTTGGTACCCATTGTATTCAAAGATGTGTCAAATTTTGGAGTGCTTTCAGAGGAGGAGGCGATAATGAGAGAGAAACAACTTGAACTGATTTACTCTCAATCCGACATGCTCTATGAGATATTTCCAGATTTTCCACAGTCCATCCTCGACGAGGCCAAACATAATTTGGGACCCCATTCTAATGGTATTGTGGGATCAACACAAGGAAATTCCACTAATATGTTGTCAAATCAATTGCAAAAATTGTTGATAAAACAGACTACGTCTAGCCAGACCTCCAGTTCGACTGTTCCCCCTACCCAAATGTCAGATGTACACAGTGTGAAGTTGATGAACCCGAAGGACAACCAACATACTAAAGGAAAGAATAAACAACACAAAAAGAAGGGTAAAGGGGATAAAAATGCTAATAAAAATGTTGGCAGGGAAAAAACAAAGAAGAGAAAGTCGAAGCATCTATGTAAACTTTGCACAGAGGACCACCCGTCTCACCTGTGCCCTCGAATTGCATAATCTTAGAATTGATTGGTGCATAAACAACCTATTTTGCTGATGAACCCATTTCCACATGGGAAAAACATGGCTCAAGATTTATCATCCTCGAGAATAGAAGGGGGCAGTCAGGGACCCCCTACGTATACTAGTAACAAATCGGTCGTGAATGTTTACATGTTGAAAGGTGATGCTCATATAGCGACCAGGGCCTAAGATTATAGAATGTCAGAATCTTTCGCAAAGAGAAAAGAAGCCATAAACCCACTGGTTCCTTTCTAGATTGATAAGATGATGGGAGAAACAATGACACGCATCCCCAAAGGTGCATTCAATAAAGCTTCTCATAATCTGAATGTGAGGGCTTCCCAAAACTACTCTGTTGTAGAATATTTGTCACAAACTCCTTGCACGATGTTTACTTTGGAAGTCCTCCAGAGCTTCCCTTCACAGAGAAAATCTCTGTTATTGACCTTGGGATCTGTAGAGACTTGTAACCTGAAAGCAATCGTTCTCAATCCAACTGACTTGAAACCTCATCTTCCTTACCACATTGTGTTTCAAATAGTAGTGGCTTACACCATGAAATATTTTAATCAAAATATCTTATGTATGGTGGTTGACGAGGGCGCCTCATCTTGTGTGATGTCGTTGGCATGTTTGAAGGCCATTGGCCAAACCATTTTTTCTTTGTCGTCTATGTTTCTTATGACGTTTGACGGTAATTCGTTCAGACCACATGGAATCATTCCTTCTTTCCCTGTGAAGTTAGGAGGAAATACCGTGTGTGTCAAAGTTGAAGTGGTCGATTCACCTCTCGACTACAACATTTTTTTAGGAAGGAGTTGGACCTATGCAATGCATGTAGTGGTTGCTACAATTTTTTGGCTCTTGTTGTTTCCACACGAGGGCTAGATTGTGACCATTGACCAATTGTCTTTCTCCCATCCTGACCCTTCATCAGGGGCATCCACAATTTCAATGATTGATAATCCTCATCTTGACATCGTGAGATTAGGTTTTTGTTTGTGTCCATCGTCGATGGGTACTTTCAATTACCCGCCAACTTCTGCTAATGTTAAAATTATATCGTCTTTGCCCGACCAGTCTAGTGCTGAAATTTTTCAAATGTCGTTGTTTCGAACAACTTAATTTCACAATCCATGAACTCTTCCTTACCCATAGGCTTTGATAGAAGGGATAGGGAATTATGGCATGGCCATTCTCTTGTCCATAGCTGAAGTTCCACACAGCATTATCCAACAAGCTTCGATCGACCCCAATCTAACTCTCGCACAAGGGTTAGATCCAATTCTCGAGCCTATTTGGTCTCAAGATTCTATTTCCACTACAAATTATTTAGACCTGGTATTTCCCTCAAACAAGGTGATTCTTAGGGCATTATCTGGTCCAAATAGACCCTAGGATGATCTCTATCATATATCTTACTTCCTTCTGGAGTTAGGAAGAATAGAGGTAGGCGAATTTGTTTTGACTATGAATGGAGATAGGTCTTGTCCTATTAATCCTCTAGCTATGCACGAAGTTTATACCGAAGGTAATATGGAGAGAATCACTGAAATGATCCCTATAGATATCTACAGAACCCCTGTTGTCATAGAGAATGTTTTCATCAGAGCAGACTGCTCCCCCGAAGAAATTTGAATTTATATGGATTTATTTAGGGAATTTCGCGATGTTTTTTCCTGGTCTTACAAGGAAATGCCAAGAATAGACCCAAGAATCATCAAACATGAAATAAATACTTATCCTGACTTCAATCCGGTCCGACAAAAGCTTCATCCAGTAAATCCTCAGACAACAACAACAATTAAGGATGAAGTAGAGAAACTGCTTAAAGATGGTTTTATCTACCCCGTGCAGTTGACGAAATGGGTGCCAAACCGCGTCCCAGTTAACAAGAAATAGGGTACGATTCGTGTGTGCATGGACTTCCATGAATTGAAAAAGGCATGTCCAAAGGATAATTTCCCCACCCCATTCATCAATCATATTGTCGATGAATGTGTGGGCTACGAAGTATTTTCATTCATGGATGGATTTTTGGGATATAACCAAATTCAAATGAAACCCGAAGACCAGCATAAAACAACTTTTATTTGTCCTTGGGGCACATTCACATATTGTAAGATTCCTTTTTTCCTGAAGAATTATGGAACCACTTTTCAATGGGCCATGTCATTTTCTTTCATGACCTTAGACATATAGTTGAGGCATATCTTGATGATCTAGCATCATCTCTCACAAGAGATTTGATCATCCCACACACCTTCGACTAATCTTCAAATGATGTCACTACTATAGGATTTTCTTGAATCCTAACAAGTGCATTTTCTGCATGACGTCGGGTCGTCTCTTAGGTTTCATTTTTTTGAAAATGGGGATCATGGTCGATCCTCTCAAGGTTGAGGCGATAGTTCAATTGCCTCCCCTGTGCATAATACCCCAACTTCGGAGCTTACAGGGGAAAGAAAACTTTCTTTAGCGTTTTGTCATGAACTACGCTGAGACCACTAAAGGGTTTATGTGTCTATTGAAAAAGGGAGCCACATTGTTTTGGGACAAATCCACTCAATGATATTTTGAAGCATTGAAACGTGCCCTTACATCTCCCCCTCTACTCCAACCTCCTGATTATAAAAAAGATTTCTTGTTGTACTTGGCCACTGCAGATTCGACCATCGGCATGGTATTGGTTCAAGAGGATGATCTGCACGAGGAGCATGTTATTTATTACCTGAGTCGAGGCTTGGTTGGGTTGGAACTCAACTATTCCCATGTTGAGAATCTTGCTTTGGCAATAGTTCATGTTGTCCAGTGGTTCTGTCATTACATTCTACTTTGCAAGAACTCTATCATTGCCATTGTGAACCCTTTTCAATATGTATTGACACGATGGGTGATTGGAGGAAATATCAGTAGATTGATTGTAATCCTCTAGGAATTTGACTTAAATTTTATTTCCATGAAATCCAAAAAGTCGTTGGTCTTTCTCGAACTTATTTTGGAACTTCCAGTTGATTCTAGTGATGTCACACCCAAAGAATCTCCTATCAAATGAGATATTTTTCTAATTGCATCTTCGGAACCCTGGTATGGAGATATACTAGTTTATCTCTAGACTTTTAATTTCCCTACTTCTGCTTCCTACGATGAGCGTCTACGAATTCGCCATCAGACATGAAACTATCTCATACTCTATGACACTTTGTATTGTTGAGGTGTAGATTTCATTCTTCATAGGTGCCTTATACATGAGGAATCAGAGCTTGTTCTGAACGACTCCCACAATGGAGCATGTGGTGGTCATTTGTCTGGGTTGGAAACAACCCAAAATATTCAACGTGTTGGTCACTTCTGGCCCACGTTAATAAAATATTACGTTGAGGTGGTAAAGAAGTTCCACCCATGTCGGATCTTCTCTCGAAAGATGCGAGATGGTTGAGGGACCATCTCTGGTGGATGGATATACCATACTGGAACTGTCAGCACCATATTGGGAAGGGTAAGCATTGCGGCTACCTGAAAGGCTTGTACACCCAACGGTGGGTAAATGAAGGTAATTTGAGTAATGGCTTGAGGGAATGTATCCCAAATCGGAATGTGGCCCTTGGGGAGGGTGTAATCAGGAACAAGAGGAGCTAGAGGGTTATCAAGGGATTCCTAAGGAAGGATCTTTGCGACTAGTGGGACGTCAGATAGTAATGAAACCTCTGTGGGAGGAAGGGTATCTCCAGTTTCTGTTCCATTGGATGATATGACACATACTTGTGTTGAGGGATGTATGAGTGGAGGTGCTCCATGGTATGTCCCTAGCAAGGATGGGTCTTTGAAAATTCCAGGACCCATTTCGATGTGTGGGTAGGCATCGAGATTAGTGTGGAGAAAAGGTAGGATGTTATCGATGTTGTAGGAAGGGTTGGGCTCATAATGTGATACTTGGTTGATGGTGATGATCTTCCCATTGTGGGGGAACATCATTGTATGAAACACAGAAGAGGCCATAGCCTTCATGACATACATGTAGCTACGACAAAACATGATGTTGTAATCTAGTGGAGCGTCGATAACTTCAATGTTAATGAGGGTAGTTTTTCCCCTGAGTTCAATGGGGACATTTTGAAAGATCCCTTCAGGAGAGAATGGTCATCCATCATAATCTCTTAGAGTGATGGATGATGGTATGAGCTCGGGGGAACCCAGTTTATGCCATACAGTTTTGGACATGATGCATGTGGATGCACTTTCATCAATGATGCAGCGATGAACTGTGATGTTATTGATTTTAACCGATATTTAGAAAGTGACCAGAGTGGGGAGACGGGGTGTAATATCCCTAAGTTTAACCCAATTGTAAATGTAAATGCAAATGTACTTAAGCTGGTGAGTTGTTTTATATATTTTGACATGCATCTTCCATGGTGTACCACGCACAGGTATTGCGCAGTAAAATGTGAAAGTGTGCATATTCCAAGATACCACGCATAGCATCTTAAGTGCACACGATGTAGAGGCCAGGGAGCTTTGTGTATCTGATGTGTTTATAGGTTGGTGAGCCAGTATTATAAGCTAGGATTCTTATGTTTTGATTAGGCTGGAGAGCCTAGATGTTAAAGGCCAGTGTGCCTAATTTTGTACATATCTCATATTTAATATAAAATACATCATTGCATGCAGACCAACCACAATAAAAGATATGGGGGACTAAACTCCACTATTTAGGAAAAAGGAAGGGGCTAAGTTAAGGAATATTATATTAATATTTCTTAAATCATAAAGTATGGATAATTATGTTATCCTAAGTTTTAAAGATGGAGACAAGTGGGCCAAAGTAGCTTCCAACATGACAAGTGTCAAGTTGGGGGCATGCATACATATTTTTGGACTTAGTTCATTTCGGGGGGATCTCCATCATTCGAATCATCATCTTTTCCCTGATTCATCCATCACTGAGATATACAGTCAATCATCCATGAATATGGCAGCCATTGAATGATACATTGTATCTTCATGACTTTACCTGAAAACCGTATCCAGAGCCTTCTATTGGGTAATTGTTAGCTTGGGAGCGGGATTGAAGAAGCGGGTTGTTAGGCCCATGGGATATTGAATAGGTGGGTTGTCAGGACCATGAGCACTTCTCTGGGTGAGAGAATTGTTGGGGATTGATTTCCTAAAGGTGTTGAACTACAGCTGCAGGGCTCTGAGACTTCCTATCCAGCCCGTTATTGAAGCCCTGGAAGGGAAGTGGGGTAGTCGAGGGACCGTTGAGAAGAGAAGGAGAACATTTCCTTGGGTGGGACTTGCATGTGGAGAATGAGGGATTGTAGGATGTTATTTGAGTGAGCACCTGAGATAGAGTCTTTCATGTTGTTCA
This sequence comes from Picea engelmannii, assembly GCA_009831015.1. Classification (NCBI taxonomy): domain Eukaryota; kingdom Viridiplantae; phylum Streptophyta; class Pinopsida; order Pinales; family Pinaceae; genus Picea; species Picea engelmannii. The sequence goes on from ML795744.1 coordinate 481,070, forward strand.
TGAGCCTTTAGCCTAGTTAGGAACCCTTTACCCGGGTGGAGTTTAGTCCCAACTCGAGGGTGACTCACTGTTGAGAGTGATGAATAGTGTGGTCTAAGGTTGGTAGGTTCATGGAAGGTCTGCACACTGTTGGTGATATTCTCACAAAGATAAGCGTCAATTGTGTGATTAATTTACATGTTGCATTGTTAATCACATGTTATTTTTATGGGTTTATCCTATGTGTGATTATAGTTGTTTGTATTCTTATGGGTATTGCATGTATATGCTGGATGTATATGTTTACTACTTTTCAGTGTAAATCCATGCATTTACATAACGTATTTGTCTGTTCACATTTTATATATATTAAGATTCCACAAGAGTTCTGTGTGTGCATATGATTAATTGCATGCAGTTAGAAAATTATATGAGACATAACTTAGTTAGGATGCTAAGTATGTTACAGTACATTCTGCACAGAGAATAAATGTGTTCTTCGATGTAGCGTGGCCCGACATGAATGGTCGGGGATGTCACAAATTGGTATTAGAGCTTCAGTTTTCAACATTGAGCCTGAAGGGCCGAGAAAATTGAGTTGAAGCAAAATGTCACAGAGGATTTAATTCGAAGTGGCCAAATTTTAGTTGTAGAGCATCCATGGAAAAAGTAACAACAACTGGGTGGAAATGGGGAAAAGCCCCAATTTCCATGGAAGAATTTATGAGAAAATGGAGAAATTCAACCAAGTGATGAGATATTACTGATCTAATGCCTGTCCTGGCAAATTCAAACCTAGAATTGGTCGAATTTGAAGTTACAATGAAGGCATGACAGATGGAGCGGAATTCACGAGGATTTGAGGCATAATGAAAAGCATGTGATAGTTAAAATTTGTCACTGCGCCGCAAGATATTGGCATGTTGGTGCGCACGCTAAATTTTGGTACCGTGCGGAAAATGTTAGCGTGAAGGTGTGCATGGTAAATTGTGGCGCTGAGCGGAATAATAATGTGTGCAGATGCACATTCTAAAGTTAGCATTACGCAGTGTACACACACATAGTAATGGTGCATGTGGTGTGTGCAGTATTGCAAAGCACGGAGGAGTTGGGCTGATGCATGCACAGTATGAGTATAAGTTCTCTCACGACAGTGTAATCAATGGTGCGTGCAGATAATTGTGTGCGGTGGGGGCATATTAAACTTTGGCATGGTGCAATGCATAGAGTGAAATGCATGTGGTATATCAGTGTGTGATACAAAAAAATTGTGCAATAGGTATCAGTGCAAGAACTAAAACTATGCGCAGTGGATATTGGCGCACAACACAAAAATAATACGCGCAAGTTAGTAGTGCGATGGAAGGGAAATTTTTAAATGGTTATAGGTGCATGGAAGCATGATTTACCGGGTGGTGTTGATGTGCATAATAAATATGGGTGTATAGGCTGAATTTTGTTGAGCGCGCGAAATCAATTGGAAGGCGAACAATAATAGAAAACCAACAAATTTCCATGATGTTTTATACTGTTTGAACATCATCTTTTTGCAGCGCATTTTTGAGAACTCTTTTGTGTCACTGGGTATATCTATAGAACATTTTGACTAGATTAGGTTTGTTTTGGGGTTTGTTGTTGAATGAATGGAGGAACGGAGATGACCTTTGGGCTATGGATTATGGAATTAATGATATATTGTTGGAACATTGAACTATCAGGAGAAGGTTAATTAAGGCAATGAGTCTAAGTTTGATGGAAATTTGCATGGTATTAATAGAAAAGAAACACACAACCACATCGAAGAATTATTTAAAATGAATTCAGAGTTGGTTGAGAAGAAATAAATATAGTCTAAATTGCTAAGCCAAAATCATTTCAGAGATGAATTATGGGTTTTATATTCTTCTGATTTAGACAAATGAAAGTGAAATATAATCTTACAAGAAACACATACTATAAAATAAAACAAGACGCATATCACCATTAGTCAAAGTCTTTTCTTAAACAGTCCAAAATCCACCACTGCATTTATATATTCATTTTAATTCCAAACTTACAAAAAGTCTTCCTTCTCAGAGGACATGTTCCTTTTTCCCTTTTTCTTCCTCGAGATAATATACATGTATAGAGGAATTATTTGTAGAATTCGAAACACTTGGACCTCCGCATATAGATAAAAATAGAGGTAAGTTGTAAATAAGGGAATGATTTAAAATAATAGTTACCACCTCTGGGGTCCTTTTTCCTCTGCTACCAGCCATCCAAAATTTCCTAAAATGCACTTGATTTTTAATTTGAGGACTCATTTCAGCTTAGTGATCTCCTCCTTTAAAGAATCTAACCAGACCGGTTGATTCTCTCCAACACTTTCATCCATTTCAGCTACGGTTTCCTTCTTCTGCTTCTTGCTCATTTTCTTCTTAGCAACTAGCCTGCTGATGACTAAATCCTTCATAGTGGGATTCGGCCTGAATTCCAAATGCGAGTCTATAGCCGACTCTGTGTGGAATTTAGTTGCTAGAATGTGTGCAAGTACCCTTTCCTCCTTATTCACAGGAAAGTCTAGCATGTTTCCTGAATAACCAGTCTCACTGGATTTAGCCTTGTCCATGTACCTCAGTTTGTGGCCACTAAAATTCTTTTACAGCGAGCAGAAAGTTGAGAAATTTGGAGATTACTCCATTTATGGATAAGTTGATGCCTTCATACTTGAGGATTGGTAGTTATATAATCTCAATCATGAAGCACAAATAGACTACGTACAAATGCGTTGGGTTTCCATGCTCGGCTAATCCATTTCAAATAATTAGCTTTTGAGTTCGTTACATGGCGGCGTTCAACTAACATCACATGGATGTGAAGTACCAAGCGAGTGAAAAAGGGTGATCTGACTAGCCATTTCCCATCCCACGAGCGGTGGTTTTGACATATTGAAACACGCGACATCAAAACTTTGACAAAGGTGGTTTCGGCAAACTGCCTTTTGCCCGATGTATCTCTAAAGGTGCCACGCGTCTGTTTTAAAAACCACGGTGTTTTTTTTTCATTTCTCCAAACTATCAAGTCTCTGCGATGATGTAGTTCTTGAGACTTGGGTCTTAGCTAAAAGTATTTTTGCAAAGGTACTCAGGGAAAAAGTGCTATGAAAAAATCTTTCAGAAGATGATCAAAGACCAAGACTACAAAAGATTAAGGTATGAATCTTGGCGTAGCCATAAATTCTTTGGAAGCCACTATAGGAAGTCCTCTCATGTTAGTCAAGTACCCAATGGAATCTGGACAGAGGAACAAATCAGGTAGTGAATGAATTAGTGATAGTGCATTCACTCCCAAAGAAACCAGTTACAGATTAAATCAATACATGGGAGTCAAATCTATTATAAAAGGAATTGACTATCTGAATGAAAGTAATCAGATAAAGAAAGAGGCTTATTGCATATGAATAAGAAGTGCATCATATCTATGTCTTAGATATGAAATTAGAGTAATGCTTCCCTTATGATCATCAGAGTGTGCAGTGAAAGAATGGTATGAAGGGCATTATTTATGGCATAATAGAATTGGATTGTGCAAGACAGGTTGAAATCATATTGGTCAAGGCAAGGGAAAGTAATAGGAATCAAGCAAATCCAATTACTGAAATGATCAGTTAAGGGAAGGATAAATCAAGCACCTCAAAGGGGAAGTTGGTGTCAATTGTCCTAGGTTACTCAGAAAAGCATGACTAGAAATAGAATGGGGTCATGGAGGATTTGGATCAGAGGGATCCGAAAAATAAATGGATATTGAAGATCCAAAGTCTATAAGACAACAATATTGGAATCATAATTCATCCAAGTATGAGTTGGGATAGATGGATACAGGAAATAAATAAAATCTGAAGATTAATATCATCTTAGTATTTGGATGGAAAAACAAAGACAGCCAAGAGTGTTTTGGCTAAGAAGGTGCTCAAATCAGAAATAATCATACACAGTAACTACAGTGAAGAGCATTTGAAGGTTTAGGAATCCAGGAGAAGGGAAGACTTCTGGGATAAACAAGGAAATGTGATACATGAAGAAAGAAGTTGAGGCAATTACTGTAGCACCAAGTATTATATGGCTTGTTGGGACAACCAAAGAGTGATAATACTTGCATGTTTGCAAGTGTTGTTGATAATGTTGCTACACACATATGGAAGCAACATAAAGTTGGAATATTGAATCATAAGGCTAATAAGGAAGCATAAGAGCTCATATTTCCATCAATTGATCCGGTAGCTTTAGACTCGTTTAATGACATCCCTGCAGGTAAGTATCCTTCTTTTGGAAATTATGTGTGAAATTGCCAAAGGAAAATCCAGGTAAGAACTTCCCAAAATTGGGATGTTACTATGTTGTATGGTATTGTTTAAGTGCATTGACAGGATTAAGTTACCACTAGGTGTGGTAGAGGCTAGAGGCCTCTTATAGTTATCAAAGCTTTCTATCTTTTGAATGCACACACTGACATAGTATCATGTCATGTTAATTTGGTTATGAGACAATAACCAAAGAAAATAAAAGATAAGGGCTTGTTATAGGAATGAGGCTAAGAAAGATAGTCATGTATGAGACTAGGACATGGTTGGATATGGCATGGTATTTTTATAGAAAGGTTATGTGCCACACAAATACCAACGAGCTTCCTACTTTAAATAAAACTTGGACTGCAACTTTTTTTCTAACACTAATAAACACTACAAAATTGTATTCTTGGTGTAGTGTTCAGGTCAAAAAGGAAGGCATCCAAGTAATTGTGAAGATAATGGGAAGTGTGTGGATATGGGTCAAGACATTGGCCATATTTCCAATTTATGGATGGTGAGATGCATGACTTAGATAAGGCTCATTCTGAAAATCAATGCAAAGGCGCATTGAGTAATTAGGCATTTAGAGTTGCACTCATGCCTGGTAAGTGACAAAAGTTGCACTCATACATGATGGAATGGTATACTTAAATGCATTTTGTGAGTGCATGTATATATGCTTTTTCATGAAAATAATTATACTAATGGTTGAAATGTTTCTAACTCATGAAGTTGAGAAAATTTTAGGAACTGATAAACATTGCAATAGGGAAGTTGCAAGTGAAGTGGTCACAGGAATAGTGACTGCAGAAAATTTATGTTCAGAAAATTGAAGAAATGAACTTATTGTTATTAATTATGTTGATGCATGTGAATAGAATGATGAGTCATTCTATTTGGTTGAATTGTTTGGTAATTGTGATTGAATTTCTAGGTGCAGGCAATTCTAAGAATCATTGCATAAGGTGACGTGCATGATGAAATAGGATATACAGAAAATGATGACCATTTGTTGGTTGTATGCAATATAAATAGAATTTCATATTTGGGAAAAAGTCGAATTCCTTATGGAATTAATTGATTTATAAAATGGAATTTTTATAATGCTCTCTCATGACAACTGCATGTGTTTGATGCAGATGAGATGATATTGATTAAAGTTGGAACTCCTGGAGCCATGGTGCTCTGATAATTCTTGTATGGCCTGTACTGGAGCCCTAGAAGGGAGGTTGAGAAGTCGATGAACTATGGAACAGTGAAGGTGTATACTACCTTGGGTTTTACATGCATGTGGGGAAGAGAGAGACCGTTGGTGGGAGTGTTGTTGAGATGAAAAGATAATGATTCAAGTGGTAACTCTTGTTTCCATGGTGCTCTGATACTTCATGTCTGGCTTGTACTGAAGCCTGGAAAGGAAGATGAGCAGCTTAGGAGCTGTTGGATAGTGAAGGTGCATACTACCTTTGGTTGTACATGCATGTGGGGAAGAGAGACCATTGGTTGAAGTGTTGTTAAAGTTTGGTACCTTGTCCTAGACTATGTTGATATCGATTGTGGGTTGTGGTTATCTTGGGAATCCATTGTCCTAATGGAGTCATATTCTGTGCTTGGAAATGGTATGTTGTTGAGAGTTTATCAGCAGTGAGATATAAGGCTGGGTGGAATGCCATGAATCTACATCTAGTTGTTGCTTCAATGAAGTTAATTGAAGCATGTAATAAGGAACAATGAGCTGAATTATTTCCTGAACTAGCTCTAGCGAATAGAGAATTTGACTTCAAGTTGCAGTATCAGTACCAGAATTGGTGCTGGAAAGTAGAGAACCAGATGGGTGACAAGATTTCAATAGCTAAAGCTTGGATACATTAAAGAGTTTGAATGGTATGTGGTATATAATGCACTAAGGGTGTTTGAAAATTTTGTTGTACATGTATACATGATGCACTGAAGACAGTGCATAAATAAGGGGAGGGGATTGTAATATCCCTAAGATGAACCCAATTGTAAATGTAAATGAAAATGTACTTAAGCTGGTGAGTTGTTTTATATATTTTGACATGCATCTTCCATGGTGTAGCGCGCGCAGGTACTGCGAAGTAAAATGAAGAAGTGTGCACATTCTGGGATACCACGTGCAACATATTAAGTGTGCATGATGTAGAGGCCACAGAGACTTGTGTATCTGATATTTTTATAGGCTGGTGAGCCAGTATTATAAGCTAGGAATCTTATGTTTTGATTAGTCCAGAGAGCCTAGATGTTAAAGGCTAGTGCGCCTAATTTTGTACATATCTCATATTTAATATAAAATACATCATTGTGCACAGATTGACCACGATAAAAGAGACGGAGGACTAAACTCCACTAGTTAGGGAAAGGGAAGGGGATAAGTTAAGGAATATTATATTAATATTTCTTAAATCATAAAGTATGGATAATTATGTTATCCTAAGTTCTAAAGATGGAGACAAGTGGGCCAAAGTATTTTCCAACATGAAAAGTGTCAAGTTGGGGGCATGCATACATATTGTTGGAATTAGTTCATTTTGGGGGTATCTCCATCATTCATACCATCATCTTTTCCCTGATTCATCCGTCACTGAGATATACAGTCAATCATCCATGAATATGGAATCCATTGAATGATCCATTGTATCTTCATGACTTTACCTGAAAAATTGTATCCAGAGCCTTCTATTGGGTAACTGTTAGCTTGGAAGTGGGATTGAAGAAGTAGGTTGTTAGGCCCGTGGGATATTGAAGAGGTGGGTTTTCAGGCCCGTGAGCACTTCTCTAGGTGAGAGAATTGCTGGGGATTGATTTCTTAAAGGTGTTGAACTACAGCTGTAGGGATTTGAGACTTCCTATCTGGCCCGTTGTTGAAGCCCTAGAAGGGAAGTGGGGCAGTCGAGGGAATTTTGAGTAGAGAAGGGGCACACTTCCTTGGGTGGGATAGACATGTGGGGAATGAGGGATTGTAGGCTATTAGTTGAGTAAGAACCTGAGACAAAGTCTTTCCTATTGTTCATGATCCTTTAGCCTGGTTAGGAACCCTTTACCTAGGTGGAGTTTAGTCCCAGCTCGGGGGTGACTCATTGTTGAGAGTGATGAACAGTGTGGTCTAAGACTAGGAGGTTCATGGAAGGTCTGCACATAGTTGGTGATATTCTCACAAAGATAACTGTCAATTGTGTGATTAATTTACATGTTGCATTGTTATTCACATGTTATTTTTATGGGTTTATCCTATGCATGATTATAGTTGTCTGTATGCTTATGGGTATTGCATGTATATTCTTCATGTATATGTTTACTGTTTTTCAGTGTAAATCCATGCATTTACATAGCATATTTGTCTGTTCATGTTTTATATATATTAAGCTTCCACAAGAGTTTTGTGTGTGCATATGATTAATTACATGCAGTTAGAAAATTATATGAGACATAACTTAGTTAGGATTCTAAGTATGTTACAGTATGTTCCACACAGAGAATGGATGTGTTCTCCGATGTAGTGTGGCCCAACATGAATGGTCGAGGATGTCACAAGTTGGTATCAAAGCATGAAAGAGTGTTCAGGAGTAGCATGACCTCGCCTTTTGAAGGCTGGGAATGTTACAAAGATGGTTTCAGAGCTAAGTAAAGCGTCTAAGGAGTGGTTCTCCCCTGACCTGTGTGAGGCTAGGGATGTCACACGGGGTGCCCCACTATCAATATCAAAGGTGATGAGACAAGTTTCTGCAGGGTCAACTTTCCCCAGGGAAGAAACTAATGACTTCCATTGAGTAGGACAGGTTTGCAGGACTTCTAAAACTGACATAGCAGCAGGAGATTGTGCCAAGTCATCGACCATACTTTAATTATGTGCGGCTCAAGCCTGAGGTTTGTTGATATTCCATCGTAATGGGATATGAGGGATACGAAGGGGTGTGTCGGTATTAGGGATAGGAATCATCAAAGGTGGTTCGGTTGTGACTGGGACTATTTTCGAGGTAGTGGGAGTGGAGTCAGGATGTGTGTTGTAATGATGACTATGTGTTTGTAGAAGGAATTCTTCCTCACTAGTGAGGAGTGTTATCACTCCAAGAAAATCTTTGGGGTTGTAGACCAAATATGCTTGGTAACTCAAGAATATGCTATCTTAGGTATATTTGGGACAATGGGATAACTCAAAAGATGATGAAAGTAACCACTTATCATGTATCTGAATAAGACAGTGCTTTTAGAGAACAATAATTAGACAACAGAGTTGAAAAAGGGGATGAAGAATACTAGTCCAGATAACCAAATACAAGCATGTGCAGGGTCATACAATACAGTAGGAAATTCTTTAATCCAAGTTTATGAGCTTAATAAGAAGATGTCAGTTCTTAAAAGCTAAACTAGACTGGAATAAAGTGCTGAATCATGAAATATATGAAAGAATCTGATATTGAAAAAAAAAGAGGACTGTGATTCTATTATCAGAATAAGAAGTCAAGTACAATAGCTAGAAAATGTCTCCCAGATTGAACCTCCTAATTCATCTATTTTCCTTAGCTCTATAGCTTTACAATGTACAGATCAGATCCTGTGAAAAGGGATCTAGGATACTAAAAATAGCATAACATAAAACTAATTGTAAACTATAAAGGAACAGATCCTTTATTAAAGGAAATCAAACCAAATCTAAATTGAAGTCTTCGACAGCTGCAAAAGTATTCAACATACTTCAATGTGATGAGAAGGAATAAAATCTTCAAAGGCTGAAGGATAAGGTCAAAAAAAAATGCCACTTGGAACAACCGGTCATTCTTGCCATAAATAGGTAACAAACTTTATCTCTTTCATCTTGTTGACACCTCAAAAAGTGGAACAACACTTTGAAGCAGATCCTCTTAACTATAACTTTGACTTATAAATCATCTTCATGCTCTGTAGGATAATAAAACTTCGATCTGGGCAAAATTTACTCTTTTTCTGGCCATCTCAGGTTTCATCGGCTATTTTTCCCTACGATTTGCTAGTTAGCTAGTGAAAGCTCTGCTTTTCATAAGCTAACTGGTTATAATTTCACCTTTTTCACTGGTGAAAACTCTCTCTTTAGATAGCTGTAAAATTTCAAGGCTGCTTTACAGTGACTTATTAGAAGAGTTCCATTAAAACCTATAGTCTTCTTCTAATTGACTGCCAACTGTAGAAACCTCCATATCTTTCTTGACTTGAGCTGCAGTGCATGCATAGTCATGCATATCTGGACTAGTAGTAGCTCCATGCATATAGCAGGGATGTGTACGTTGATATTATGACATAGTATTTCAATCCAATGAGGATAGTCACAACGAACTGTTCCATCTAGCTGAGCCTGGGCTACATTTCCTTCAGAAAATAGGACAGAAGGTAATTCCAAAAAGTGTGTGCCCCTGAACAGAGAATTCTATTTTACCTTTTACAATTGATTCTTTCTTGCGATAAGCCTGATCTGTGGAATCCTGAGGTGCAGGGATGATTGGCATCTAATAATCTGGATTATTTTCGGCACAAAATGAGATCGGAGATATAATAAAGAAATGCACAGAGATATCGTAGATATTCAATAATATAACATAAATGTATCGGAGATGAAACCATAAACACAGATATATAGTAATACATGATTTCTATTAATGAAAGAAATGTACAGAGACTATAAAAATACAGAGTGAAAAACTTGCTAGAATGGTGGCAGCTTATCTCTGAGAAGAGATGTGACGGCTACTCGCATTCGCAAGAAGATGATTACAATGAGGCTCTGAAGGAATTTTAACAATAAGCAAGAATGCCAAAAAACCTAGACATCCAAAAACCTAACCCTGGGAGATGAAGCACCAAAAGTCATGTGGGCCCCGTTTGGATAAGTGAGTACATCAACTTCCCAGGGTCGTAACTTTTGCATACGATCTTTGTTTTAGGTGTGTGATAGCTCGTTGGAAAGGTATCGTCGAGGAGATTAATTTTGGCTCAATCATGCCTTTTTTTATCATTGAGAACATATATCTAAAAAAACCTTCATTTGGGCCCTCAAAATGGCCCCAGAAGTTAAAACCTGCTAAAAATAGTAAATTGCCAAAATTGCCAGAAATCCATTTTGAGCCATTTGGAAAAGGTGGGTGGCCACCGATATCCACCTGGATCAATACTACCTCCTTAGGAAGCAATGGTCTCCATTTCATTGAGTTCCCGGGGGAGAGGGAAAAACATTTGTTGAATCTACATCTTGGTGAGCTGCTTGTCTTGCTGGAGACGTCGCACTGCTTAGTTTGTTGAAATTTGTCACTAACCTGTTGTGGTTGAGGCTTCTCAACAAGTCAAGATACATGAGAGGACGATGTGCAGACGGAATCTTTGCACTTGGATGCAGCTTTGTCCACCTGCTTCTGTTGGATAGAAGGTGCTTGGGGCAAGGCTATAGTGGTTGCAATGTCCTTTTGTTCTCCTTTTGAACAGATTGTGAAGAAGATAAATTTTGCAGTATGAGATACTACCTTGCGACACTTTTTAGGTGGAACAATAGTCAGAACTACCTCTTGTATTCTGTAGAGATGACCCCCCAAAGTAACAATGACACTACAGGGTCGAGACTCATAAACAACATGGTATCTTCACATATATGGTTCGCCCAAGAGAACATCACAGACATCCAGTGGGGAAACATCACATAATACCTCATCCTTGAAGGGTTGGATGTCGTATGATAGTCAACACTACTGGTTGACATGAAGATGTCTTCCTTGCCAAAGCCACCCGATGTTGTATGGTTGCGGGTGTGGTGTTGTTGACAATCCCAACTATTTGATGACCTCTGCTGAGATGAGGTTCTTTTGGCTTCCGCTATCAACAATAAAATGCAGCGGGGTCCCCTTCACCCACATGTGTGAATGAAAAAGGTACTCCCCCTCTTCAGGATCTGTCAGTTCTTCTGGTTGAATTGTTGTGGTCATGACAATAGCAGTGGGGTCTGCGTCAATGATCTGTCCTTTACCATTATTTTCATAATCAGTGCAAGATACCAGATATATAAAATATGCAGAACATAAATGAAATGCTAGAAATAACAGAATAACAGTAAAATATCCAGCATAATCTTCACAATCCACAGAAATGATTCACGAAATAGCAACAGAAATAACACTTTGAATCAGATAGCAATGTTCACAGGCCTCTTCGAGGGGGCAACCTCCAATCGAGCAGTGCTCTATTACAATAATATCCAAGCTAGTGTTCTCATACCCTCGACTCCTATTTATACTAAAAAGAAGCATCTAGAGGAAGATCCTTCTAGAAGCGGAAGCTTCTATTAGGTCTTCTTACATCCGCCTTATTCTATTTTATTGA
>ML795744.1:512993-535082 GCA_009831015.1 Picea engelmannii
GTTTGTTGTTATTTCCCCCTTGGGGGTTATGGTTCCCCTGATTCTGGTTGCCCCCAGCAGGTTAGTTCTATTGGGGGTGGTTTTGGTTCCATCCTGTTCTTGGATTATTATTGTTTTGGTTTCTCCTTTCTTTTTGGCATTATTCGACTGATGGGTCAGATTTTCTGTATTCAGTTGTTCAAAATTTTGATATTGTTGAACGAGAGAGGGCTAAAAAAAATTAACCCTAGTGTGTTGGTGTCCGAGCGATGGAGCCATGGGCTATGGAGGGCTAGGAAATGGAAAGTATGGATTATTTTGGGGTAATGATCCGTAAGGTACATAGGAAGGTGTGGTGCTTTCACTAGTGCTTAGGGTGTAAGCATATGTAGAGGGGGTACCAGAACTTGGTTGGGCTACTGGGAATTTATGGGTGTTGGTGGGGGTCCACTTATGGATGGAGGGAGGGAAACAGGGTATGGTTGTTGATAAGGGGGAGGAGGATAATAAGGGGGTCCTCCATATACCGACGGATATTGAGGTGTTCCATACATAGGTGGTGGTTGGAGGTGTGGATTGTGGTGTGCAGTGGTACCAATGAATCCATCCATTAAGTGAGACATTCCAGGTTTGACCTGGCTGAATGGCATGGGACTCAGGGCATCGCGTAGTACCATATATAAGTATCTTGACTATGAATAAATGAGTTTAAACTGTTGAGCCTTGTTGGTGGCTTCTTCTTCCGATTGGGGGAATGTGGTGGCTACATCCTTGGAAAGGAGGGAAACAAGTGATTTGAGAAACCAATTGAGGCATTGTTACTTGGTGGCTTCTGCTTTGCATAGACTACGTCGTCGACACCATTCATGAATGTGGTCAGCAATGTGTGTAGCAGAGGTTTGTTTAAACTCGGAGAGTAGTTTGAGACCATTATCATGATGAATTGGTAGTTGAAAGAAGGTCAAAAATGATTTGGCCAAAGATTCAAAGGTCACATGGGACCCAGATTTTTCTTCTACATACCACTTGGTTGATGGTCCAATGAAAGTCAGTTGGAATAACCTCAATCGGACAGAGTCATCCATGATGTTGTTTGAAGAGAACCATAAGTGAAAAGTCATGATATGGTTGGTTGGGTCATCTCTCATTTTTCCTTCAAACTTGGGGATGTCTGAAGGGAGTTTGGTAGGCATTGTAGCCCATGTGGTGTCGTGCAATATAGTATCATTGGTGATCTTAGTCACATCTGGTATGTTGAGGGAAGCCAAGTATGTCATTTGGGGTGGTGGTGGAGGGTTAATTCTCATCATGGTAGGAATGGTTTGTGTACCTGACCCTTGAGAATGGTTAGTTCCAGCCATGGTGTGAGTATTGTGCATCCTTGACCCCTGAGGGGGGCTAGGTGGGGTTGTACTTTCTCCTTGGGAATAAGTATGCCCCTCGTTTCCTTGTAAATGAAAGTGGGTGGATGGTTGAACTTGGGAAGTGGACCCAAGTAAAGTGGAACCAAGAAAGGCGGATCCTAAGATGATAGCACTCACAGGAGTGTGGGAAGGTGGAGTCTATGAGTTGGCAAGACTAGGAACTCCCCCTAGAATGGGAGGGAGATTTAGCAAGCATCTAGAATGACGAGGATTCTATGGGTCCCCTATGATGTCTGACTAGCGAAGTGGACACGTGAAAATGGTGATGCGAGAAAACAAGAGTCTTTGTTTATGATTTTTGGACCTTCACAATATATCTCATAATCACATGTAATCACAAGAGCATCATACATAAATAAATTTATAAAGAATCATACATGTGGGTAGGTAGGTTTTGTCCATGTGGAGAAAAAAGAAACAAAAATGCTCATGTCCTAAAATACGTAATGTCCTTCCTCTCAAATAGCACTGGACCTTCCAATAGAACTCAATAGTGGGGTCTGAAGCCACTAGAAGAGGAACTAGTGAAGGATGAAATAATCAGTTATAATGAGGGCTAGAGGGTGCATGTCCTGAAAGAGTTGGCGATATTTCCTAATAGCCACAAAAAATCTGATCAAGGTGCATTAATTGCAGCCCACAATTTCCACCTGGGTAGATATCCTAAAATTTGGTCACTAGGTACCTCTGTCAAAGTGTGGCATTTAGATTTTCGGCCTAAGAAATAGATCACAGGCTGGATCCCATCCAAGAGGTGGATGCCTCAAGGGGGGATGCACAGAACAACTAGACCTCGGCCTTCGACCCTTCATGGGTATCTCCCCACCTTATGGTGTTAGGAACACTTCACTTGGAGGATTTTAAAGTTCACTATTTGACAACTTCTACTGTTTGAAGATGTGAGAACCAGATAACGGGGAGTTATTTGAATGCATATCCCTAAGATCCTACCTAGAATAGAATTTTTTTTTTGGAACCTCCTATGGAGGAAAACTTAGTGAGTTTTTAGAAAACTTTTAGATGTGGTTGTTTGACAGATTGGGGGTGTGAACCAATCTTGTTGAAATTAAATGGGAGTGGATGGTCTCATCAATAAAAGGGGTAGGGAATTTTGGAATCCCTTTGGAGGAAACTTACTTCAAACTCCACGTTTTGAGATGAAAACTATGTGAGTGAGTTGTGACTTTATGTGTGAACAGGTGAATGTGTTCCAAATTTTTAATAATTTAGGTGTCACCTTGCTGCATGTGGACTTTGTGTGGTCCTTACAAGTCTTGATTACCTAATTTACTAAATGCCATTGGTACAACCTTGCAGAATTTTAAAGTCCCTAGAGAACTAGCATGTGGACATATGGGTCCTTACCAATCCTTTAACTCCCTAGTGTGATTTAATCTAAGAGAGCTTCAACAACTATCCTAGATTGTGGACATGTGGGCATGTATGGGCCCATTACAAAAAACCTTTAAACTTCCCTAGTTATTTGATCTAAGAAATTAAATTCAAAACTATCCTATCTTTGTATCATGTGGGAATGTATAGGCCCCTTACAATTTTAATATGTGTTTTGAAAAGAAACTAAGAGGAGTCCCGAGGGGGCTTTTGTCCTCTCCTAAAGATTTTGTCTTTAAGGGAGATGAAATTTTCCCTCAATCATTTTTCTGATTCTCAAGATCGCTTTATGGAACGAGAGAAGAGAATACTCAAAGATTGACATTCAATTTATGGTCCCAATGCAAGTAGTTATATTTGTGATGTAGGATGATTCCAACATATCTTTAATCAAAGAAAGCCATCCATGTAAAAAAATGAATGCAAAAGGAGGATAAATATGGATTTTAACCCCCTAAGTGCCTATGTTTTGACTAACCCTTCATGTGGAGAGGGAATCTAAGTGTGGTGCATATTACAATCTGCATAGAATCAAACTTAAGAAGGCTATGGGCCTCCAACAGATCACAAAAACCATTACAATGTATGATTTTATGGACAAATGYGTGGGTCGCAGAGTAGACAGAGGCGCATTAGGCGCCAATATGCAAATGGAAAATGACCTTTTGGCGCAGTGCGGAGAATGTGATAAGAAACACAGTGGGTTTGGCTCACGTGCTCGGAAGATGCGACTGTGAGTTAAATAACCCGTGCAGTTTTTGTTACACAACCATGAAAGAAATTTCAGATGAAATTCTCTCAACTCAGCTCTGAATTTATTTTTTTGCAGGCAAGCATGGGCCAGTTATGGTTCCTGCAAGTTAAAAAAACCAAAATGAAGTGCTCAAACAACCCAAATGGGGGGGAAATTGATACCAATCCCCAGTGGAGTTTCCAATCTATTACATCTCATTTGTCACCTAAATGAGCAAAATAAGGACACTTACAAGTCCAGTTGGGTTAGCTGTACAAGACAACAGTGAATGGAAGAGTTAGAAACATCAAGCATGAGAAATAAACAAAGAACTAATGCTAATAACAATAAAAGAAACTAAAGTAGAGTGCATAAGGGAAATAGAACAATAATTAAACAACATGCATGCCACCAATGGATAAGTTGTATTAGTGGGAAAACACCAAAGATAAAGGGAGACTTATGGGTCCTCTCTTCCTCCAAGGGATGTCTCTTGAACCCCTAATGATTGAGTTCTTCTTACAAGGAACAAACTAAAAGGAAATGGTGAAGAAGTCCAAATCCCATCCACTCAAGAGGTGATGTGAATGACTAAATGAAATGGTGCTTGTATGTTCTTGATGAGAAAAGAGGATTCTCCAAGAGAATATAGGCAGCATAATGTTGGCATCCATTTTTCATTTTTATCCTATCCTTATAAGCTGCATACACCAGTGTTTTACAACCCTTGATTTTCATCGCAATCTTTGAATAAAACGACACTGTTATTTCGCGCATTTTCACACCTACCTTTGTTCTCATTTTCACGACTGCAAGCGTGAAAACTTTGATTTCGAAGTCACATCAATGGCATTAAAATCGTCACTGGATTATTATGGCAATCTTGTCTATGTGTTCATTGCATTTCCAATTTAATTATAGTCACACAGTTGGCAAGACTACAAGATCTTACTCATTTGGCATTCTTTAATTGTTAATATGATTTCATTTTATAAGATTATGATGATATTATAATGACTGTCATTGAGTTCTTAATACATTGGTGGTTTGATGTTCTATAGTCTTTCATCGATTTCCTTGACACATTGGTTTCATGAAAATGCATTGACGTTGTGATTAGACCCTTGGTGTAATCATTTCATACAACACATATTTGATATGATCAAACCCTTGGTGTTGATTTCGAATCATTGTTTTGGTTTTAAAACTATGCAAACGCTATGCTTATGCAAATTTTTGGGTCGACTTACCATAGATTTCATTAATTGAATGGCATTGTTTTTAACATAGTGATTTGAATCACCATATATGTCGTCGGTTGTACATTGGGAAATGATTTTTTTGCATGGGTTGATTTCATTCCACCACCCTTGCACACTCGAGCATTAATGCCTCCCTCCTATCCTGGGTCATCTCTATTGATTTTTGGGTAATCCTGTGAGCTATTCGATCCTGTGAATACCCTGTCCAAACCCTTGCTCATTCACCCATCTCATCGTGTGCTCCTGTATATGGCACCAGTGGTGCACATAGAGCCAAATGGTAGCCAAACACTCCTGTTGTTCGACAATTCCTGTAAAGATTTGGAAAATAACGGTTGGTTGGTGTTTATCCAAAGGTTTGAGGGTTTCAACCTTTCAGTTGCCCAACAATTCACCCTCACCTTCGATGGATGCAGGCCTAAGGTCGAAGATGTACAACTCGAGCTAAATGAAGAATTATTAAGCTCAGCTACAGGGCTACCAACTACAGGGAAAAGGTGGTTTAAAAATTCCAAAGTAGATGAGGTGTCGTGGCTACTCCTATTCACATCAAGGAAGATTGTTTCCTGTGATAAAGGTATGCCTATCACTACCCTCAAACCCAGGTGGCATGATCTTTTAGCGGTTGTAAAACATTTTGTGACCTGCGAAGTTCGTTATGTCTTGGTATTTCTGTATCATCTTCGGTTATTGATGAATTTTATAGGCTACCCTTTGAATATGCCACATTATCTCTTGCGTAGTCTTTACAAGATGTAAAAAAGATTCAAGGGTGAGAAGGCTGATAACATCCTTTTTCATCACTGCTTGATCAAACTTATTATTGCCCACCATTTGAGTCTTAATGGTGATTGTTGGAAAGCCTTTGCCACTCCCAAGTCTATCCAAGTAGACAAGGTTCTGGTTACTGAAACATTGGTTGGACCAGCCATGCCACTTCATATCCTTCTACCCCCTGTCAAACCCTCGGATTGCCCCGACATAGACCTACCCGATACCGTGGCCGACCTGTGTGCTAAAGAAAATACCAAGGCCATAAAGAAGCCTGTGAGGAAGAAAGGAAAAGGTGACACTGCTGTCAACAGTAAGGAGAATAAAAATGCTCGATGGATATCGAGATGTGCTAGGAACAAACCTAAGAAAAATGTTGACCAGAAACCTATTGTCCTGAGTGAGGACTCAGACTCCAAAATTCAACGATTCCTAATGGAGGAATACCCCTATTCTCATGGCCTATGCTCTATAGAACCCCATGACTATGTCTCCAACTTACCTCCGTGCCTAAAAAATGAACCAAACTACCTGGGAATCAAGCTGCACAAGGAAACCCTTGGTAACTTGAACAAAATCTCACCTGTGATGCCAAAGCCTGATCAATCATCGTGTACTCAATGTAATTCCTGGCTTGAACATTATTACACCAATGTTCCCCTATTGAAATCGAAGATCAAATCATTAGAGGAATGGGTGACAGTGTTGTCGAAGGAGAATGACAGGCTACAAGCCAATGAGAAGAAACAAAAAACCATCGGTTCAATTGTCTTCAGAAATGTCAAAGCAACAACGGCCTTTGTCAATTCAAATTTATCGTGATCGAATCATTTTCTTATTGCCCAGGTATGTGTTTCGATATTGATTTTGTTTTATGAATTGGTTTGAACTAATGTAACTAATTGGAGTGGTTTTCAATTAGCTCTGTTTGTTTTAATAGATTTAAAATGATTTTGTTACACTCGGATCACTAAAAATGATTTCGTTGTGGATCATGTACAGTAGATTCATTTTTCTAAACTCAAATATAGCTATGATTTGGTTATGCGATTTTATTGTGCTCAGATTAGTATAAGTGATTGAGTTGTTTGTGATTCTGTTTGGTTTGTTTTGAAACAATTCTGTACGTTTGAATTAATATAATCAATTGGATTTGCTTTCATTTAGTTCTGTTTGAATAAACAAGTCTATTTCGTTTTGAATAAATATTCTCGTTTGGATTTTGATTACATTCGACCTGTGCAAAAGATTTGTTTGCTAAAATTGTTTAGCTGTGTTGATTGATATGATTTAGCGTATCGATTGTGTCGGCTCTATTATAGTTCAATTTATTTCTTATGGCTTTATTTTGAAACGATTCTGTATGCTTGAATTGGCATGATCCTTTACGTATGCAATGCATCAATATCAGTGATTGGTTTGATAAATATAATGTAATCTATTAAATTGAAAAAACAACTTTGTTAGCTATGGATTTAAAACGATTTTGTTAATGGTCAAGTCGACATAAACTATTGCATGAATGATTTGTTTGATTGGATATAGTTTGTGTCGATTGAAATTAATTCATGAAATTATTTCATCGGTTTCGAATTGTTTAAAACGATTCTGTCTGCTCCGAATTGGAAATAAGAGTTGTGTGACAGATCGTGCATATCCTATTATCATTTGATTGATTCAATTACGATTTCATCTGTTTCAAATTGGCATAAAGATTTGGTTACTTCTGTTATGAGTGATTTTCTTTGTGTTGATTTAATGATTAAAGATTTGATTTAATAAGTCGAATATATTTCTGTTAGTTTTGGATGGATTTAAAACGATTCTTTTTTCAAATTAGACCATCTATAGAATCGCAAGATTCTGTAGCTAGTCTTAAAATTAGATTTTTGTTAGTTTTACAAATAAAATATCACCTAAACTTGTCTATTCTTGTCCACTTTCAGGTGCATACGAATTTCAATGATCAATGGGATATGCTGTGGTAGTTTAGAAGATGCTTTTGTGATATAGTTTTGTTATAGGTTGTTAATTTTAGTCAAGAATAGAGACTAGGGAGATTATTCCCAGATTTTTGTAAACTGTTTTTGACAATTCCCACAGGGATGTTTTACTCTGTGGTCTTTAAATATTTGTTATTTTTTGTAATTGACCCATCATCATCACTGTGGGGAGAACCAAACTATGGATTTATAATACAGACTGGGATAAAATTTGATGTCTTGTAATAGCTTTAGCTTTCAATATATCAAACTTTTATTTCAAGCTTTCTTCATATCAGTTTGCAATTAATTATCGACTACTTTAGCTATCGTAATTCGTTGCAGGTCGATGTGATTTGGTTTATGTGTTATCCATATCTGATTTCTCTTATTTGAAAAAAAAAAAGAGTACATCATTTACTTTGTTTCAATTTAATGAACTAAATATTTATCTTCTTCGTTAAATGAATCATTTTGTACAAATCTTTGCACAGATTTATCTAAATGTTATGATTTGTAAATTATAAGATTGCTGTAATTTTTTATGTCTTGTTTGTCCTGTCATTTATATTTGAAGAGCAAAGATGCTTCCTGTTTATGAGAATCTTGTGGAGAATCTGGTGTGGGTTTCCTCCCACCGAACAACTAAATCAACTATAGTATACAGGACAAACCTGAAGCGTTACTTCAGGTCAGTTTGATATTTGTTATTTAATAATTAATTTATTAGTGTTATTTAAGTAGTTTAGATAGATATATATATAGTTCGGATTTATAGTTAGAGTTATTATTGTAGTTGTTTAGCTTAGATACTTTTTATTTAATTTCTTTCTCATAAAAATATAAAAATCAAAAGAAATAGTTTTGCTGTCATAGGACTGTTTACAAATGACTTTTGCAGGTTTTCATTTAAATCTGTAATCTATAAATATTGTACATTTGTGATTAAGATTTACTTTTGTTAACAATTGAACATTTGATTTCATAGGATTATTATTATATATTATTAGACAGTAGACTGTATATATAAATTTCAGACTTGTTTGCTTTAGTTATTGTTTTTATTTAGATTAGTTCCTTAGTGTAGTTTTCTTTTGTTTTCCTAGGACTTAGATCGGCCAACGAAGCTGCTAAACCCGTCAAGGTGGATCATCACACACGGCTTGGGTTATTTAGACAACCCTGGACCAGATCCATTCTTCCAGTTGGCGAGCGTTCAATTTCGCCCATCAACAAATGGCACTAGAAGGAGGGCCTAAAATTTATTAATGGCACGAGGCGGTCGTAAGACTCCTCCTCCACCTAATCGATCCCCTATAGTGACAATAATTCATTCGAATGACAACATCCCCCCTCAAACAACAACCACATCAAATGACGATCCACGGATCACAGTCAAACCAGCAACCCCAAATCCTACAGGTCGTGACATACAAGAGATTGTCCGCCAATCTCTCTTAAGAACACATAGTGCCTTAGCCCATTTAAGGCAACCAAATCGACCTTTGGACCAACCTTTAGATTTCTCTGATATTAGAGAACAACTCGGAGGCACTAACCTCACTATGAACCCTTCAGAACCAATCCTCACTCCTACTGCAGGGGGGTCTGGAATACCACCCTCACCACCTCCATCATCTCCTTCTTTGGGAGAAGACTCTTTTGATGATGGTAGTTCCCCTTCTCAGTATTCCACACCGACTACACCAATGGACAACCAGAAAAATATTTCTATACCTTGGCTTGACCAAGATGTAGTAGTCGTACCTGGGGCTCAGCATCCCTTACCCAAACATCCATAGAAGTGGCTTCCCAAGTTTGACCCTGACTCTAAACAGATCGCAGAGGATCACATTAAAAAGTTCATGTTAGCCATAAGACTCCATAATGTCGAGCATGAGGACGTAGTCTGTAGGTTGTTCCCCTACATTTTCGAGGGCAATGCATCTACTTGGTACTTTTCCCAGCAACCCCATACCATCGTGTCTTGGCAAAAGTTTGAATCCTTCTTTTTGGAAAAGTTCGGAGATGATAAAACTCCAGAATTTCTAGTTATGGAGATTTCTAGCTTAAGAATGAACCCAAAAGAGAAAATTAAAGACTTTAATCAAAGATTCTTAACACTTAAGAACCGAATCCCTATGATTCCATGCCTACCGAGAATCTTATCATAGCATATTATACTAAAGCCTTGCATCAAAGTATAGCCATTTGGGTTAAATGATCTAAGAAATCCACGTTGTTAGAGGCCTTTGAGGAGGCCAACCAGATTGAAAAAGACATCCTTAGTTTGAAATACACTACTAGCAACGAAACAGAAACTAGTTCTTCTTTCAAAAAGAAGATCGAAATCCTCCCTAGACCTGCTCAAAGTAAAACACAACCTGAAAGCTCTGATTTAGAAAACCTAACTAAAGTCGTTCAAAAACTGTCAAATCAAGTCATAGATTTGAAGAGGACGGCCGAAGAAGCTTCTTCGAGCAAAGGGCCTTACAAACCCCCATTCAGGAAGCCTTTTCCCACCAACCGACCTAATCCAACTACTGAGGGCCTAAATCTAGAAAGTATGCAATACACCCTTCAAACAATTCTAGAAGCCCAGGATAACTTGATGCCTCCTGAGATTCCTGAGGAGGTTGTTGAACAAGAGACAGTTCAAGAAGAAGAGTCTTCTCCAAAAAAATTTGGACACTTCTCGGATAGCATATTTCAAGATAACTTCGAGACAGTCCATCCCTACAATACTAGGAGTAAGACAGCAAACAAACCTTCTTCCGAGAACACTACGACTTTGCCCCCAAAGCAATCTAAACCAGTTGAGACTAAACAGAGTCATGTAAACCCCAACCTAGATTATGATTTAGTTGAATATCTTAAAAATTTAAGGGCTAACATTTATGTTTATGAGTTATTAAAATTTCCATTTCTGCTACAAAAAATGTTACAGAACATCACAGAGAATAGCAAAAATGGTAATTCAAACAAGGTTGTTCAGAACAAAGTTCCTCAGAAGACTTCCACTAAGAATAATCTTGATCCTCATGATAAAGGAATCCTTCCTGTAAATAATGTAAATAATGTAGATAAATTATCTTTAGAAATGACGAGTAAAAAACCACAAGCTTCCACACTTAGCACTCACAGAAATGTACCTCCATTTTTGTTAACTTTCGAAATCTTTAATAGAAATGTGCACAATTGTATGGTAGACTTAGGAGCATATTCCAATGTGATTCCATGGTCTGTATGTCAGAAAATTAATGCTGAGGTTGAACCATCCACTTTAAACATCATCCAACTTGATCGAACTAGTGTTAAAGTTGTAGGCGAATTAAGGAATGTGCTTATAAGATTATCGTCTAACCCCAAAGTTCATCAAGTTATTGATATTATTATTGTGGATATTCCAGAAGTGTATGGTCTTTTTTTAAGCAGGGACTGGTCAGAGCATCTACATGGCTATTTCGTGACAGATTGGTCTCACCTGTGGCTTCCAGAGAACGACAAGCCCAACAAAATCAAGGTAAATCGTGAATGCTACCTTAAGTTCACGGTCACATATTTGAATGATCCCAACGAACCATTTACACCTTCTGCCGATTCACCCGAAATACAAGGGATGGATACCTTTTTTGGCAATTTCATGGCCGAGACTTCAACTATCACCAATCTATAACAACAGTCCGAGATTGTAGCATATGTGCAGCCAGCAACTTCTACACAATGGTCTCATGCACCCAATAAAAATCAAATTTGGTCTCTTTACTTTGACGGGTCAAAGTCCAAAGAAGGAGCTGGTACAGGCTGCGTTATTATCGATCTGGCAGGTAACAAATCCCTGATTGCATGTAGGTTAGAATTTGAATGTACTAATAACACAGTAGAATATGAGGCTTTACTGCAGGGACTCAGAAAATCTTTAGACATGAACATTCAAAACTTGGTTGTCTTTGGCGATTCCGAAATCGTGGTTAGACAGGTAAGAGATTCTATCCATTGTCTGTCTCTGCATCTTAAAAGTTACCAATCCGAGGTATGGAATTTAATGAATAAATTTTATGCTTTCAATATAAATTCTATTCCTATATTGAATAATGTTGAAGTTTATCTATGAGCTAACGTAGCTTCTAAACTCTTTCTTGTAGAAGGCTTGTCTCCGGATGCATTCTCCGTCGAACTGTTGTTTAGGCCATCCATTCCCGACAACATCACGAATTGGAGAGCCTTCGACGATGATCAACAGATTATTAGCTTCCTGCATATGGAAGAAACTTTTCAAGGCGCGGTGATAGATGAATGCACTCACGACGACAATTTGCGCATTTTCACGGTAATACCATATCCGAGAACTCCTAAATCTTCATCAGACATGGTAAATTCGATCCCTAAGTCTGTAGTTAGATTAGATAAATTTTATGATCTTCAAGATAAATTCAAAAAATCGGTCAACTGTAAAACCAATAGTTCCTCTTTATCATATGAAAAAGTGAACTTAGGAACCAATGACAATCCGCAGTGCATTAATTTAGGGGTGGGGTGTTCTGAACAAGAAAAAGATGCATTTATTAAATTTTTCAATGAATTTAAAGATGTTTTTGCGTGGACGTATGATGAACTTAAAACTTTCGACCCTAACATCATACAACACGTCATTCCCATGAAACCCCAAACCTTGCCCTTTCAACAAAAATTAAGAAAAATGCACCCTAAGATCGAACTGACCGTCAAAAAAGAATTAAATAAACTCCTGAATACTAAGATAATTTTTCCAGTTAGGCACACTCAATGGGTTTCTAACCTTGTCCCTGTCTGGAAGAAAGGTGGGGAAATCCGACTTTGCATCGATTTCCGAAACCTTAATAGAGCGTCTGATAAAGACAACTATCCTGTCCCACCCATGGAACAGATCCTTCAACAAGTATCTGGTTTTGAAAGACTATCCTTATTGGATGGTTTTTTGGGATACAACCAAGTCCTGATGTCTCCTCCAGACCAACTTAAAACTACCTTCCGCACCCCATGGGGAACCTACGCTTATCGAAAAATGCCCTTTGGATTGATTAATGTCGGTGCCACTTTCCAGAGAGCGATGGACATCTCTTTCTGAGGATTAATCAATCAGTTCATCGTAGTTTACTTAGATGATGTTATTGTATTTTCTAAAAACAAAACCGATCATCTAGCTCATTTAAGAGTTGTTCTACAACGATGTCGTAAATACGACATTTCCTTGAATCCTAAAAAATCTATCTTCGCAGTAGAACAAGGTAAACTCTTAGGATTTATTGTGTCAAGCAAATGAATGATTATCGACCCCGAAAGGACTCAATTCATCTTGAAACTCCCCCCTCCAACATCCAAAAAGTCTATGCAGTCTTTCTTAGGCCAGATAAACTTCGTCAGGAGATTCATCCCCAGTTTCTCCGAAATGGTCAGACCTTTACAAAATTTAATTAAGAAAGACGCACAATATCATTGGGGACCCTTAGAAAATCAAGATTTTAATGCAATAAGAAAGGCCATAATAGATGCTCCTTCTCTCATGAGCCCCGACTTTTCGCAAGATTTCACACTCTACACTTTCGCTTCCAACCGCTCCTACGCCGCATTCCTAACTCAAAAGAACGCTGAAAACAATGAAGTACCCATTGCCTTTATGAGCTCTGCTTTCAAAGGTGTGGAACTTAATTACCCAGTGGTTGATCAGAAAGCCTATGTTGTTTTCAAAGCAGTCAAGCATTTACGATCTTATCTTTTGAAATCTAGGACGAAAGTTATTGTCCCTTATCCAGTCGTCAGGAACCTGTTAGTGCAGAAAGAACTAGGTGAAAAGAGGGTGAACTAGGTTACCTCCTTGCAAGAGTACGACATAGAAATTACCCCAGCTCAAATAGTGAGAGGCCAAGGGTTATGAAAGTTAGTTGTTGATTCAACAACAAGACAACAAGAAGGAAACAATATGTCAAACCTAGGACAACACAATCAAAATGCAATCTGTTGTGCACAAAACTCTGTCAGTCCGTGGTATGACGATATAAAATTTTGTCTTGAACATGGGTTAGCCCCCTGTCACCTTGATCCCACTAAAATAAGAGAATTAAGATTAAATTCTTCCTCCTTTCATTTGATTAATGGTATTCTGTTTCATCAAAATTTTGATGGCGTAATGATGCGTTGTCTTGAGAAAGACGAAGCAGAAAAAGTCTTACTAGAGTTGCATGCAGGAGAAGCTGGTGGGAATTTTGGTGGAGACACCACTGCCCATAAAGTTTTAAGAGCCAGTTATTACTGGCCCACACTTTTTAGATATGACCATGCCTTGTGCCGTAAGTGTATCATTTGTAAAAAAGCATCAGGGTGGTTACAGAAACCAACCTTTCCTTTGCAGCCTGTTCTAGTAGACTCTCCTTTTTAGCAGTGGAGCCTTGATATTATAGGTCCAATCAATCCACCATCCTCACAACAACATAAGTTTATCATAATAGCCATAGATTATTTCACCAGGTGGTCTGAAGCTATCGCATTAAGAACTGTGAATACTAGTCAGGTAATTGCCTTTTTAAATTCAAACATTATCACTCGTTTTGGTATCTCTGACTATTTAGTATTCGATAACGCTTCTTACTTTTCATCTCTTGATATGAGTGAGTTCTCTTTAGAAAGAGGAATTAAATTGAAGTATTCTGCCAGTTATTACCCCGAGGACAATGGATTGGCAGAATCAACAAATAAGAATCTGATTAAAATTATCAAAAGAACGGTATCTGAGAATCACAAAAGATGGCATAATGCACTGTTAAATGCAATCTGGGCTGATAGGGTAACACCAAAAACTATTGTAGGTAACTCTCCCTTCTTTCTCATCTATGGTAGAGAAGCGATTCTTCCACCACACATTCTTCTTCCCTCACTACAACTATCGCAGAAAATACAAGAAGAAGATTGTCCCCCTTTGGAAAACCAAATTAACACTTTAATAAAACTAGAAGAGGTAAGGGCCCAAGCTAAGCGTAACTTAGATCAGCATCAACTAGTGGTAAAGAGTTGGTTTGATTCTAACTCTGCCTCTGATAGGAACTTCGAAGTAGGTGACCTCGTCTTGAAATGGGACAAACCGCATGAGGGAAAGGGAGAGCACATGAAATTTCAGAACTTATGGCTTGGACCATTCTTAATTGCTGAGAAATTGGGTCCCAGCTCTTTCCGATTGCAGAATCTAGAGGGGCAGTCTGACACCTATCTGGTGAATGGCCAAGCTCTGAAAAGGTATTTCGCTTGATGACAACCCTTTGTATACTATGTACATATTTTTCTTTTGTTTTCCTTTCTTTTACTGTTTTGGCTTTGATCTTTTTCCTTTACGCTTATCAGTTTTTGTTTTTGAAAATACACATACCTGCATGCTAAACTATTCAGACAAAGAAAAAAAAAAATCTTTCACTAAAATGACTGCTGAAACATTGTTTAAACATCAATTATATACTTCTGAAATTTACATTTGTGTTGGCAAAAAACTGTTGTTTGAAAGAAGTTAACTGATTTCGATATGTGAGTAAAGCCTATCACGATTATCTATTATCTTCTTACATTGTTCCTATTCCTTAAAGGAATGACTCAAAATATGTCTCCCTGCTTTAGAAGGTTGGTTCTGTAAATAAACCATCTCTAGATATTAATGAAGGACAGTTCTAAAAAATTATGTTGAGGTTTGTAAAAAAATATGTTAAAATATCATAATTTTCAGTGTCACCCCGCTCAACTATATATCTTTAAAAAACAAAATAAATCATTAAAAGAGCTATGGGAAGTGTTTGTAAACCTGTCGGGATGCTGAACAAGTCTACTGGAAGCGGGTAAATGCATGCATGATGCCAAGACAACTTCGTCAGGGTATTGAACAGGCCCGCTGGCAGCGAAGCAATGTCGGGTATATGAAAATTTGCAAATATGAAACCTCTGACCTTAAAATGTCCTTTATTCTGATCTGGAACTTCTTGACAGGATACATATATCAGAATGGGTTAAAAGGAAACCCTGTCGAGGCTATGGACGCCTGCTGGTAGCAGTGGCTCTGTCAACAGTATTGGAGATTTTATCTTTAATATCGTGGCTCGCTTGTCTTAAGACTGCTATCAGTTTTCATCCTTTAAACACTGCTGGAATATTTGATTAATGATGATGTTTAAATGATTTTATAGCTATTTCTGTGGAATTATTTTTGTTATCCTAATCTGAATTCATTCTTTTGATAGAGATAACTGCTTCTACCAGTGTGTCGCCATTGCTGGCAGCTATTTCACATTTTTATCCTATCCTTATAAGTTGCCTACACTAGTGTTTTACAACCCTTGATTTTCATCGCAATCTTTGAATAAAATGACACTGTTATTTTGTGCATTTGCACACCTCCCTTTGTTCTCATTTTCACGACTGCAAGCATGAAAAATTTGATTTTGAAGTCATGTCAATGGCATTAAAATCGTCACTGGACTATTATGGTCACTCTTGTCTATGTGTTCATTGCATTTCCAATTTAATTATAGTCGCGCAGTTGGGAAGACTCCAAGATCTTACTCGTTTGGCATTCTTTAATTGTTAATATGATTTCATTTTTATAAGATTGTGATGATATTATAATGACTGTCATTGAGTTCTTAATACATTGGTGGTTTGATGTTCTATAGTCTTTCATCGATTTCCTTGACACATTGGTTTCATGAAAATGCATTGATGTTGTGATTAGACCCTTGGTGTAATCATTTCATACAACACATATTTGATATGATCAAACCCTCGGTGTTGATTTCGAATCATTGTTTTGGTTTTAAAACTATGAAAATGTTATGCTTATGCAAATTTTTGGGTCGACTTACCATATATTTCATTAATTGAATGGCATTGTTTTTAACATAGTGATTTGAATCACCATATACGCCGTCGATTGTACATTGGGAAATGACTATTTTGCGTGGGTTGATTTCATTCCACCACCCTCACACACTCGAGAATTAATTCCTCCCTCCTATCCTGGGCCATCTCTGTTGATTTTTGGGTAAGCCTGTGAGCTATTCGATCCTACGAATACCCTGTCCAAACCCTTGCCCGTTCACCCGGCTCATCGTGTGCTCCTGTCTATGGCACCGGTGGTGCGCGTAGAGACAAATGGTAGCCAAACACTCCTATTGTTCGATAATGACCGTAAAGATTTAGAAAATAACGACTGGCTGGTGTTTATCCAAAGGTTTGAGGGTTTCAACCTTTCAGTTGCCCAACAATTTTCCCTCACCTTCGACGGATGCAGGGCTAAGGTCAGAGACATACAACTCGAGCTAAATGAAGAATTCTTAAGCTCAGCTACAGGGCTACCAGCTACAGGGAAAAGGTGGTTTAAAAATTCCAAAGTAGACGAGGTGTCGTGGCCTGCTCCTATTCACATCAAGGAAGATTGCTTCCTGTGATAAAGGTATGCCTATCACTACCCTCAAACCCAGGTGGCATGATCTTTTAGCGATTGTAAAATAGTTTGTGACCTATGAAGGTCGTTATGGATTGGTATTTCTGTATCATCTTTGGTTATTGATGAATTTTATAGGCTACCCTTTGAATATGCCACATTATCTCTTGCGTAGTATTTACAAGATGACCAAAAGATTCAAGCGTGAGAAGGATGATAGTAGCCTTTTTCATCACTGCTTGATCAAACTTATTATCACCCACCATTTGAGTCTTAATGGTGACTGTTGGCAAGCCTTCCTATCTAGGAATGGCTTTTCCACTCCCGAGTCTGTCCAAGTAGACAAGGTTGTGGTTACTGAAACATTGGTTGGACCAGCCATGCCACTTCATATCCTTCTACCCACTATCAAACCCTCAGATTGCCCCGACATAGACCTACCTGATAACGTGGTCGACCCGTGTTATAAAGAAAATACCAAGGCTGTCAAGAAGCCTATGAGGAAGAAAGGAAAAGGTGACACTGCTATCAACAGTAAGGGAAAGAAAAATGCTCGATGGATATCGATATGTGCTAGGAACAAACCCAAGCAAAACATTGACCAGAAACCTATTGTCCTGAGCGAGGACTCGGACTCTGAAATTGAATGATTACTGATTGAGGAATACCCCTATTCTCATGGCCTATGCTCTATGGAACCCTATGACTATGTCTCCAACTTACCTCCATGCCTCAAAAACGACCCAAACTACCTGGGAATCAAGCTGCATAAGGAAACCCCTGGTAACTTGAACAAACCCTCGCCTGTGATGCCAAAGCCTGATCAATCATCATGTACTCAATGTAATTTGTGGCTTGAACGTTATTACACTGACGTTCCCCTATTGCAATCGAAGATAAAATCGTTAGAGGAATGGGTGACAGTGTTGTCGAAGGAGAACAACAGGCTACAAGCCAAGGAGAAGAAACAAAAAACCACTGGTTCAATTGTCTTCAGAAATTTCAAAGCAACAATGGCCTTTGTCAATTCAAATTTATCGTGATCGAATCATTTTCTTATTTCCCAGGTATGTATTTCGATATTGATTTTGTTTTATGAATTGGTTTGAACTAATGTAACTGATTGGAGTGGTTTTCAATTACCTCTGTTCATTTTAATAGATTTAAAATGATTTTTTTATACTCAGATCACTAAAAATTATTTCGTTGTGGATCATGTACAGTAGATTCGTTTTGCTAAACTCAAATATAGCTATGATTTGGTTATGCGATTTTATTGTGCTCAGATTAGTATAAGCGATTGAGTTGTTTGTGATTCTGTTTGGTTTGTTTTGAAACAATTCTGTACGTTTGAATTAATATAATCAATTGGATTTGCTTTCATTTAGTTCTGTCCGAATAAGCAAGTCTATTTCATTTTGAATAAATATTCTTGTTTGGATTTTGATTAAATTCGACCTGTGCAAAAGATTTGTTTGCTAAAATTGTTTAGCTGTGTTGATTGATACGATTTATCATATCGATTGTGTCGGCTCTAATATAGTTCAATTTATTTCTTATGGTTTGATTTTGAAATGATTTTGTATGCTTGAATTGGCATGATCCTTTACGTATGCAATGCATCAATATCAGTTATTGGTTTGATAAATATAATGTAATCTATTAAATTGAAAAAACAACTCTGTTAGCTATGGATTTAAAACGATTTTGTTAATGGCCGAGTCGACATAAACTATTGCAAGAATGATTTGTTTGATCGGATACAGTTTGTGTCGATTGAAATTGATTCATGAAATGATTTCATCGGTTTCGAATTGTTTAAAACGATTATGTCTGCTCCGAATTGGAAATAAGAGTTGTGTGATAGATCGTACATATCATGTTATCATTTGATTGATTCAATTACAATTTCATCTGTTTCAAATTGGCATAAAGATTTGGTTACTTCTGTTATGAGCGATTTTCTTTGTGTTGATTTAATGATTAAAGATTTGATTTAATAAGTTGAATATATTTCTGTTAGTTTTGGATGGATTTAAAACGATTCTATTTTCAAATTAGACCAGCTACAGAATCGCAAGATTCTGTAGCTAGTCTTAAAATTAGATTTTTGTTAGTTTTACAAATAAAATATCACCTAAACTTGTCTATTCTTGTCCACTTTCAGGTGCATACGAATTTCAATGATCAATGGGATATGCTGTGGAAGTTTAGGAGATGCTTTTGTGATATATTTTTGTTATAGGTTGTTAAGTTTAGTCAGGAATAGAGACTTGGGAGATTATTCCCAGATTTTTGTAAACTGTTTTTGACAATTTCCACAGGGATGTTTTACTTTGTGGTCTTTAAATACTTGTTATTTTTTGTAATTGACCCATCATCATCACTGTGGGGAGAACTAGACTATGGATTTATAATACAGACTGGGATGAAAGTTGATGTCTTGTAACAGCTTTAGCTTTCAATATATCAAACTTTTAATTCAATCTTTCTTCATATCAGTTTGCAATTAATTATCGACTACTTTAGCTATCGTAATTCATTGCAGGTCGATGCGATTTGGTTTATGTGTTATCCATATCTGATTTCTCTTATTTAAAAAAAAAAAAGAGTACATCATTTACTTTGTTTCAATTTAATGAACTAAATATTTATCTTCTTCGTTAAATGAATCATTTTGTACAAATCTTTGCACACAGATTTATCTAAATGTTATGATTTGTAAATTATAAGATTGCTGTAATTTTTTATGTCTTGTTTGTCCTGTCATTTATATTTGAAGAGCACAACTACTTCCTATTTACGAGAATCTTGTGGAGAATTTGGTGCGGGTTTCCTCCCACTGAACAACTAAATCAACTATAGTATACAGGACAAACCTGACGCGTTACTTCAGGTCAGTTTGATATTTGTTATTTAATAATTAATTTATTAGTGTTATTTAAGTAGTTTAGATAGATATATATATATATAGTTCAGATTTATAGTTAGAATTATTATTTTAGTTGTTTAGCTTAGATAGTTTTTATTTAATTTCTTTCTCATAAAAATATAAAAATCAAAAGCAATAGTTTTGTTGTCATAGGACAGTTTACAAATGACTTTTGCAGGTTTTCATTTAAATCTGTAATATGTAAATATTGTACATTTGTGATTAAGATTTAATTTTGTTAATAATTGAACATTTGATTTCATAGGATTATTATTATATATTATTAGACAGTAGACTGTATATATATATTTCATACTTGTTTTCTTTAGTTATTGTTTTTATTTAGATTAGTTCCTTAGTGTAGTTTTCTTTTGTTTTCCTAGGACTTAGATCGGCCAACGAAGCCGCTAAACCTATCAAGGTGGATCACCCCAAATGGCTTGGGTTATTTAGACAACCCCGGACCGGATCCATTCTTCCAGTTGGCGAGCGTTCAATTTCGCCCGTCAACACATAACAATACAAATGAATTCCTTGAAAATATAGTGCACCCATGGCCTCTTTTTATAGAAAATCTTTGAGGCATTATTCAACCACTCTTTAGTGTGAACAAGGGGCTCTTTAGGGAACCCTTAGGTATTTGACCAGCCCCTCACTCAGATTCATCTCAGATTTGGGTGTCAAATCGACTTGGGAGATAAACCAGAAGTGGGTGGAAGGCCGACGAAAATCATAAATGCGTCATTTTGAGGTGTGCACAGATTTTTGCGTCCATATTCGTGCATCAGGTGCATATGCACTTTTCTAGTGTTATTTGACTATCGCATGTGTCTGCACTGCCTTTGTATAGTTTTGTGCCCTTTGGAAATGAATTTTCTGGGCCATTGATGGACTAATGGGTGTTTTGAAGATGATGGATTCCTGTAACCATTTGCGGATGAAATTCCAGTGATAACACACATCCTTTTCCCATATTTTATGTCATTGTTGTTGGTCCTTTCACCAAGTGGGGGATTGAATTTACTACATGTCACCTGACTTCCGCCAGGGGGAATCATTACATCATCATAGTGGTAGACTACTTCACAAAGTGGGTCGAGGCTATGCCAATGTTTAACAATGATGGAGAAACAATGAATCTTTTCATTTTTAACCAAATAGTAGCAATGTTCGGCATCTCGAACGAGATTTTCACTGACCATGGCAGTCACTTCCAAAACAAAATGATGGCCGAGTTAACATCCAATCTTGGGTTGAGGCATGAACATTCATCACCTTACTACCCACAAGAGAATGGTTAGGTTGAAGATATGAATAAATCTCTCAAGACTATTCTTCAGTGGACGATCAATTCTACCAAGTCAAATTGACATTTGATGTTGTAATCGACGTTGTGGGCCTATCGAAATTTTGTAAAGACTGCCACTAGTTTCTCGCCTTTTCAACTTGTATATGGGCTGTAAGAAGTATTTCCTATTGAGTTCCATATTCTATCTTTAAACTTGGTAGTGGAATTACTATCGGACACTTCATCGCTTGAGGACCACCTATTATATCTTGAGCAGCTCGATGAGCAGTGTCATGATGTAGCCTCGGCCAATGAGGATCATAAGAAATGAGTCAAGTGTTAGTACGATCGGTTCGTTCATCCTAGGATTTTATCTGAAGGTGATCTTGTCCTATTCTATGATCAAGACAAAGATCCCCTAGGGGTAGGCAAGTTCAAACCCATGTGGTTCAGACCATTCATTGTGAAATAGGTCTTAAAGAAGGGTGCTTACCGTTTGGTTGACTTTGAAGGAAATTCCTTGGTGGAGCCTAGAAATGGGCTCTACCTCAAGAAGTATTACTCTTAGGTTGGTCGCTCGGGTGACTTCTTGTACATATGTATAGTTCTTATACATTTTTTTGGTTTTTTTTTATGGACGTGTAGGTATTTATGTCTTCTTTTTCACTATGGAAGATGCCAAGTGAATTAGAGATGTTCTTTGGGTTCTCGGGTGGTGCTATCCGACACACTCAGAGGCTTGCTTCCGCATCTTGGGTGATTTTCACACCTGGAGGCCAGTTGCTATCTTCCGGAGGTATTTGTCTAGGTGACGCCACAAACAATGTCATCGAGTACAACACAATGATAGGGTTGTTTTGTGGCACTTTTTC
>ML795744.1:536708-585115 GCA_009831015.1 Picea engelmannii
TAAAAAAATTGTGCCTCCTAGCACTAAATAAAACAATGCATGTGTTCCCAGGAAGCCTGGTGAAGGGCCGCAAATCCAGTAATCCTCCCAATAAGTAACAAGGTCAGTCTCAAATACAAACTCATGATCTTGTGAATTGGCACCTGAGAACCTACCTTCTCAGTGTCAGCCTCATAATACATTTGAATGTAGTCCTTGATGTTATAAGGCCCAAGGGGAAATGTTCGCAGATTGACTGGTTCCCCTCTCCTCGAGAGACCATTTAGGAAGTATATATATTCATTTGTTGGAGTCAATGGATATCCCTCTATCATAAATTCCTCTAAATCTGGATGCCAATGGTCAACCAGGGCGTTCAGTAGCCTGGGTTGTGCCCTAATAAATGGACACCGGAAGAACTTCCATAGAACACAGTCTTTCAATGCAACAATGGAAATAGGATCCTCTTCGACCAGTGCATCAATGTCCTTACGTTCCCTCTCCCTCCAATGGACATACATCATGTTCCATGGCAGATAAAAGGGAATTAGCTCTTGCATTTTAAATTTTTTTCTAATCTTTTGAAGGTGTACGCAGGCTGATTTGGCCACAGTCGTGTATGTACACAAGAAGAGAGTTTTCTTCCTGAGTACATATGCGGATTTTCCTTGGAAAACTCACGCACATGCAGGGCCACTCCTTTTAGGAGAGTGTGCCCCCTCAAAAACAAAAATAAATGCTTAAATGAATAATTGAAATGAAAGGGGGGTGCATTTGTAATTACTTGGTCCAAGCAGAGGTTCGTTTCGTTCACTGGAGCTCCCAGAATCAACTTCTTTAGAAAATGGTTTTTTTCTCCTTTTGGTCAATTTTCAAAATGAAATGATGAAAATGAGTTGGCAGCTTCCATTTATAGACTTTTTTGGCCCTTTTCCCACGTTTTTTACCCCCTTTGTCGGTTTTCTTGGCTTGGAAATCATTTGGTTCCATTCCCAAGTTTCTTATTGAATGTTATGATACACTTTTCCATTTTGTTTAGTAACCTTTTGGGGATGGGTCACTTTAAGTGTCCAACATTTTACATATAAGTTAGGATTTCACCTCCACTTTCTACATCTCATTGTCTTTTCCTCTTTGCCATAGGATTGATCCCACTGAAGTGTGACACAGAACCTTCATTGTTTCTCTAGAAGTTTTCTAATTAGGTGGTAGAGCCTACCTTAACATGGATGCCTTAGGTAGATTATGTTAGCGTCAGAAGTCACTCCTAGATTGCTTGCAGGAGCAGAGCCCAATGCCCATCAGTTTTGTGTCACGGTTTGTTTAATGGGGTGATCAAATGTGTAAAGACCCGAGAAGATATAGCTTTAATTCAGGAAACTGGGCCTGGTATGTAGAAAGCAAGGGAGGTCTTGATCCAACTTCCATCAGTAAATGATTAAAGGGTGGTAGATGGAAGACTTATGAGAAGGGTGAACAATACTGCCTCGGGAAAAAATCCTTCGGAAGCTTGAGGATGAAAAACTTAGAAGCCAAGATCCTCTTGGTCTGGAGCTTCAAGGAGATGAGGGTTGACTCGACTGGATCCTCCAATTCCAAGTCATTCAACGTTAAGGAAATCACAGGAACCGATTAGAAACAATGTAACTGTTACAGTGATCCAACCTACATCATCCTATAACTGCTGCAACTCGACTAGATCCTCTAATTCTGAGTTGTTCTAACACAGTAAACAAAGAGATGGAAGATAATATGACATCCATAAAGTAAGAAATCTCAAATGCCTTATACATTAACCAGAGAGACCAGCGCTTCATCAAAACTTTACAATCGGGAGCTTTTATCAACCATCGATCCCTTCAAAAATGAAAAAACTGAGTACATATACTTGGGTCGATTATCCCAACAGAGGCGCGCTCACCTTCCAAGGCGTAGCGTCTCTTCAATCAATTTTCAGGTGGAAGTCCTTCGTCAGACGTCTCCTTAACTTCGCATGGCCTTTGTAGGAGAGGTAGCTAAAACATTAAAGGCCAAAATGGCATGTGAAGACTTCTCTATCTAATCGAGGACTTCAGCATGGCTTCTTTGGAAAAATTAGTACACAGAACTACTTCGAGCAGACCACTTGCTAGACCCTCCATACCTCATACTCAATGAATGAAAGGAGGTTTCAACCACCCGTTCTTGCCTTCATTTACTCCAAGCGGAAAACATGAGCGAAATCGTATCTAATGGCACCTGTAAATCATGATGATCCTTTCGGCGACAGGAATCGACACTTTTGGCCCCTTTTGCTTAGCTCTTTTATTTCCCAAGTGACCACAGGCCGTGACCTTGCTTTTATTCCCATAGGGGCTTTTCGGCATTCGCAAATAGGAAGGAGTTGATACTTTCTTATCATAGTTGCGATGGACAAAACGTCGAGACGGCTCAATTGGGCACCACGTGTCCTTCAAATATGACGGTCCTAAACTCACCCGATGCTGCTGTGGGCCCCAGGTGCTGGACACTCTCATTACTTCACACATCGGGGATATGAGGGAGTTTCTCCTTGCACTTAGAAACCGCGATGGGCGAAAAGGTGGGAAGCCTAATCGTGCGCCAGGTGTTCGTTTCAGATGGACGGTTGAGATTGCCCCTTGATACTATGGGCCCGTATTTTGGGCGCTATCGATGCTTCGGGGTTCAGGGTTTTGAGATGTACAATGACATAAAACCTCCACCCTTTGAACTCGCGACTGCTGAAAATCCGACGTGACCAGATCTTGTGCCACGCGTCCTTTGGGATGAACTACTGCCATCCATTCCTGCACAAAATATGGGCACTATCCATGGCGCTAACCTCGGCACAACTTCGCTAACCATGATTTCCCACCAACCATTGATCTGTCCCTTTGGATGAATCCTGATCGTTAAAATCAAACTACTCGCTCGCTCAATTTAAGCCCGAAATAGATTTCTTCTGTGAGCTATGCTCGGTGCTCATTGCACCACTTGTAGACCTGATCACTCTTGCGCTTCGGACGAGTAATGCTACTAACATTAGGCTCCATGGGGGATAGAGTCGTCCCTGCGATGCTCTAAGGACTCATTTTTTCGTTCCAGTGCCTTGTTGTTGGGCTATGGATTCATTTACTAAGCCAAAACAATGAAAATAAAAACAAAGAACAGAAATGACAATATTTACAAAATATAGGAGCCACCGAAGCTTCAGACAAAACATTTTTTGAGAAAACGCCCATTTACTAGGCTGCAAAAAACTTCTTCACCTTCCAAACCTTGCAGCCTGTACGTGTTATTTGAGAAAGTCTCAGAGATTTTGAAAGGATCGATCTACAGGGCTTCAAATTTGTCGTGTTTTCCCTTATCTTGCTTAGGAGTATCCCATTTTAGTACCAGGTCTCCTATCTGGAACAGCTCCTTCTTGGACTTCTTATCGAAAACCTGCTTGATCCTTTGCTGATGGTCCTGAATTCTATCCATTGCCTGCTCCCTGGCCTGTTGGACCTCCACTAGTTAATGAATCCTTTTGATCATGTCATTAGGCTCCTCCTGATGATCCTGGAGGAATTTTTCTACAGGGATGGATAGATGAGAAGGAAAAACAACCTCTGCTCCATAGACTAATTAGAAAGGAGAGACGCCTACAGATCTCTTTGTGGTCACTTGGTCGGCCCATAGAGAAAATTTTAATCTGGAATGCCATGCCTTCTTGTTGTCTTCCAATATCCTTTTGATGATCCTTTTCAAGCTCTTGTTGGAGG
Source organism: Picea engelmannii (assembly GCA_009831015.1). Taxonomy (NCBI): domain Eukaryota; kingdom Viridiplantae; phylum Streptophyta; class Pinopsida; order Pinales; family Pinaceae; genus Picea; species Picea engelmannii. Next base: position 540,452 of record ML795744.1, read on the forward strand.
ATTCTGCTAAACCATTGCCCTGTGGATAGTATGGGGTGGAGTGAATCAGTTTGATCCCAAATTTCTCGCAGAACTTAGCTAACGGATCAGCCTTGAAATAAGCTGCATTATCAGTGACAATCTTACTTGGGCAGCCGAACCTTGTGATGAGGTCCTCCAGGAATCCAATGATTACCTTGTGGGAAGAACTCCTGGTGGGGACAACTTCAATCCACTTGGTAAAGAAATCTATAGTAGTTAGGATCCATCTGTGTTTCCCACTGGAAGTGGGGTGAATTTCACCAATGAAATCTAGGCCCCATTGCTGGAAAGGTCCTAAAACAACCACAGGATTTAACGGCAAGGACTTGAGATGTTGCTTTCCTGCAAATCTTTGACATTTGATGCAGGCCCTGACCCTTCTGCAGACGTCAGCAAATACGGTGGGCCAATAGTATCCATCCCTAAGGATTTTGTGGGCTGTGGCCTTCCATAAATGGTGCCCTCCACATAGGCTGCTGTGAAATTCAGCCATGATCATATTGGCCTCTTGTGAATTCATGCATTTTAAAATCACCCCTAGGGGATCTTTCCAGTATAAAATTTGATCGATAAGGAAATATCTGACTGCCTTGAGCTYCAGAGCTCTTTCTTTATTTCTTTGCAGGCCGTCTRGAGGCCACAACTCTTGCAGAAATTATATGACATCCTTATACCAAGGACATCGAGCCAATGGGGGCTCCCTTTGAGGGTCTCTTTCAGACAGCTAACCCTGCTGAATTCCTGAGCATTCGTTGATGAAAMTTATCACCAAAKCTTGGCAATTGGCTTCAGCCAACATCTTGGCTAAGCCTTGACCTTTGATCAATTTGGTGGGCTTTATTTCCAAGTCAAATTCCATAATTCTGGCTATCCACTTACTCCTTCTCYCGTCTATGTCAGGCTGGATAAGAATGTCTTTAACAGTAGCTGAGGGGACATAAGCRATGATTTTTGATTGCAGGATATAGACTCTAAATGMCTTGAGAGCCTTTATCAGGTCATAGGCCTACTTATCCATAGTTTTATACCTGACTTCGTCATMCCTCAATGCTCGGCTGAAATAGGCCACGGGCTGCTCTAGCCCAACCTMGTTTTTTTGTAATAAAACAACAACCACCGTGTCAGGTGAGGCAAAGGAGAAAATAAGGAAATCCTTTGAGTAATCGGGGCTAATAAGCACAGGGGCTTCAATCAGGGCCTTCTTTATCTTCTCAAAGGAGTGTCGTGATTCAAAAGTCCATATCACTTCATTTCCTTTCCTTAACATGGTTGTTATAAGTTTTACCTCCTCAGCAAAGTTAGGCACAAACGTCCTCAGAAAATTTATCTTACCAAGGAAAGATTGGACCTCCTTCTTGGACCTCGGGATTGATAAGTCTTGTATTGACTCAACTCTATTAGGATCGATCCTTTCTCCTTCCGCTGATACTATGTGGCCTAGCAACTTTCCCTCCTGCATGGCGAACAAAGACTTCTTGGGATTTAATGAAATGCCAAAACTCCTGCATTTCAGAAAAACCTTCCTAAGATGACAACGGTGTTCTTTATCAAAATTTGAAAACACTGTGATGTCATCCAGATAGACGACCACAAATTTATCCTTTTCCCCAACGAAATCTATGTCCATGGAACGCTGAAACATTTCCCCTGCATTCATTAATCCAAATGGCATCTTGGCGTACATGAATGTGCCCCATGGAGTGGTAAATGTTGTCTTTTCCCTATCCTCGGGCAGAACGAAGACCTGATTGTAGCCAGAGAAACCATCAATAATGGACATCCTGGAAGCTCCTGTTACCCTCTGCAGTATGTGTTCCATCTTTGGTAAGGGGTAGTTATCCTTTCGTGAGCTCCTGTTCAGGTTTCTGAAGTCTACACAGAGCCAGATCTCTCCATTATTTTTCCTTACAGGCACCAAGTTGGCCACCCACTCTGAATATCTCAGTGGTACAATGATATGAGCTTGAATCATCTTCTTCACTTCCCTCTCCATGATAGGCAGCAACATAGGATTGATCTGTCCCAGCTTCTGCCTAAATGGATTTGCCTCCTCTTTTAATGGGATTTTATGCTCGATGACATAAATGTCATATGTTTTGAGGTCTTCATAGGTCTAGGCAAACACATCATAAAATTCCCTCAAAAGTCCAATGTATTCAGACCTCTACTCCTTTGTCAGACTTCTTGACAACTTGACAAACTTGGGCTCACTCTCGTTCCCAATGTTGCACTGAATAGTACCAGTGTCATCCTCCGGGGTCTCCCCTTTTAATGATACATCATTTCTATCAAAAATCCTTTCCAACGGAACCAGCCCCCTCGGAATATGATTGTTGGGGAGTTGCAAAATGCCATTCTTTTCTATTTTACTCAGCAAGTTACCCCCATCAAGCCCTTTCTCAGAGACAAAATCTTGGTTGATATGCATTTCTGAAAATTCTTCGACAGTCTCCAATAATTTGTTGATCTCAAGATCATCCTCGAATACCTTCCAATGTTTGACGTTGTCAGGTATGGAGGGCCTGTATTTTACTTCTACATCATATCTGAATTTGGGCGGCAAAGGTACTTTGAAATTGCCTGTTGATGTAGCCAAGGAATCTTCCATTGTGTTCTTCTCTCTTGGGACAAAAGAAATGTTGAATGCCAAGAAGAAACTGTCAACTAGGTCCCACACCTCATTTCTATAGCTTCTGAGTTGAGGATGCTTAGCTTGATAAGCGTTTCTGATCTATTGGACCACCAACTCTGCATCACCAAACACTGCTACCTCTTGAATTCCCATTTCCCTTGCGGCTCTTAATCCCAGAACAAGAGCTTCATACTCTGCCACATTTTTGGTAGCTTCAAATTCTAGTTTGTATGACAGAGATATGGTTTCCTGAGTAGGTGATACAAAAAATACCCCAGCACCAGCACCTTCCCTGGAAGAGGCTCCATCAAAGAACATTTTCCAAACGGGGGTGATGGAGAGAGGAAAATTATGGGAAGTGGTGGGCTGCTTTCTGACCTTAAGAGGGGGTTCGGGAGCATGGGTGAGTTGTAGTAAACTAGAACCTAAATCAGTGTCTAAGGAAAAAATGGGATGGTTGGTAGGGTTGGCTTCATCACTAATTATATAGGCCAGCTGGGCTTCCCTGTATAGCCTCCTATGTTCTCCTCCAAACACTGGGATAGTAGCATATGTGATGTCCATCTGCAAAGTTCCCCCCAGTCGTTTTATCCAAGATCTTGATAATAAAATTCCAAACTTGGGGGGGACATTAACCACTACAATATCCATGACCACACTTTTCATGGGCAACTGAAACAAGGTCAAGACTAGGTCTTTGATAACTCTTAGACATTGAACCTTTATGGAGTCAAAGGAATAGAGGTCATGATAGGATCAGGTGACTTCTATCCCTAACTCTTCCACGACAGTTTTGGGCATGAGGTTGTGAGAAGCCCCCGAATCCATCAAGCAGTTGTGCAGTACCTTGTCATGGATGTTCAGGGAAGTGTAGAAGGGAGGGGATGAGTCATTCCTGTCTTCTACCATAGGACCTAGAATAACTGCAGAATTTTCATCTTGTAAATTGATGGAGTCTGTGGGAAGTCATGAGACCTCAGACTGTAAAATCTCATAGAAGCATTTCTTGAACCATTCATGTTTAATCAATTTGGTTAGGGGCTTAGGAATCCTGATATTTTGAATTTCATGCTCGAAATTAAAAGAAGATGTAAGCTTTGGGATTTCTCTTATTTCGGGAACATGATTCTGGACTATGGGAGAGAGGGGTTGGTGCTTCTTACCTCTATGATTTTCTTCTACTTCATTAGCAGGTTTCTCTGTTCTAGTGGATTGCTCAGAAATCTCAGTCTCTACTATCCTTTTCTTGGAACGCAGATCATACCTGCCTTGGCTGCCACTAGCCTTGTCTCCTTTGCTCAGTTCATTTAGTTGACTGTCCATGAGAGACTCCTCATATGATGATTGAGTGAGATGAGGAAAAGGAGGAGTGTCCCCAAAGCAATGGATTTCAGGATCCATCTCATCTGTTTCCCCTTCTTCCCCTTTGGCCACAAAATTGTTTTGAAAAGGGGCCTGAATCTTCTGGTCTTCTCTGTCTCTTCCCCTCTCCCTTTGCACAGTTAGGGAAGAAGTATTGTTTGGCCTTCTGAAACCTCCTCCCTTTTCAGCATTTTTGGGGCCCTTGTATGCTTGCCTCCTTTCCACCTTCATTCTCTCCATCTCTACAGATAGAGACTTCGCCATCCTGGTCAGTTCATCCACTTGAGGGTGGGGCACCGATGGGCCAGAAGTTGAGGCTTCCGACCTTCCCTTTATTCTATCTGCGTCGGTCTTGTTTCTTAGCCTGTTAGCTGATAATACATTGGATTCCACTTCTATGGTAATGTCTTTCATTTGAGGTAAGGAGGTGTCTCTTCTTTCTCTCAATAAGAGACAGAAATCGGCGTCGAATGCACTAGCATAAGAAATCTTGGCTGAGGCTTCTGAAGGATTTATTTCGACAGGGATTTTATTATACATCCTATTGAATCTTTTGGAGAATTCGGAGACACACTCTCCTTCAATATTCTTCAAAGACCCGAACTATGTCATGTAATACATGAAATCCTTCCTATCTCCCCACTGCCTCAGGAAAACACTATCCAGGGCTTCAATCCCAGCAATAGATCCAGGGGCCAATCCTCTAAACCACTTCCTTACCTCACCATCGAGGCTCTGGATGAAGACTCTCATCTAGACATCTTCATTTTCAATGTTCAGGTTGTATTAATAACTATAAAAAGAAGCCAGGTGCTCCTCTGCAGTTATGTCCCCTTGCCCAATGAACTTGGGCATATACTTCAAGTAATCTCCAGCAGGGAGAGGATTCATAGGATGAGGTAGGATTAAGGGAGTGTATCTGGCAGCGACTATGGAGTCCATTATATTTAGAGGGGGATTAGCACCATCCATAGGTATATTAGGTGGAAGAGAACTAAGAGGAGAAGGAGCTCGTGAAAGGACTACTCAGAATGAGTCTCAAAGTGGAATGGGAAACATAAGGGGATTTAATGAGAAGGATAACGGGCTTAAGTCGGCAGATTATCCTCTTTGTGCAGGAGTGGTAAAGATAGGAGTGGGAAAATATTCTGTGGTCCTGGGTCTACGCCAAGGTACAGCTTCATAGGAGAGGGGAGTGACAAGGATTTATCCCTCCAATCCCAGACTAGGAGGGGAAAACTCAGCAGGAACACTCCCAAAATTCAGGAAACGAGAAACCTTAGAAGGAGGTCTGTTAAGAAACTGAGGAGGAGAAAATGGAGTTCATACATAAGGATATGGCAGATTACCTGGTTCGGCAATGGAATCTTTTTCTTCGGAAGCCTTTCCTTTTCTGAGAACCACCTCTGGATCAATTTCGGGTGTAGCTAGAGGCAATTGTGGATGGGACCGCATGTGTCTACCTCTGAAAGCCACAATTAACTTGCCAGGTTCTCCATAGTGGAGTCATCACAATGGAGTCGCCAGGTGCACAGTAGCAATATTCAAAGGCTCTGATACCCAATGCACCTTCAGAATCAGAGGCTCAATGTCGTTCAATCCCGGGGAAAATTTTCAACTTCGTCCCCGGCAACGGTGCCAGAAATGTTAGCATCAAAAGTCACTCCTGGATTGCTTGCAGGAGCAAAGCCCAATGCCCATCAGTTTTATGTCACGGTTTGTTTAATGGGGTGATCAAATAGGTAAATACCCGAGAAGATATATTTTTAATTCAGGAAACCGAGCTTGGTATGTAGAAAGTAAGGGAGGTCTTGATCCAACTTCCGTCAATAAATGATTAAAGGGTGGTAGATGGAAGACTTATGAGAAGGGTGAACAAGACTGCCTCGGGCAACAGGCCTTCTGAAGCTTGAGGATGAAAAACATAGAAGCCAATATCCTCTTGGTCCAGAGCTTCAAGGAGTTGAGGGTTGACTCGACTGGATCCTCCAATTCCAAGTCGTTCAGCGTTAAGGAAATCATAGGAACCAATTAGAAACAATGTAACTGTTACAGTGATCCAACCTACATCATCCGATAACAGTTGCAACTCGACTGGATCCTCCAATTCCAAGTTATTCTAACACAGTAAACAAAGAGATGGAAGAGAAGCTGACATCCATAAAGTAAGAAATCTTAAATGCCTTATACATTAACCAGAGCGACCAGTGCTTCATCAAAATTTTACAATCGGGAGCTTTGCTCAACCATCGATCCCTTCAAAAATGCAAAAATTGAGTACATATACTTGGGCTAATTATCCAAACAAAGGCGTGCTCGCCTTCCAAGGCGTAGCGTCTCTTCAATCAATTTTTGGGTGGAATTCCTTCGTCAGATGTCTCCTTAACTTCGCATGGCCTTTGCAGGGGAGGTAGCTGAAACATTAGAGGCCAAAATGGCATGTGCAGACTTCTCTGTCTAATCGAGGACCTCAGCATGGCTTCTTTGGAAAAATCAGTACACAAAACTACTTCGAGTAGACTGCTTGCCAGACCCTCCATACCTCATACTCAATGAATGAAAGGAGGTTTCAACCACCCATTCTTGCCTTCATTTACTCCAAGAGGAAACCAGGAGAGAAATCATATCTGATGGCACCTGGAAATCATGATGATCCTTTCGGCGACTGGACTCGACGCTTTTGGCCCCTTTTTCTTAGCTCTTTTATTTCCCAGGTGACCACGGACCGTGACCCTACTTTTATTCCCATAGGGGATTTTCATTGTTTGCGAATAGGAAGGAGTTGATCCTTGCTTATCATAGTTGTGATGGGCGAAACGCCGAGACGACTCAATTAGGCACCACACGTCCTTCAAATATGACGGTCCTAAACTCACCCGACGCTGCTGTGGGCCCCAGGTCCTGGACGCTCTTGTTACTTCGTGCATCGGGGATATGAGGGAGCTGCTCCTTGCACTTCAAAACCGTGATGGGTGAAAATATGGGAAGCCTAATCGCATGCCAGGTGTCTGTTTCAGATGGACAGCTGAGACTGTCCTTTGATACTGCGGGCCCAGCTTTTGGGCGCTATCGACGCTTCGGGGTTCGAGGTTTCAAGATGTACAACGACATAAAACCTCCACTCTTTGAACTCGCGATTGTTGAAAAGATGACGTGACCAGATATCATGCCATGCATCCTTTGGGATGAACGGTTTCCGTCCATTCCTACACAAAATATGGGTGCTATCCATTGCGCTAACCTCGGTGCAACTTCACTAACCGTGATTTCCCACCAACCGTTGATCTATCCCTTTGGATGAATCCTGATCGTTAAAATCAGACTACTCGCTCGCTCGATTTAAGCCCGAAATAGATTTCTTTTGTGAGCTGCGCTCGGCGCTCATCGCGCCACTTGCAGACCTAATCACTCTTGCACTTCAGATGAGTAATGTTACTAACAGATCCTTGCTTCATTTTGGCATCCATATTGTTTGTAATGACTATAGGCTCAAGAGTCTTTGTTAGTCATATCATGATTACGAGATTGAGCCTCATTCATCTAATGCACCATCATTCTTGGCCTCACCCTTGGGACTCCCAAAATGAGCACTCTTTGTTGCCTTTCAAGCTAGCTTTGAAATGCGAAAGAAACATCCGACGAGACCGTATTTATTCTTTTTTGATATTTTATGGATTAACTAAGAAAAATATCCCTCTGGAGTCTTCTTTAAGCCCTTTTCAAACTCTCTAAACATGAAAATATTGTTGAGCAATATTGTTTCCCGTCACGCTCACCAAAATCAAATTTGAAGGCACGTCTTTCCGGTAGTAGTTTACCCCTTTTTCGGTATGGATGGTCAATTTTATGAATAAAGGTATGCTCTAGGAACTTTGATTCACTAGAAGAGTATTTTCAGGCATAAGTTTAACCCTTTTTCGGGCCTGAGGGAATAAATTTTCAAAAAAGTAACATTCTCCTTGGTTTTGGTTTATCACCTTTTTCTGTCCTTGGAGATTACTTACGAAAAAGGAACCCCCACAGAGTCCATATTTAAGCTCTTTTCAAACTCCTTAAAATTTTAAAATATTGTTGAGTGATCTTCTCTTTGTCACGCTCATTAAAATTGTTTTGAATAGACATCTTTTCGGTGCAATTTTAACTCTTTTTCGAACTGACTAGACTATCTCCGAAAACGGTACTCCCTGGAGTCTTCTTTTACATTTTTTAGACTCTCTAAATGTGAAAAAACTACCATGCTTACCTTCTCTGGGCTTGTTAAAATTACATTGAAGGGGGTTTCATTGTGTCTTTCTAATCACATTTTCATCTTTGCATCTTTGGCCTAATGTCAGCTCCATGTTTCTCTCAATTGAACCTTTGAAGCATGCCTTATACGCAAACCTTGTAGCACTTTGCCTTTGTGACCTAACGCCTTGACCCATGGAGGAATTTTCCCTAAGTGTCCTTTTTCCTTCACATGTATCCTTCCTCTGAGCATTAGTGTTTTCCTTGCACCTAGAACTAGTATGCTTACTTGCAACACTCATTCCTCCTTTGTAGCATATCATTCTTTTATTCTTTTTCAATCTCTTTAAAAAATTGAAAAAGACAAAAAAATCAAATATCCCAAAAAGAGGGGATGGGAAATATGTATTCTTTTTTGGCAGCACAAAGAGTCGCCCTTGGAAAAAGCACATCCTTATGTTTGTTCATCAAGCATTGGGATCTAGTATGACCTTAGGAAGTTGTTCTCACTACATAGAGTTGCGTCCTCTGTTTGGTTACTCTTCCAAACACATGGAGAGTTTGTGTTGCCTCCTGCATCGTGAACTTATGTCAATGTCATGATGCATGAGTCCGATCATCTTTCATGCTTTTTTCCAAGGGAATTTTCACCCAACCTGAGTCAGCCTTTCTACAAGTTTGTCTCTTAACCTCATGAGTCGACCATCCTGAAAGTCCAGTCAAGTCCTATTTCAAAATCGACGAAGTTCTTTTCCTTATCATTGAGATCCTCTTGTCTTTTCCTGACGAGCCATCGAATACCTCGGGGTAGTGAGTTATGAACTCCTATCATACTCCTACCTAAGTTTTGAATATATTGAAGTTGTTACTCGAGCTATGAAGACCTCATCTCTATCCATTGGGTGTTGTTGGCTTCCTGAAGATGGATACTATATTTGTATATCTTTGATTTTGAGATGTAGATCTGCTATGTATTTCTCGCGGATACACTTTATATAGTTATATGACATGGATTTGCAGTGTATTTGATTGGCAGCCATGATTTATTTGATCTTGAGCATGTGTATGCCAGCCTTAGAGAGACAATTGTTATTTTGTAGATGGCACCTCTTGAACTATGGTCCCGGGCTCACTCGATTTCATACATTGGTGAAGATATTGTAATGTATTTCAACCATCATTTTCTCTTCTGACCTCACACATTAGGGCACATCTATTATAACCCTAAATTTCTATACACATGCATACATGACCTTGGCCCTCTTACTTGCATTTTTTTCCAAAGAACTATTGAGTTGTTCCTCTTAAAAAACCAATTTTAGAATATGTACGCGCCTTGCACCATTATTTCCCACATACATACGCTTTCTACACCACTACAACTTGTGTGTGTACGCATGCTAGACCATTACAACCCACGTATACTTGCAAAAGTTGAAAAAAATAAAAACGCTGCAAGGAATTCGTTGAGATTATGGGCTATTGGTAGTTTTCCAACTAATCCACCTGCTATAGCCCGTCACCCAACCGAATAACCATCATTTTTTCATATAAAATGAGGTATTGGGGTCTCATTTCACATCTAATCATAAGAACAGTGAAACTCTACCCGATTTCACTTCCCCTCCTTGCCCAAGATATTGCTTCCTTTTCTGAGAAATTGCCTCAGCATTCCCTCATTAGCCCCTTCTCCCTCCATTTAACCCATTCACTTCCCAAGAAGAGATCAGAAGGTTGAGAGGAGAATTTCATACAAGGTGAACTTGGAGCTTGGTCAAGAGGATCCCAAACCAGGTTCACGAAACGATGGTCGACTTAGATTGTAAAGGTATAATCTTTGTGTTATTAATAAAATAATTCCATTTTCTTGTCCCAAATGATGGTGTATTGAATACTTTTATTGGTTTATGCTTGATATTCTAACATTTAAACATAATTTATATATGGAATAGCATTCTTTTGGTTTTTTGTTTTTCAATCTTTGGATGCAGATCATCCCTGGGAGGAGGCATGTAGTTAGTGGAACTTCCAAGCATGAGGAGGTCATCACTAGACGTGGGATTAGAGGTATAGTTACCCGATCTCCTTTTCCTTGTTTTCTTCATATGATATTTGGTATGTTTGGGGTAGTATAGAGAATTAATTGACTTTTAGATGATTAATCGATTTGCCTACATTTTGAACCCTGGTGTAGTCAAAGGGGGGGTTTTCCCACTAGCACTTGGAAATTGTTTGAACATTTTAGCCCATCATTGATTACTTTAATTGTTTTGGAATTTAATATTTGCAGACAAGCGAAAATTTCCAAAAGTCCGCGTTATTCCTTTCCCACTACAAAAATGTTCACATGACCGCGGGTATGACCAGGCGCTTAACAAAAAGGTTTTATCAAATTTTCTCATCATTGTTTCCCATAATCACACTTATAATTAATCTAAATTGTAATCGAAGAAATCCTCTCGTGAAGCAGTCTAACTGACACCTACGGGTCTTATCCCATCCTTCCACTTTCTTTGACCTTTCAACGATCAAATTTTATTTTTCTTCAATCAGACGTTTGTTAACACTTCCCTTGGCTTTGAGGATCAACGGTGCTCATTAGATCTGGACTCCCCATATTGACGAATCTCGGAGTTCGAAACACTAAAACTCCAACACCATTTGTTCCTCCAAATGGCCAACTCCGACCAACAATTTGGATTATATCTTGCATGATCTATGGTTCTCGTTGACTTAGACCTTGATCTCCAACAATTATCCACTAATCCCTAACCAACTGTCAAGATTAAATCTCTGAGCCACCACACAATGCTTGACTGATGGATATGATGATACCTGGATCTCCTCGTAATTATTTGGTCACATTGACTAATCCAATGATCACGACTTGATCTTGCATTGAGATCTACGGTCTTCTCTCTTTCAACATAATGGAGCTTTAACACTTGGCCACTGTGCTTGATCACCGATTGAGAATGCTCCCGAAATAGATCAACGGTGAGCATTTCTTCAGTACTTTTGGGAGTCCTTCGACACAAAATTCGATATAAATAAAATGAATATTCTTTGATTCCTTTGCTTCAGATTAAAATAAAAGGGTGAATTGTTTCAATCTGATAGGAACGAATTCAAGAGGGAATATTCTTCAATACTTATGGTTGACGTGGACCCATAGTATGTGTGCCATGTGTCAACCTAATTCATGAATTTCATAGACCTTATGTGCCATATGAATTTTGAAATTTGTTAGCATCTGATTGGGCCATGTGTCCTTGATGATGTGGTCCTACTATAACGTGTCACTCAATTGTCTTACTACATGTCTCATCCTAGTTCAAAAATAATATTCTTGGATTCTTTTTCTTTGGAGGGATGCCACTTTCACATTCTTCAGCTCTCTAAACGGATGGTATCGAATGGAATATTATTTGATTCTTCAGAGGGATGTCACTTCCACATTCTTTAGCTCTCTGAATTGATGGTATCGAATGGAATATTTTTTTTTGATACTCTGATTTCAGAGTGTTAAAACAACTCCTTTTCAGTGCACTCTGAATACCTTCCTCCGAACACCAATCAATAGTCTCCACATGTTACCTTTCTAGACATCTAATAAAAGGTATCGAAGAGGAATATTCTATTTCAATACTCTGATTTCATAGTGTTAAAATAAATCTTCTCTATTGGACTCTGAATATATTCCTCCGAACACCAATTAAAATTTTCCCCATGTTACCTTTCTTGACATTGAATAAAGGGTATCGAAGAGGAATATTTTGTTTCAATACTTTGATTTCAGTGTGTTAAAGAAACTCTTCTCCACTGGACTCTAAATGGCTTCCTACGAACACCAATCAATAGTCTCAATGTTTTACCTCCATATTCATCAATACAGATCACCCTAAGTTAATCTCCATCGTTGTTCTAGTCCTACTCCAGGCACACTCTACCTTTATCTGGTGTACTCCTTCTCGATCCCTAATAACTCACAAACCATTGATTTTCTATCGAATGGTTTGATTTCATTCGTACTTCATAATTTGGGATGCTTCAGGACTTTGTGCCTTTGGCCCCGCTTGAGGATCTACGATTGAGGATTATTTATCCTAATCTGACAGTTGGGATTTAATTTCTCCCATCCTCTGGCTCCATATTAATCTGATAGCCCTGGACTGTCCTGAAAACTTCATCAATGAACATAATTCCTCCTAAAATTTTTGGCTTTATACTTGGATTCCAATTGAACCAACATCATTGATTTGTTCCTTTGGTCAACGTTCAATGTTTGTCTTATCTCCTGACTATAACATAGTTTCCTCATAGTTCTGATGGTGTTCTCGAGTTGATCTATTGGGAATTCGATCCCAATAACACTTCCTTAAGGTACTCATTTTCCTAAGATTTCCTTCGACCTATCTAAAGGTATTAACGTTGCACACTCTGATCTTGTGCAATCTAATACGCTTCCTCTCCTGAGCTTTAGGTTTATACTAGATTCCTCTACACCTTGTGCTATGTCTTCTGCACAACTCACTACATTATGACTCTTGGTCTTTTAGCATCTCAAAGACATATAATGACAATACCATATTGATCTTCTTGAAATCAATTCTAACATCATAATAGCATGTCGAATCATGGATAATGTTTTCCTTCTTTGACATCAATGCCAACACCATAATTCCATGTCCAACATTTTCCTCTGGCATTGATGGAAACAAATTAAAACCCCTTTTTCAATCTTAACTAGATTTTACTGATCATTCTCCCCCTTTGAAAAAAATGACAAAAAGGGAAGTTTCCTTAATCCCTTTAGGGTGACACTCACCCTGAGGTGATTCCCCCCCTGTCTATGAATCTCTCCCCTTTTGGACAAGGGATATCACTCTAAGGCAATGTTGGTGGCATGGTTTCCAATCATCTCTCCAAATGGAATCATGTTGTTGCAACCAATCATGGGAAGAAGAATAACTCCCCATATATTCTCTACAAGATGAACAATATGCTACCACTGCAATATGCTTCCGCTTAAATATACTACTACTCTACTAGAACATAGCTCAAGAATGATTTGTTCTTCCTATAAAAATCCTTGGACTTTTCCATACATAAACCATCTAAACTCATGCCACACCATATATCAAGTGTATTCCAATCATACATACCATCTCATGCATCAACCATGAAGAAAAAGATATGTCAATAATATGTGCCAAAAGTGAACCAAACATATATCAGGATCATCAACAAGTGCCTCTATCCATGTGTAACATCCCAGTTTTAACCCTTATTAACTATAATGTATTATGTAATTGTGACTTAGGCTGGTGAGCCGGTAAAGTTGAAAAAGGGCCAGAGTGCCTAGGAAATGTAATTCTTCATATACATCAATAAAATACACCGTTGGATGCAAGATAGACAAGGACAAAAGATATATGGGGCTATGATTCCATGAGAGAAGAGGCTTGAGGGGATAAGTCTTTTTTATTATTATTTTATTTAACCATAATTGATTTTATGTAGAAAAGGGGTTACATGAGATTCTTGGGGGAGGCCATGTGGTTCTTGATTTCCAAGTAATTATATAAACCCATCTTTGGTTTTTTGGGGGGTTCACTTGTTCTTATTCATTCACTGTACACCCTTCTCACTCTTTCATCCTTAGGAGCCTCATTCTTGTTGAATTCATGTTCTCTTGGTATGAGCATGGATACAAATGGCTGCATGAGGGTGGATTTGGGTGAATTTTGGGGTCACTCTTGCCCTGGTTGGGTGCTCTTCCCCTGGAAGAGAAGATCCATTGTTGAATGACTATAATATTTTACTGATCATTCTAGGAGGGAATGGATGCCCATGTGAATGAGCTTGATGGAAGTTCAGATAGAACTATCCACAACTGAGAATCCTTGGAGTTTCCAGCAGGGATATTTCCTTACCAGTAACACTAGAGCTCTAGAGAGAAATGGAACAACCTCAGGGACTGCATGGCAGAGAAATATGTTCATTTCTTTGGGTTGTGAAAGATGAGGGGGAAAGAGAGCTAGAAATTAGGATTTGTTGTGTGGTTGGGAAACCTGAGAGCTAGATAGCCAACTATTATGTTTTTTAGATTTGGCCTAGGAACCATCCTTGTGGATTCATAGTCCTTGCTCGGGGGTGACCTATGGTTGAGAGTAAATGAACAACAATGTCTATGGTTGGGAGGAACACCCTTGGTCTGCAACCAGTTGGTGAATTTTTAATTGAAAGATAAGTGCTCTATGTGTTCTCTGTATAATGTTATTCCATTGTGTATTTAATTATCTATGAGATATGCATTTTTAATGTGCATGTCTACTAATTGTTTTTTATGCATGGAACATTGTTTACTTATGTATGATGTATCCCGGATCTTGATTACTCCATGCGGTTTATTCCTTCTTGATTTCATATTAAATTTTCTTAGAATTCAAACTCATATCAGAGAACTAAGTCTTGAAACTACAACATGCCCCACCTGCTGGTGGTTGGGTGTGTTGTGGCCTTTTTAAGTGGCATATCCTGAGCCTACGAGTGGCTGGGTACGTTAGAGATTGGTATAAAAGCTACAAGTTGAAACACTAGGCCAGAATGGGCTCGATCCATTAGATAAGATCTTGTGGTTGAGATCAAGTTAGGACCTTGAAGTCATGAAGCTCAGGAGGAATGGCATTGCAGAGTCCATGCAGAAGCTAGAACATATGATATCCTTAGTAAGGGATTGAAGGATCATGACCATCCCTTTCAAATTTGGGAATGATTTCCACCGTGGGATCAAGTTTATATTTGGACTATTGGATCTATTCAGGAGAAGACAGATCCTTAGTAGTCATCGTATCTGGAGAAGGTGTGGGGTCATTAAGCACCAGATTCCTTCTAACTTTGTTACTTCAACAAAGTTTAAGTCTTTGATGAAAAGGAGGCAAAATCATCGAAGCTCTGAAGTTCCAGAGTGAATCTGCGTCGTAGATCATAGGGAGGAGTACTTGACCATTGGATTTCTCCAAGGAAATATCTGGGCCATTGGATCAGGCACAAATTAGGAGGTGAGGCACAGTGGAGAAGATCAGATCCCAACCTTCAGATTTGTGAGTGAGAAAGCATGAGCCGTAGATATCACAACAATTTGGAGGTTTGACGCTTCGGGAGAAGTGAGTTCTTAAGATTCCAGGAAGAAAATCTCTCGAAGTCCCGAACTCTGGAGAAAATCATGATCGTCTATTGTCTGGGATGCGTCTCTACAGATTATCAAATATTTGGCATTCGGGAGTTTTAGTCCTTATGTCACTTAGATAAGTTTTTTCCAAAGTCCTGAAGTCTAGATTCAATCCACACCATCCATGGTTAGGGGAAATGTGTTTGTAAATTAGTAATTGTTCAGAAGTTCAGAGTTCGGAGGAAATATTGGATGGAGTTGAAAAACAAAATCATTCAAATCCTGAGCCTTGAAGCGCTGGAGTCTAAAAAATCTGGAGAAGCCCAGTTCGGAAGTTCAGCGGTTCGAGATATTTGTAATGGTATGTGGTGAAGTCCCTTGAAGCCCGAAGTATCGAAGCTTCGAAGAGAGACAGACCAGGAGTCCACTAGTTCAACATTCGAGAGTTTTGAGGTGTGTGGTAGAAGAAACTTATGAAGCCCGAACTAGCTGAAGTCCAAGAGCGTCGCAGTGATGTGACATGATGATTTCACCGAGGGTGATGTGGAACCACTTCATGCATGCCATGTGTCATCCTATTTTATGATATTCACAGACCTTTTGTGCCAATTATTACTTGACATGTGTCACCCGTAGATTACACCATGTGTCATCTCTATATTTTCTACATGTATTACCCCTGGTGTGTAGTTTATGATGCGACTCTAGAATTTCATAGATTTAGCACTCAAGGACAAGGGAGTATGTTGTTGTAAAAACCTCCAAAATAAGAATCTCTTTATCATTGGAGTAGTGATGCTTTGAAGAGTCACTCCAGGAGTTCGCCAGTTTGACATTTGGAGGGAATGTTATGTGGCATAAGAGGAACCTCCAAAGCCCGAAGTTTCGGAGCCTCAAAGCTTCGAAGAAGGGTTCATTTAGGATATTCTCTAGTTTGACATATTAGGAAATGTGAAGTGTGATGAAGGTGAAACCCCCAAGGCCCAAAGACCCAGAGCTGCGATGTCCCGAAGCTCTAGATAAGTGCCTCTGACTAAGCGCTTGGTCATAGCTGTTGGTCCTATGAGACTTCGGTCGAGGTAAAAGGGGGATAGTGGCTAAATTTTTTATGCGTTGAAGAAATAAAAGTGATAAGGAAGGATTAAGCCTATATTTTCGAGCCGTGGTCATCTGGGGAAGGGGTTTGAAGGAAGATCCTATGCATAATTCAATTTTTTGTATCAGCTAAGGGGGATGAAAGTGGTTTTTTGGGGAGCTCTAACTTTCAACTCAGATATCTGATTGGGGAGAAATTACAGCCATTGGAAGGATGATTTAGAGGAGAATGGCTTGAAATTATTCTAATTTGGATAACTATGATTTTTTTGTTCATAAATTAAAAATAAAAGGTACCTGCAAATGTAATTGACAATTTTGTATGATATGTATAATTATAACAAGATGGTTGCTTGCATGTTTGTTAGTATTAGAGGTATAACCATATCAATTCAAGAATAAGATCAGATGTTAGAGTCATGGAGGCATGACATAGCTTACAAAAGTTGGATGAGGTACTACAAAAGAAAATCCTCACATAGGACATGAAGCTAGCGGGTGAATACTATCATTAATGGGCATAGAAATGAAAAGTAAGGCTCCATAGCCTTGAATGTAGAGATGTGTAGATAGTTGCAAGATTGATGGGGAAGAAAAAAAAGATCTTAAGAGGTGGTGTGTGAATAATATCTATGTGTCAAAATAAGATTTCTAGAGAAGGATTTGTTAGATATGATTTATCTACTTGTCTAAAAGTGCTCAGTGAAAGAAATCCACTTATGATATCATAGTTCACAATGGAGGTAGGGTGCCAATGTAGAGAAAATGGAATGCTCTCTCACTTAAAAAGTGTCACTTAATGAAAATGGACTTCCATTTGGGAATGGTATTAAGTGTGAAAGGAATGGTTTCATAGGGAAATGTTAATGAAGTAACCTAATGGAGAACTAGGAGTAACAATGTTTGAGTCAAGAATGTTCTAGTAGGATGATGGAATGTTTGAGCTACTTCATTCCATGGTGATGGAATGTTTCATAAAGGTAAATTTGGATATGACTGCCTAGGAGAGGCTGCTAGAAATAGAACACATTGGTTGGATTACATAATGGCCAAGTGGAACTTGGTTGTAAAGTGTTTAGACTAGGGAACAATAGTGCATATGAGAATAATGGGAGCACACAAGGTAGAAAGGATCTAAAGGAGTTCAAGGAAAACCAACTACAACAGAACTAGATAAATAAATAAGTGAATTAAAACAAAACTGCACTACAGTGCATGAGGCATACAATGAAGTTAAATTGAATATGCATTAGTAGGCATGCTAAAAGTGAATTCTTGGTGCATATGGATGTGTAATTTTTCATATGTGCATGCTTGGATATGCATATAACATGCTTGTGAACTTAGAATAGTCTATTATTATGAGATAATGATTGAGTATGACTAATGATGGATTATGTATTCATAAAAAATGATTTAGCAGGGTTAAAGACATGGATGTTGTTGTTGCTTATGATTCCATCTAGGTGAAGACCCATGAGGGTGTTAGGAATGGTGATCAAAATGATGAAGGAGGAATTATGTGAGCTTATACAAATATCAATTGGCTAGATAGCAACAAGTAGGTTGATAACAACCAGGAAGGTATGCATTTAGTTTCTATTGATGCATACATGTTGAAGGGATTGAGGTAAGAATTCCCTCAATTAATTTTCAATATTTAAACTGATATGTAATGGACAAAGGCCTAGAGTATGTAAGTGTTTTTGATGCTAGAATGCATTTTATATTGGTTTCATATTATGTTATGATTGGTTATGGGATCATAACCGGGTTAATTCAGGAGGCCTACTCCTTCTATAACAATGAATATCCATAGAGATAGTCATGTGTGAGACCATAATATGGTTGGATATGGAAGGGCTATAGCGCTATGTGAGTGGTCAATGGTATCTACTGTATAGTTGATGTTTGAACTGCAACCTATTTTCCAACACTGAAGAGCACTTAAGAATTATATTCTTAGTGTTGTGTTTGGGTTGAAAAGGAAGGTATCCAAATAGTCAAGCAAGCAGTAGGAAGTTCATGGATGATGTGTTGAGGCGTTGGCCAGACCTTCCAACTCACCTTGGTGAATGCATGACATAGTTATGTGGTATTATGTAGTCAATGCAAGGATGCATTGTGTAAATGTGGCCATCGGTATTGGTACGTCGATTGCTATTTTATTTAATAATTAATTGTTGCATTATGAAAATCATGTGGTGCTAAGAATACATAATGATGGATAGATGCATTATATTTAATATGAATACTAGTTGAAGGTGATTGGATTGTTGTTGTTACAATTCCAAGATTAGTTTTGGAGCTATTAAAAATGTTACAAGTGGAATTATTGAATCCATTTTGGTGAATGCATGAATATAATATATAACAGAGAAATGATTATGCTAATAGCTGAAATGACGTGAGTATTGCTAACTCATGAAGTTGAAAACACTTTAGGAACTATTAGATATCGCAAAAAGAAAGTTGCAGGTGAGAGTAGTTATATAATGATAACTTATGGAAAATCTTTGTCAGGAGAACATAGTGATAGAAATGTTGATGGATAGAAAAAAACAATTATTGGTTGATAATGCATGTGTAGAGAATGATGGGTTCATTCCAATTAATAGTTGGATTGATGGAAGTGATTGAATTGTAGTTGTAAACAATTCTAAGATCACTTTGTGATTTTGTTTTGAATTGTTACCAAGAAAATATATATATCTTGTATGGAATATACTCACAGTTTGTTTGGTTGAGTGTAAATTGAGGAAATTGCAGGTAGACGGGTCTGGTATATGGCAAAAATGTAAACCCATAAAGAATACCAATGCCTATTGTTGAAAGAGACAAATCATTATGAGCAAAAGCTCATGTCTGGAAATTTTATTTTTCCTATATTAAACAGTTTTGGGAATTATAATTTAATAATTACTGACAAATTGTTTTGGCTGAATGTAAATCAAGAAAATTGTACATAGGATGGTATTGAATATGGAAGGGATGTAAGCCCATAAGGAAGAATGATATCTACAACTGCAGAGCCAAACATTATGAGCAAAAAGCTTATGCTTGGAAAATTTTGTTTTCCTGTATAAAACAGATTTGAAATTTATGATCAAAATTGGTTATAATGATATCTCATGATGATTGTATGTGCATAATACAAATGAGAAGCTGGATATGCTAGTTGGAAAGCATGGAAAGGGCTATTGTTGTGACATGAGAACCTTGTGTCCCTAAAAATCTTCTTCTGCAAGAAATCCGTGGTCAAGAAAGATGGATCTCCTGAGGGACTGTATATCAGAAAAGGGAATGCCTGAGCCCAGTCCTGGAAGGTGAGTGACCACAAGGAAGAGGAGACTTTGATAGTTATTGTAAACTAGTGATTGGTATCATGCACACAATGGGTATGTCAAGGGAAAACAATGATCCAAGTTAACAAGAAAACCATATGAATACATCTCCATGAACCACACAGATAAGTATTATACTCAATTATGAAAACTTTACTCTTGAATTATGAACAAAATGAAAATTTTATCACAGATTGTGAATTGACATGCTCGTTGATTTGAAATGTTGTAGGAAAATGATGAATGTTGAGGATCTAGAAAAATATCAGACTATGAGGAAAAATAAGAAGGTGATGCTTGAGAAACTGAATGACAAGGGAATAGAATGAAGAAAGTCTAATGGACTTGTTCCAGCCAGAGCGATGGAAGCCACAACTCTAAAACTTCATGGCCGAGTGCAATGGAGCCCTGGAGAGAAGTGGAACAACTTGAGGGACTTCATGGAAGAAAAAGGGGTTCATTTCTTTGGGTTGTGAAAGGATGAGAGGGAAGGATATATTGTTGGTTGGAACTATTGCCAGAGATATAAATTATGGAAATAATTATACATGTTTTGGGTCGAAATTCCTATGTATACATGTTTAATTTTAGGCCAAAGTGTCTATGTATATAAGAGGTGGCTATAATTCCTTCGTGGATTAAGGCTAGAGATCCTAGATTTGTAATGCTAATAACATTTTAATGGTGTTGTGGACTAAGGATAGTGCCAAAATAAAGGGAGGGGGGTGTAACATCCTAGTTTTAACCCTTATGAACTATAATGTATTATGTAATTGTGACTTAGATTGGTGAGTTGGTAAAGTTGAAAAAGGGTCAGAGTGCCTCAAAAATGTAATACTCCATATACATTAATAAAATACATTGTTGGCTACAAGACATAAAAGGACAAAAGATATAGGGGACTATGTTTCCATGAAAGAGGGGGCTTGAGCAGATAAAACTTTTTTATTATTATTTTATTTAACCATGATTTTATGGAGAAAAGGGGATACATGAGATTCTTAGGTGAGGCCATGTAGTTCTTTATTTCCAGGTAATTATATAAACCCATCTTTATTTTTGGGGGGGGTTCACTTGTTCTTATTCATTCATTGTACACCCTTCTCACTCTTTCATATTTAGGAGCTTCATTCTTGTTGAATTTGTGTGCTCTTGGTCTAAGAATGGATACCAATGGATGCATGAGGGTGGATTTGGGTGAAGTTGGGGGTCACTCTTTCCCTGATTGGGTGTTCTTTCCCTAGAAGAGCAGATCCATCATTGAATAGATGTAATATTTTACTGATCATTCGAGGAGAGAATGGATGCCCATGTGCATGATCTTGATGGCAGTTCAGATAGAATTGTCCACAACTAAGAATCCTTGGAGTTTCCAGTAGGGATATTTCATGACCAATAGCACTAGATCCTTGAAGAGAAATGGAACAACCTCAGGGACTGCATGGCAGAAAAAGGTGTTCATTTCTTTGGGTTGTGCATGATGAGGGGGAAAGAGAGATGGAAACTAGGATTTGTTGTGTGGTTTGGAAACCTGAGAGATATTTATCCAACTATTGCATGTTTTATATTTTTTCTAGGACCCATCCTTGTGGATTCATATCCCTGGCTCAGGGGTGACCCATTGTTGCGAGTAAATGAAAAGTAATGTCTATAGTTGGAAGTAACGTCCTTGGTCTGTAGCCAGTTGGTGAATGTTTACTTGAAATATAACTTCTCTCCGAGTTCTCTATATAATGTTATTCCACTTTGTATTTAATTATCTCTGAGATATCCATGTTTAATGTGCCTGTCTACTAATTATTTTTTCTGCATGGCACGTTTCTTACTTATGTATGTTGTAGCCTGGAGCTTGATTAATGCATGTGGTTTATGTTGGAGTTACTTCACACACACATAGGATTTATTTTTCCTAAGTTTTTTCCATGTTTATTAGTCGTAATTAGTCATTATCCAGTCTCATATATTTTAGGGGAGAATATTCCACCTGGAGAATATACTCTTTCAGTTAACACTTCAGTTTGACTAGTTGAGTTGAGTTTAGATGTTACATTGGTTTTATCACCATGCAACATTGGGATCATCACCAGCTAATGCGCACTTTCCTTGGGATCATCACCAGAATGGAACATTACCCTTGATTTCCTGAGTTAACTCCTCACTACTTTGTTCAGTCAATTAATTGAAGACTAGTTGACTAGTTAACTCAACTAGGTGGCATTTCACTCCTGTAACTGCGTGAGATACTAGAATAGGTGGTAATTCACTCCCGTGACTCTTGGTGTGTGTCTATATCACTCTAGAAAACCACTATGGCTCATTAGTTACTCATTTATCCTATATCTATTGTAAATTATTCACTCTTTGAGTGTGGAAAACGGTTAATGAGAATTCTTTCATTCTTTCTCTCCTTCTACTTCTTTCTCCAATTGTCTCTGCAAATGTGTGTATTATTGTTTATCTATATCTATTATGTGCAGGTTCAACACATTTAAATGGTATCATAGCCGACAGAATTCTAAGCAAAAGCTACACCAAATTATTTTTGCAGGTACTGAAGATTGAAGAATGCAGAAAAGATGGAATATATGTTTTACTCACCGATAATACTTCTCATGCCTCATAAATATTTGGAGTGGAAGCCATAGATTCTAATTCTTCTCAGAAGTATAGGATTATATCAAATAACCATGGAAATGGAAGTAGAGTCTAATTCCACCGATGAGAAAAATGACTTTCTCAGTAGACAAGATATGGCCATAGTATTTATTTTCTTGTCTATTTCTCTAGAAATTCTCTACCAAGTATATGATGACTCACAAGACTTCACTCCAAATGAATTATGGATCATATTGGAGGTTATATTTGGGAATATTAATATTTTGAATATTGCATGCAGAGGATTGGAAATATAGAGCCAGAAGAGAAGCCATCATCAAATCAATCATCTTATTATGAAGAGTCTTCTACAAACGTATTTGCACAAATTTGTATTCCATTAATTGAAGATGATGTCTACTCCATTTCATATTTATTTTCTGGATTTCATGTGAAATATATATGGCATGCATCTCAGGGGTCACAAGCAGACATTTTTCCATGCACAATGCATGCATCTCAGGAGACAAAGAGGGACCAGCGGAAATCAGACTCAATTCTGATATTTTCTGAGACAAATTTGTAGAAACAAATTGTATATTTGAATTCCTCTCGGGAAAATATCCAATTTCAAAAAACCAATCATCCAAAACAGAGTCTGGAAAGTGAAGTTATGATCATTTTAAAATAAACAAAATTTCAACATTTTTTCATAAATGACCGTACGGTTTTCAAAGTTTCATCCAAAAATTATTTGGATATTTTTCATTACAAGAAGAGAAAGTGGATATGTGTGGACATCTCAATGGTGCATATACTTCATCATGTATGTGTAGAAATCTACATCTTCAACAAAATCTTCAACGAGCACAAACTTGCACAGTTGAGAAGCCTTCTTGGAGTGAAGGACATGGTTGCTTAGCAACTTATTTTTGTTCCTTCTCATAATTGTTTTTTATGCATTGTAATTTGAGTGGGGGGGGGGGGTCCCATGAGGTTTTCCCTCTTTCCTCACTTTATTTCAGTGTATATTTTGTATTTTGGTACCTAACATGGCCTCATTGCCGAGACCCATTATCTATTTTTACCATAGTGATGTTTAGGGGGGGTGTTGGAGTTACTTCACACACACCTAGGATTTATTTTTCCTAAGTTTTTTCCTTGTTTATTAGTCATAATTAGTCATTATCCAGTCTCATATATTTTAGGGTAGAATATTCCACCTAGAGAATATTCTCTTTCAGTTGACACTTTAGTTTGACTAGTTGAGTTGAGTTTAGATACTACATTGGTTTTGTCACCATGCAACATTGGGATCATCACCAGCTAATGCGCACTTGCCTTGGGACTGTTACTCCACCCAAACCCTCATGCTCAAGCTATTCCTTTATTGGAGCAACTTGTTGATACCCTGCAACCTCATCGGGAAAAAAGACCAAGAAGCTTATTGCTAATTCATGGCATGAGGATGTGTCATATCTTGGGTCTTGGGGGAGTTTTCCTGAGCTAAAAACGCTAAGAACCACCCATTTGTATATCAAGCCCATGAGAAGAGGAAGTAGGATTTCTGTCAAAATTTTGTCATGTTGTCTTTTTACAAAGTCTTGGGATATTATATGAACAGTTGTTTGTATCGGTATACTAAATTATATACTGCTGACATCATTGTGTGTTTTATAAGCTCCTGTGCATTTTTATGTTTATTCTATAGAATACTGCTTATCCTTAACTACTCTTTGTGACAAATACAAAGCGATTACAATTGCTAAATACTTATTGTCATCTGTATTCCAAGCTTACGAAAAGAGGATCAGTTGTTTGAATTGTTACATATTGATGAAAAACAATAACTGTAACACCCTGTTTCCCCCAGATTGTAAATATAACTGAACTAGCCAAGGACTATGGAAAAAATCATAAGTATGAATATGTGATGTAAATGGACCTGCAGGAAGAGGTCAATGAATGTAAATGATAGATTTAATATTATTGAATTTATGGTAGAACTGCTGAGCGGGGATGTGCGGAAAAGAGACCACGATGGTGATGGAGGGCACCTTGAAAAAGGGGCGTTAACTTCCACCAAGAATTGAATACCGTATTTGGACTCCACTGGCCCGGAGAACCAAAAGCGGCTCGCTAGCCCTGAACTAAATGCCTTGTAGGCTGGTAGGTTGATGGATTGATGAGGGATGGGGAGGTGAACCGCCTATCCGTAGAGCCATCATGACTGACAGCGTGAGGGTAATCGTGCCACACGCAACCTCGCGAGAGGATAAGGGGTATGGCAGAAGCGATGGGAAGGGAGACGCGAGGGGAACTCTGGTAATTTTTATGCAGAGTGAGTGATCGCAGAGAGGGAGGATTGCAACCTTCGCTCCTGGACACTGGCAGAGGGAGAGACGCAGGTCTCAGGACATCGTGGTCTCAGCTCGGGGGTGGCTAGTGGTAAATCCAGTAGGAGTTGCTACGCCTACGGTTGGGTGGAAACGAGCACCCCTCTCAGCAGTTGCTTCCATTGTTGAAGTTATTTCTGATAAGTGTTTTGTTTACATTGCATTGAAATTTATATACTGTCACATATGTTCATGAACTTGTGGAATTGTAAATGTTTCCTGTGAAGGAATTGCCCATGCAATAATTGTTAATATGTAGTAGATGTTGGCTCCTAGAATGGTGAAATTATAAATGACTCCCGCATAAGAATGTTCGCGTAGAGCCTGATATGAATGAATTGATATATATATGTTTAGCACCGAGGAAACTGTGCTCGACTTACGTTGATAAATGAATCTAACCATGTCCAGCCGTTCTCGGGAAGATGTCTCCCTTTATCCGCTCCCGAGAATGCCCCAGTAGGAATTTATTCATAAAGAATTCCTCCTTGGAAAGGTTCACTAAGAACCTAGAACAAGGACTCGAATGCACAGGCCTTATTAACCCTGCACGAGGAAGGACGATTTTAGTAAGGTTCCAAGATAGTAATGTTGTGAGGAGTGACAAGTCAACGGATGAGATCTCGTCGGGTGAACCATAGTCATTTACGACCTTTAGATTGATGAAAATAACGCAGGCGTTATATACCTCGCCCCTTTTCCCTCTATCATTGTGAGCAATGAGAAATTGGGATCATAAATCCCAAGACCCAAAAGAACGAATCTGAACCGTTAGATCTCGGTTCACATTACCCGTCGACCGTTGGATCCGGAGAAGCTGTGCAGGGGTTAAGCGCAGGGGTAGGCGTGTGAGGGAGTGAATTGAGCCATTAGATCTGGAGTAGAAGTCCCGAGAACGTATCCTAGCCGTTGATCTCGGCAGGACACTTGTCGGCGTTCTGGGAGGCATCGAGATTTCACTCATCGGAGTTTTTAGGAGTGCAGAACCGTTGCACAATGAAATCGCGATACGCGATTTCCCGATCGAATCGGGACCGTCCGTTATGCGTGACACGTATCAGGAGATCCGGAGGGGGGGTCGGGATATTTGCCATCGGGAAATCGGCATTCCCGTGGACAAGTGCTCGGGGAAATCCAAGTGAAAACCCCGACAAGATATGAGCCGTCCAAACAGTAGGGACACGTGGCAAAGGATCCCAGAGAGTCGGAGTTCGGCATATCGGGAATCGGGGAATCGGAGATCCTGAGAGCAAGAGAAACAGGACTTCGAAAGTCTAGAAATCCCGAGAGCAAATCTAAGCCGTCCGGTTGGAAAGGGACACGGGTCACGAGATCGTCCGTCTTGGAGATCCGGGGTACCAGGCATCGGGGCCACTCAAGTCTCGAAACAGCGATAAGATCTGGACCGTCCATCGGCGGGACAGGTGTTAGAGATCGAGCGCCATCGACATTTGGCACATCGGGAAATCGAAATTTCCGAGGACAAGAGACACGGGATAGGATAAGTCGCGAAACCCCGAGGAAGGGATGTCAACCGTTGATCTTGGTAGGACGCGTGGCAGGAGATCTGGTTGAGTCGGCATTTGGAGCATCGGGTTTTCCAAAGGCAGGGACTCTTGCATACAGGAATCGCGATCCGCGATTTCCCGACGCGATCATAACCGTTAACCTGAGGGACGCGTGTCCAAGGATCCTGAAGAGATCGGGGTTCGGCATTTCGGGATTCTCGGTGACAAGAAACTCACGACAGGAGGAGTCACGAAGTCCTGAAGCGTGATGGTCCCACAGTCATAGCACTCCAGTGGAGGACGGGTGTCACTCCATGCCATCATAGGGAGTGTGGGCCATAGGCGCCAGAACAAGGGACAGGTGTCGGAAGGTCAAGCTTGGCCATGAGTCAACGCCAAGTGGCATCGGGGATCGGAGAATCGGAAATTGCGAAGGCTTGTGCCTCGCGACATCATAAACCCCGAAACCCCTATGAAAGGTTATATGGCGACAGTCATATGGTAAATGGTCAGGTGGACCATGGTATAACCAAGGGGGCTAGCTAGCGTAAAGACGCGTCGAGATTCTAGGGGACTTGTGCGCCATAACATTAAAAGGCGCCAAACCCCGACAGGAATTAAGACTATGGTCTTGTGAATGTTGTGGTCGTATTGACCAGGGCTTAGCCCGGAAAGCCAATACACTAGGAACACATCGAAGAATCGGGAGTTCCGGGTACATGGGCACTTCGGCACCGCAAACTCCGTAACCCCGACGAGAAGCTGTCGTATGGTCATACAGACACCGGTCGTATGGATCAAAGGCTTAGCCACGTAGGGCTGAGACAACCAAGGGGTGAATCGGAGATCGATGTTGGTAGTTGTCAAGATATCATGGGTGTCAAAAACCCCGATAGAAGGAACTCCGAATCTTGGTATAGAGTCAGGGATTGGCATTTCGCTAATACGGGTTTGTGGAGATTCCTCCTGTATGGGAGATTAACCCAAATTTTTTTAAATTATGATAGTGGGTGCGTTACAATAACAATTCTCATGTTCACCATGCCTATTAGTACAAACCAAGCCTTTTGTTAGTATCTGTCTGTTCTGTCAGTCACCAGTGATCAAATTTACCCTTTCATGCGATTGATAGGATTATTAGGTCAAATTGTTATATTTTCAAGATAAAATTCTCAAATAAAATTTGACATATCTTGGTTGTAAAATTGTCATTGGTGTTTCTAGGTGTCCTTACTACTCCCTCCACTCATCCATAGTCATAAATTTTCATCATGGTCATGTCATCATTCCTTGTCATCAATTTTCAAATGATTGTCTTGGTCAAAGAGTTACTTCAAAATTGGTTTCTAAATTAAGGAGGATGAATTTGACAAAAGTGAAAGAGGTTTTTGTCAATAATAGACCAAGAAACAAAAAACCTCCTTCTGTTTATGCACAGGTGTTATCATTTGAGATCAATTCCCCAAATACCATCGCTATAGGAGGGTTTTCTGCACATTTGGATAGTTTGACTTCAAGTTAGTTTTTCAGAGGGTTGGAGAAGGCATTTGCAGTTCTTGATGGTTCCATTGTGTATAAGACATCATAAAATTTCCACCCATACGAATTTCAGCCCAAAAATCCTCTGGGAAGGGCTCCAAAATCCCTATCAAAGACCACATTGCACTTATGCTAAGAGCACGCTTCGCTTCTGCAAGTTTTGAGTAACCAACTTTAATTTGGGATTCTGAGAAAATGGGAATGTAATTTTGGAACCCAAAGGAGGTTTTTGTTCATAACATACCAAAATACAATAACCTCTCTCAGTTTTTGAATATAATTTATGGTTTGGGATATATTATATCATCTTAGAGGCCTATGCTTTCAGAAAATAAAACACTCTGGTTTTTTCCTGTTATAGTCATATTTTCTTTTTGCGTTTTCCTAACAACAGGGAGTGAATTTTTGAAAACCAAGAGATTTTTTTATCAAGGACATATTAAAAAACAATAACCTCTCTCAGTTTCTAAATATACATTATGGTTTAAGATATATTAAATTCTCTTAGAAGCCTAGTTTTTTAGGAAATAAAACACTCCGTTTTTCCTGTTTTAGTCATATTTTCTTGGCCTAATTTCCTAACAACTGGAAGTGAATTTTTGAAAACCAAGAGCATTTTTTGTCAATAAAATATTCAAAAACAAAAACCTCTCTCAGGTTTTACACAGGTTTTATTGTATTGTAGTTATAGGTGTCACTTTGATACCTATTTTTTACAAGTTCACCAGGCCAAAATTGTTGCGCTTATGGGAAGTCACTTTTGGAACTAATTTGCAAAGGTAAAATTGTTGTTTTTCATGGTTTAAAGGATCAAGGGTATAATATACATCTCAAGTCTTCCTCACATGTCATCAGCAGCCTCCAAAAACTCCAAACCCTCCAATTCAAACTTAGAGAGCATGAAACATTGAGTTCTCATTTATGCCATGATAACGTTGTCCTACAAGCCAAGATGAATTATCTACAGCGTTAGGTTGATGATATTACCACCACCAATAATAGTCTCTGGATGCAATTAAAAAACCACAAAAATCCTAATTCAAAATCCCCCGGGCAAGAGGGAGAAGCTTCTAAAGCTAATCCACCCCCTCCTTCGCAAGTTAGTCATAAACAAAAATTTCTTTTTGTTTGCAGTGGGACCTGCAAAATCTTTGGTGTGGGGGTAATGTTGGGCCTAAGATATGATCACTTTTATGATGGTTATTATACACTTGTGCCGCATGTACATATGTGTTTTTCATATTTTAAAGGATCTTTTTTAAGAATCTCATGATAAAATGGTATGATCAGCACAAGGTACGTATAATTCATCATATTTTATGATTTCCAAGAGCTAATTTACGTTTTTCTGGTGTTACAAGGAAAAACGCACTACATTTCTAGTTCTGGCAATTAATCTGGCACTCCTTCCAGTACTCGTTCTGGCACTTGATCCAGAATTCCTTCCAGTACTCATTCTGGCACTTGATCTGGCACTCCATCCAACACCTCTTCCTACACAAAAATGTAGGGTGACTTGGCGGTTATGGTATTGGCAGCCAGTGATGGGAAAATGGGACACATAGGTTTTGTTCATAATTTTCCCCTCTAGCTACTGATCTCCAGACAACTTAGTTTCAGTTGTTCCAAGAGGGCGATTATTGGCTCGCTCTGTTTTGGCAGTTAGGGCACCATTAATGAAATTTACCAATTTTAAAAGTGGTTTGAACCTCCTGTGGTCAACCACTTGGCATGTAAACATTATAAATACCACTAGGATGATCAGAAGATTGTTAAGAAGGTATAAGAGCCATTAGATTAGAGACAAATTCGTTTTTCTCTGTTTTAGTATTTTACATTGCCAGAATTGTGCCAGAACTGCGTTTTCAAGATTTCATGGTGAATTTGCCTTGTTGAGTTCGTTGTGTGCTTGTAGGAGGTATACATGACTTACTAGGGGGCCCACCAGTAGTCTGGTGATTGTTCTTTTGTTATTTATGCATTTCTTAATTCAAATTGCTCTTTCTTATTTCCTGTATATGCATGTTTTTATTTAATTAATTAGTTTGTTGTAGCTTACTGTTTTACTTCTCTTTTGTCGGTTAGATGATGATATGTGTTAGTATGTGTTGATTTTATAGATTAGGAACAGGCTTGCAAGTCTCTATACTAACCATGTGTGAAATTAGAAAGTCTCTCTCTCTCTGTCTTTATACTAACTCCGTGTGCAAAGTAGATGTCAAATGCTGCTTTCTTTCATGACTTTATAGTCAAGTTTAGAACAGATTTTTAATTAGAACAGAACATAGTTTAATTTGGGTTTCCTTTTGACAAGGATTGATGGATGGGTAGATTTACTTCCAGTTTTTATAGTTTCTTATCTTAGTTTTACATAGATTTATTTTACTTAGTTATTAGTTAATGTAATTGTCAATTTTAATGTCATAGTTTAATTTCTATTTTTAATTCATTTTCTTATCATAGTTTGAATGATTAGAGTAGACATAGCATAGTTTTTTTTTACGCAATTTCCTTTCATAGATTAAAATGCAATTAAATTCCTTAGTTAAATAATGATGATCTCGTTATGTTGTTGATGGTTTATACATGAAT
Source organism: Picea engelmannii (assembly GCA_009831015.1). NCBI lineage: Eukaryota > Viridiplantae > Streptophyta > Pinopsida > Pinales > Pinaceae > Picea > Picea engelmannii. The sequence goes on from ML795744.1 coordinate 570,937, forward strand.
ATGCAGGGTATTTAAAATTATTTTTGTCATGGCTAAGTTTTCATTGGATTGTTTAATCCATACCTTTCATTTTTCCATTGAGATTAGTGTTGGTCTTATACCATTGGAATTGTCCTTTGTTGTCAAGTGTCACTGAGATATCATCCGACACCGAAGACATTCACACAACCACCAACATTATATTTGAGTGTTTCATATATTAAAGATAGTTCCTTTCTTTTGTATATTAGAAGAGATAGTTTCTTGTTTTCATAGTTTAGAAAATAGTTTTAATGTTGCTGTAGGATAGATAGACTTTTCTTTGATAGATTAGATAGTAGTTTGATTATCATAGATTAAGAATTGGTTGTTAATCTTTCTTTCTTTAAATAGAATAGATTTCCTTTCATGCATTGCATTGAGCATTTATATTTCCTTTCACGCATTAGAAATAGTTTTTCATTAGGCATTTAGTTCACTTGCCTCTTAGGCTAGATAGTTGTTCAATGAGAATTTTACTTGTAGTAGTTAGTTGCCTTTGCTTTCTTGTCTTTTTATTTAGTAGGCTAGTTAGGTGCCTTTGCTTACTTGTCTTTTTATTTAGTAGGTTAGTTAGGTGTCTTTGCTTGCTTGTCTATTTTTCTTTAATAGGTTAGATAGGTGTCTTTGCTTACTTGTTTATTTATTTTCTTTCATAGGGTAGTTTCTCATTGAATGTAGGTTGGCAAGTTAAAATAGTTTTCTTTTGTCATTTGCTTATTATGCTTAGTAGTTTTCTTTTGCTTATCTTTAAACTAGTTTTCTTTACATAGAGTTTTCATTTGCTTTCTTAGGAACTATCCATCAACCCTTGGCCCAAAAGTACTTAGGTTACCTAGTTTCATTTTTCTTAGTAGGGTTTGCTCATTAGATAGCTTTGCTTGAGTAGATTAGCCTTAGATAGTTGCCTTCCTTAGTTAGACTATAATCCTACCAGTCTTCTACCTTTGGCATATATTTTTCTACAACTCTAAGTTTACTTACCCCGAGTTGACAAGTTAATTAAGGGTTTTTACTGTGTTTTTAGTGCATATAGAACACCCATCAACTAGTTGAGTTGAGTTTAGATGCTGCATTGGTTTTGTCACCATGCAACATTGGGATCATCACCAGCTAATGCGCACTTTCCTTGGGATCATCACTAGACTGGCGCATTACCCTTGATTTCCTGAGTTAACTCCTCACTACTCTGTTCAGACAGTTAATTGAAGACTAGTTGACTAGTTAACTCAACTAGGTGGTAGTTCACTCCCGTAACTTCCTGAGATACTAGACTAGGTGGCAGTTCACTCCCGTAACTGTCGATGTGTGTCCAGATCACTCTAGAACACCCCTATGGCGCATTAGTTGTTGGATCATGTTGTCATTGATGCCAATGGCTTGATTGATTGATGTCAAGTGATTGATTGTTTGATTGATGCCAAAGGATTGATTGATTGATTGATGATTTATGTAATGTAATATGTATTTTCCTTGATGAGAATGCATAGATGAATATGGATCAATGAGTTTTCATTGATATGATGGATCAATGAGTTGTCATTGATACATGATGCATAGTTGATGTATATGATGCAGTGGTGGATTGATGTAAAGATGAATCATTATAGTCTTATCATGATTGATAAGGTGCACAAATGGATGAACTCCAAAGTGGTCCTCTTATGGTGAAAGCCCTCATGGGAAGATGATTTGTGGATTGAGTTATCCTAGAAGAATGGTTGGAGGACCCATTCTTGTATGTGTAATAATGAGATGAATATCAATGAAGTTGTTGGTGAAACTATCCTAGATGGATAATGCTTGTCATACCATTTCCGGTGGTATGTAGAAAGTCACATAACTCACAGTTTGAGAGTTATGTCCTTACATAATTGAAGGACCCCCATATGAAGGCTTGAAGCCCACAAGGTCAAAGAAGTCAAAGTGATTTAAAAGAAGAAATCATTATTTAAATGATAAAGTAAAGTGACAAAGTCAAGGTGGATTATTTAAATAATAAAGAGAAGTGAAAAAATCAAGAAAGATTATTTAAATGATAAAGTATTGAAGAACTTTCTATTTATGGAAAGTGGTTAACCCTAAAATAAGGAAAATAGGTTAAGTGACCTAGATATTGGTTAAGTGACCTAAAGGATGAAAGTATAAATAAGATAGAAATGGTCTCTTGAAGATCATCCTTTTTGTGGATCAATGGAGAGATTCTTGTGAGGATATATTTTGGAGTATTGATGGAGAGCTTCTTGTGAGAGAACTTTTAGTGTGGATCTCTTGAGCATGATTGAAGATCTGTTCTGAGAGAGAGGAGATTGGGAGGATATCATGGATGCATTGAATTTTTGGCAAGTATGAGATCATGACGGAAAAACTCGCAGAATTACAAAAAAACCCTATTTTCTGGTGCATACGCGGGTTGTCTGTGTATAGGGTGTGTATACACGAGTTGTCTATGTACAAGGTGCATACAGTACGCGGGATTTTTGTGTACAGGGAGTGTACAGTGGATAAAATCATGGAGATTTGTGATTGAGATGATGACAAGCTATTGAAGACTGAAGCAGGTTCCAGATATGCATTCTATGGGCTCAGATCTATCACTGAGACACTGGTATGGTTACATTATTGTCTTGATGGATAATATTTCTTGTTGTGTTGTGAATGCTTAGGGAATTCTTGGTATGGCTATTGTTATGTGGTTTATGTTGGTTGATGGAGTGAGCAATACTCTTGTGATTCATTTGCGATATGATTTCTATGGTATACTAGTTTCTTATACATGATTGAGTTAGAATTCATATTGATTGGTTGTGGAGCATGAGTAAGCTATTGGAGATCTTGGATGTGTTGTGACTGGCTAGTGGTCAGTTTGGACAGTGAGAGACATAAGAGAATGATAAATTGGTTGCAGAGGATATGAGTTAATCATGAAGGATAAACCTTAATATCTCAAAAGGTATACACAGGTTGTTGTATACCCTGGTCGTGTACACACACGGGATTTAGTGAGACAGGGCACATACATATGTGGGTTGCACTACTGATAAGTCGCGTACCTATTGCATATTGATATATGTTGAGGATTGTTGCCTCATCTCAGTTGGTGTTGAGGATGTAAGTTGAGTCTTGCATTATAGAGATGGTGCGCTTGTAGAGTTGTACTCTATTCAGTTGTTGCTGAAAAACCCCAAGGATTGTAGTCCGTAATAAATAAAAAATTGTACATACATATTGTGTTCTTTGTGTTCCTTGTGGTGATGACTTGTTGATGACATATTGTTGATATATGTTGTTGATATGTGTTCACATCTAACTGGTTATAAATGACAATAATGAGTAATGAGTAAATGTTGAATGCTAACTAATGAATTTTGTGAAAGAGGGAAGTTTTGGGCAAATATCCCCACACTCATTCACTTCCCCCTTCTAAGTGTGGTAGGTGTGTCCAACAATTGGTATCAGAGCGAGACTTCACTAAAAGCCTTAACAAGCTTGAAGGAGATCCATAGACACACAAATAGATGATGAAATACCAATCCTTGATGAGGAAAACTATTCTACTTGGAGTATAGAGATGAGAGTGTATTTGAAGATAATGGGAGTAGTTATTTGGAAGGCAACCATTGGTGGATCAGTTTCGTTGAAGAAGAAGTCAAAGTTTGCAGCTCAAAGGAAAGGAAATAAGAATGATGAATTGGATCTCAAGACCATTCTTAGTGGGATCTCAAGCCCTATCAAAGAGAGCATGGGACAATGCACTTCTGCCAAGTATCTCTGGCTAAAGCTAGAGGGGACATATCAAAACAAGGAAGAAGATGATGAATCCCACTCCATCAAGATCATTAAAGGTAAATAATCTCCAAAGAATTTTGAATGCATTATTTCTAAATGTGATCTTAAAATCATTTCAAATGAAGAAAAAGAATCAAGTGATAATGGTAGCACAAAGGAAAGCAAGGAATCTTGTGATGATGTTGGAAAAAGGGAAGATCTTGAAAGTAATTCAAATGAAGGTAAAAAATCTCCAAAGACTCTTGATTGCAATGATTCAAAATGTGATGATGTTGAATGTTTCTACTCAAGTGAAGAAGAATATCTAGAAACAGTTTGTGTGGAGTTTGATGGTAGTTATCCCATGAAAAGAATAGAAGAAGATCTACTATAACTTCAAAAACAACTTGAAGAGGGTTTATATATATATAGCAATGATCATTATTATACACACTATAACTATATTTCAGATAACACTAAGAAGTTTCTTAGGAGGAATAAAAGGAACATCTTGAACTTAAAGGGAATTCTCAAAGAACAAGAAGAGAGAAATAAGACCAAATTAGAAGAAAAGGAAAAAGAGATCACAAGGCTAAAGAATGAAAAAGAAGATATGAAGGTAGATGATGAGATTAGCAAATGTTTTGAAACTATTATTCATCTCAAGACCCAAATTGAAGAAGCCAAACGGGTAGAGGAACTATTGAAGGATCAAATAAATGAAAAGGAAGAGTCATGCCATGCCAAAGGGGGAGATTGTTGGATCATGTTATCATTGATGCCAATGGTTTGATTGATTGATGTCAAGTGATTGATTGTTTAATTGATACCAAATGATTCATTGATTGATGATTAATTTAATGTAATATGTATTGTCCTTGATGAGAATGCATAGATGAAGATGGATCAATGAGTTGTCATTGATATTATGGATCAAGGAATTGTCATTGATACATGATGCATAGTATATGTATATGATGTAGTGGTGGATTGATGTAAAGATGATTCACTATAGTCTTATAATGATTGATAAGGTGCACAAATGGATGAACTCCAAAGTGGTCCCCTTATGGTGAAAGTCCTCACAGGAAGACGCTTTGCGGATTGAGTTATACTAGAAGAATGGTTGGAGGACCCATGCTTGTATATGGAATAATGAGATGAATATCAATGAAGTTGTTGGTGAAACTATCCTAGAAGAATAGCTCTTGTCATACCATTTCCGGTGGTATGTGGAATGTCACATAACTCCTCATGGTTTGAGAGTTATGGCCTTACAAAATTGAAGGACCCCCATATGAAGGCTTGAAGCCCAAAAGGTCAAAGAAGTCAAAGTGATTTAAAAGAAGAAATCATTATTTAAATGATAAAGTAAAGTGACAAATTCAAGGTGGATTATTTAAATAATAAAGAGAAGTGACAAAATAAAGAAAGATTATTTAAATGATAAAGTAAGGTGACAAAATCAAGAAGGAATATTTAAATGATAAAGTATTGAAGAACTTTCTATTTATGGAAAGTGGTTAACCCTAAAATAAGGAAAATAGTTTAAGTGAACTAGAAATGGGTTAAGTGACCTAAAGGATGAAAGTATAAATAAGATAGCAATGGTCTCTTGCAGATCATCCTTTTTGTGGATCAATGGAGAGCTTCTTGTGAGAATATATTTTGGAGTATTGATGGAGAGCTTCTTATGAGAGCTTCTTCTAAGAGAATTTTTGTTGTGGATCTCTTGAGAATGATTGAAGATCTATTCTGAGAGAGAGGTGTTGGATCATGTTGTCATTGATGCCAATGGTTTGATTATTTGGGAGATTGTTGGATCATGTGTCATTGATGCAAATGGTTTGATTGATTGATGTCAAGTAATTGATTGATTAATGATTGATGGACAATGTATATGTATTGTCCTTGATGAGAATGATAGATGTCAAAGTGGAAACCAATTGATAAAGATGGATCATTGATATGATGCATAGATGAATATGGATCAATGAGTTGTCATTGATACATGATGATGCATAGTTTGTTTGATGAAAAGATGACTCGTTATTGTCTTATCATGATTGATAAGGTGCACAAATGGATGAACTCCAAAGTTGTTCCCTTATGGTGAAAGCCCTCATGGGAAGAGGCTTTGTGGATTGAGTTATCCTAGAATAACGATTGGAGGACCCATGCTTGTATGTGAAATAATGAGATGAATATCAATGAAGTTGTTGGTGAAAATATCCTAGATGGATAGTGCTTGTCATGCCATTTCCAGTGGTATGTGGAATGTCACAAAACTCCTCACGGGTTGAGATTTATGGATTTACGAAGTTGGAGGACCCCCATATGTTGGCTTGAAGCCCATAAGGTCAAAGAAGTCAAAATGACCTAAAAGAAGAAATCATTATTTAAATGATAAAGTAAAAGTGAAAAAGTCAAGGTGAATTGTTTGAATAATAAAGAGAAGTGAAAAAATCAAGAAGGAATATTTAAATGATAAAATATTAGAGAACTTTCTATTTATGGAAAATGGTTAACCCTAAAATAAGGAAAATAGGTTAAGTAACCTAGAAATGGGTTAAGTAACCTATAAATGGGTTAAGTGACCTAGATGATGAAATTATAAATAAGATAGCTATTGACTCTTGCTAATCATCCTTTTTGTGGATCAATGGAGAGATTCTTGTGAGAATATCTTTTGGAGTATTGATGGAGAACTTCTTGTGAGAGCATATTTGGTGTGGATCTCTTGAGCATGATTGAAGATCTATTTTGAGAAAGAGAGCGAGAGGAGGATCTCATGGATGCTTCAAAGTTTGGAAAATATCAGAGATCTTGACGGCAAAATTCTCGAAGATTCAGAAATCCTATTTTTTAAGGCATACACAGGTTGCCTGTGTATAGGGCGCATATACATTGAAGGTATACATGGGCTGGTTGTGTATAGAGTGAGTATGTATGCGGGTTGTATGAGGATAGGAAGCGTACAGTGGATGGAATGATGAAGAATTGTGTTTGAGTTGGTCCCAAGCTCTTGGATGATGAGGCAGGTTCCAAATCTGCATTTTATGGGCTCAGATCTATCACTAAGACACTAGTATGATTACATTATTGTCTTTATGGATACTATTGTTTGATGTGATGTGAATGATTAGTGAATTCTTGGTATGGATTCTATGATGTGGTTCAATTTTTTTTCATGGAGCTAGCAATACTCTTTTGATTCAGTGGTTACATGATTGATATGGTATACTAGTTCTTTCTACATGATTGAGATAGAATTCATATTGATTTGTTGTGGAGCATGACCAATATATTGGAGAGATTGGATGTGTTGGCTAGTGGCTAGATTGAACAGTCAGAGATAGAAGAGAATGATATATTGGTTGTATATGATTTGATTTGATCTTGAAGGATAAACCCTAACTTCTTAGAAGGTATACGTAGGCTACTGTATACACTGGCTGTGTGCATACGCGGGTTGTAGTGAGCCAAGGAGTGTACATATGTTGGTTGCACTACTAACAGGTTGCGTACCTATTGATAGATTGATATCTGTTGAGGATTGTTGACTCATATCAGTTGGTGCTAAGGGTGTAAGCTGAGTCTTGCATTATAGAGTTGGTGCTCTTGTAGAGTTGTACTCTATTCAGTTGTTGTTGATAAACCCCAGATTGTTGTCCATAATAAAAAGAAAAATTGTACATACATCTTGTGTTCTTTGTGTTCCTTGTGGTGATGACTTTTTGATGATATATTGTTGATATATGTTCTCATCTAACTAGTTATAAATGAGAACAATGAGTAATGAGTAAAAGTTGAATGCTAACTAATGATTTTTGTGTAAGAGGGGTGTTTTGGGAAAAACAACCCCACACTCATTCACCCCCCCTCTAAGTGTGGTAGGTGTGTCCAACAATTGGTATCATAGCAAGCCTTCATTATAAGCATTAAAAAGATTGAAGGAGATCCATAGACACACAAATGGATGATGAAGTTCCAAGCCTTGATGAGGAAAACTATTCTACTTGGAGAATAAAGATGAGATTATATTTGAATACAATGGGAGCAACTATTTGGAAGGCATCCATTGGTGGATCGGTTCCCTTGAAGAACAAGTCAAAGTTTTCAACTCAAAGAGAAGGAAAGAAGAATGATTCATTGGCTCTCAAGGCCATTCTTAGTGGACGCTCAAGTCCTATCAAAGAGAGAATGGGACAATGCACTTCTGCCAAGGATCTATGGCTAAAGTTAGAGGAGACATATCAAAGCAAGAAGGAGAAAGAAGATATTGAAGATCACTCCATCAAGATCATTAAAGGTAAAGAATATCCAAAACCTCTTGAATGCATTATTTCTCAATGTGATTTTGAAAAAAATTCAAGTGAAGATAAAGAATCAAGTGATGATAGCACAAAGGAAGATCTTGAAGACATTTCAAATGAAGGCAAAGAACTATGTGTTGATGTTGGAAAAAAGGAAGATCATGAAGATATTTCAAATGAAGGTAAAGAACCCTCAAAATCCCTTGATTGCAATGATGATGATGAATGTTTCTCTACAAGTGAATAAGAAGATGTAGAAATGGTTTGTGTAAAGTTTGATGGTAATTACCCCATGAAAAGAATAGAAGAAAATCTATTAAAACTTCAAAAGGAAGTTGAAGAGGGTTTATATAGATATAGAAGTGATCATTATTATATAGACTATAACTATCTTTCAGATAACAATAAGAAGTTTCTTAGGAAGAGTCTAAGGCACATCTTGAAGTTAAAGGAAATGATCAAGGAACAAGAAGAGACCAATAATACCAAATTAGAAGAAAAGGAAGAAGAGATCACAAGACTAAAGAATGGAAAATACGATATGAATGTAGATGATGATATTAGCAAAAGTTTTGAAATTATTGTCCATCTCAAGACCCAAATTGAAGAAGCCATAAGAATAGAACAACTATTGAAGAATAAAATAAATGAAAAGGAAGAGTCATGTTGTAAGTTAGAAGCTGAAATTGTTGACCTTAGAAAGAAGGTGGAAAAGTCAAACAAATTATTGAATAGCTCATGAATCTTGGATGAGATCTTGGAAAGTCAAAGATCATCATGCGATAAATCAAGTCTTGGATACAAAGGAGAATATACACATGTTGAAGCAAGCACCTCAAAGAAGCATGTGGTAAGTCCATCAAAGAAGGAATACAATGTTGCAAAACAACCATCTACACAAAGAAAAGAAAATTTCAAAATAACAAAGCAAGGAAGACGTCAAGAAGCTATTCTTGGGACACCAAAGCAAAGGTATGAAAGTATTTTTCATGGGCATTGTTATTCATGTAATGGATATGGTCACAAATATTTTGAGTGTAGATCTTATGAAAGGAGATATAATGGAATATTTTATAACACCATGAGGTGTTGGAGATGCGATAAAGTAGGACACATTGTTGTTCACTGTAACACCATGAGATGCTACAGCTGTAGTGGATTTGGCCACAAATCCCAGGAGTGTTGGAACACAAGAAGAAATCCCATGATGAGAACTTCACATAGCATGGATAGAAGAAGGAATGAATTAAGAAAGGGAGACATGTTTGAAAATATGGATGCTAAGAGCTCAATTTATAATAAGCAAGAACCTCTACAGAAGTGGGTGAAGAAGACAGAACAACCAGAACAGGATGGAAGACTAAAGGGAAGCTCAAGTAAGTCATCTACTCAATCATACACGGGTGACAGTTGTATCAGTCATGTACATATGTTGTCTGACCTTGGATAGGTCGCGTACATATGTGCTCTGTTGTGCAACAGGCTGCATATATGTGGTAAAGCCTTGGGAAAAAGGACATGTACATGAGTTGCAGCTTTATGTGATGGTATAACTTTGTGTTGCAGGGTCTGACATTGTTTATTGCAGGTTCTGACACTATTTGCTGCAGGTTTCCATGGTCCTATGTTAGATAATGTAAGGTGACGATGTAAAATATATATTAGGTACATGGAACTAACCCATGAGTATGGATTGATGCTGATCAAATGCTCATCTATTGGATTATATAAAATAAAATGTTGGGGTACATGGATGGTACATTTTGAAGTTTTATTGATATATCCTATGACATATTATTGGAAGCATATGTTGGTTATCATGGTGCATGCATTTTTCATGTGGTTGGGCTACACATTGAGACATGTAGTTGGTGAGTTGAGTTGATAATCATGTTGTACATCATTGGGGAGTCATAGCTTATTGATGGATGGTTGATATACTTGCTTGGTGCAAGTGATGATGCATGATGGTACACTCATAGATGCTATTGTTGATAGATGCACATGTTGGCATATTGGTAGATGCACATGGTTGGCATATTGGTAGATGCACATGTTTCCATGTTGATAGAGGTATATGGTTGATACATTCCATGGATGATATCTTTTTGCACATGGTTGATGTACATGGGTGCTATGCATTGTGGGCACATTTTTGGTACATGATGTACTTGGTAGATATATTGTTCATGATTCCTTATTTTTATTGTTGACATTCATGATGCATGGTATGGAAGATCAAAGGCACTCAGACAGGGGGAGAATCCCCAAGAGGAGAATGACCCTTTTCCATTTATGTCAAAGGGGGAGAGATAATCACATTGATGTGATTGATGTATATTGATGGGGAGAGATTGATGTGGAGAGATAGTCACATTGACTATTAATGTAGAGCATGCCTTATCTACATGTTGACATCAATAATTGGTAATTGGTGTTGACATCAATGTTGGTATTGCCATCAATGCCAAAGGGGTAGATTGTTGGATCATGTTGTCATTGATGCCAATGGTTTCATTATTTGAGAGATTGTTGGATCATGTGTCATTGATGCAAATGGTTTGATTGATTGATGTCAAGGAATTGATTGATTGATGATTGATGAAAAATGTATATGTATTGTCCTTGATGAGAATTATAGATGTCAAAGTGGAAACCAATTGATAAATATGGATCATTTATATGATGCATAGATGAAGATGGATCGATGAGTTTTCATTCATACATGATGATGCATAGTCTGTTTGATGAAAAGATGACTCATTATTGTCTTATCATGATTGATAAGGTGCACAAATGGATGAACTCCAAAGGGGTCCCCTTAAGGTGAAATCCCTCATGGGAAGATGCTTTGCAGATTGAGTTATCCTAGAAAAACGGTTGGAGGACCCATGCTTGTATGTGAAATAATGAGATGAAGATCAATGAATTTGTTGGTGAAACTATCCTAGATGGATAGTGCTTGTCATACCATTTCCAGTGGTATGTGGAATGTCATATAACTCCTCAGGGTTTGAGATTTATGGCTTTATGAGGTTGGAAGACCCCCATATGTTGGCTTCAATCCCACAAGGTCAAAGAAGTCAAAGTGACCTAAAAGAAGAAATCATTATTTAAATGATAAAGTAAAAGTGACAAAGTCAAGGTGGATTATTTAAATAATAAAGAGAAGTGACAAAATCAAGAAGGAATATTTAAATGATAAAATATTGGAGAACTTTCTATTAATGGAAGGTGGTTAACCCTAAAATAAGGAAAATAGGTTAAGTAACCTATAAATGGGTTAAGTAACCTAGAAATGGATTAAGTGACCTAGAGGATGAAAGTATAAATAATATAGCTATTGACTCTTTCTAATCATCCTTTTGTGGATCAATGGAGAGATTCTTGTGAGAATATATTTTGGAGTATTGATGAAGAGCTTCTTGTGAGAGCATCTTTGTTGTGGATCTCTTGAGCATGATTGAAGATCTATTCTAAGAAAGAGAGTGAGAGGAGGATCTCATGCACACATCAAAGTTTCAACAATATCGAAGATATTGACGGAAAAAGTATCGGAGCTTCAGAAACCCTATTTTCTAAGGCATACGCGGGTTGTCTGTGTATAGGGTGTGTATACATTGAAGGTATACGTGGGCTAGTTGTGTATAGGGTGAGTATGTATGTGGGATGTATGAGGACAGGGAGCATACAGTGGATGGAATGATGAAATATTGTGTTTGAGATGGTCCCAAGCTCTTGGATGATGAGGTAGGTTCCAAATATGCATTCTATGGGCTCAGATCTATCACTGAGACACTGGTATGATTAGATTATTGTCTTTATGGATACTATTGTTTAATGTGATGTGAATGCTTAGGGAATTCTTTGTATGGATTCTATGATGTGGTTTAGTTTTGGTTCATGGATCTAGCAGTACTCTTTTGATTCAGTGGTGACATGATTTCTATGGTATACTAGTTCTTTCTACATGATTGAGATAGCATTCATACTGATTTGTTGTGGAGCATGAGCAAGCTATTGGAGAGCTTGGATGTGTTTCCTGGTGGTCTGACTGAACAGTCAGAGACATAAGAGAATGTTATACTGGTTGCAGATGATCTGAGTTGATATTGAAAGATAAACCCTAACTTCTTAGAAGGTATACGCAGGCTGTTGTATACACTAGCCGCATGCATATGCAGGCTGTAGTGAGCCAGGGAGTGTACATATGTTGGCTGCAGTACTGACATATTGCATACCTATTGACATATTGATATCTATTGAGGATTGTTGACTCCTCTCAGTTGGTGCTGAGGGTGTAAGCTGAGTCTTTCATTATAGAGCTGGTGCTCTTGTAGAGTTGTACTCCATTCAGTTGTTGTTGATAAACCCCCAGATTGTTGTCCATAATAAAAAGAAAAATTGTGCATACATCTTGTGTTCTTTGTGTTCCTTGTGGTGATGAATTGTTGATGATATATTGTTGATATATGTTGTTGATATATGTTCTCATCTAACTAGTTATAAATGACAGCACTGAGTAATGAGTAAAAGTTGAATGCTAACTAATGAGTTTTGTGTAAGAGGGAAGTTTTGGGAAAAGAGCCCCACACTCATTCACCCCCTGTCTAAGTGTGCTAGGTGTGTCCAAGAGGATATCAAGAGGATATCATGGATGCATTGATGTTTTAGGAATTCTGAGATCATGACGACAAAATTCTCAGAATTACAGAAAAACCCTATTTTCTAGTGCGTACGTAGGTTGTCTATGTATAGGGTGCGTATACGTGAGTTGTCTGTGTACAAGGTGTGTATAGTACGTGGTATGCCTGTGTACAGGGAGCATACAGTGGATAAAATCATGGATATTTTTTATTGATCTAATGACAAGTTGTTGAAGACTGAAGAATCTTCCAGATCTGCATTCTATGGGCTTAGATCTGTCACTGAGACACTGGTATCATTGCATTATTGTCTTGATGGATAATATTTCTTTTTGTGTTGTGAATGATTAGGGAATTCTTGGTATGGTTGTTGTGATGTGGTTTATGTTGGTTCATGGAGTGAGCAGTACTCTTTTGATTCAGTTGTGATATGATTGCTATGGTATATTAGTTTCTTATACATGATTGAGCTAGCATTCATATTGATTAGTTGTGGAGCATGAGTAAGCTATTGGAGAGCTTGGATGTGTTGTGACTGGATGGTAGTCAGTTTGGATAGTGAGAGACAAAAGAGAATGATAAATTGGTTGCAGAGGATCTAAGTTAATCTTGAAGGATGAACCCTAATATCTCAGAAGGTATACACAAGTTGTTGTATACCATGGTTGTGTACATATGTGGGTTGTAGTGAGCCAGGGTGCGTACACATGCGGGTTGCACTACTGACAGGTCACGTACCTATTGGATATTGATATCTATTGAGGATTTTTGCCTCATCTTAGTTGGTGCTGAGGATGTAAGTTGAGTCTTGCATTATAGATATGGTGCTCTTGTAGAGTTGTACTCTATTCAGTTGTTGCTGAAAAACCCCAAGGATTGTAGTCCGTAATAAAAAGAAAATTGTACATACATCTTGTGTTATTTATGTTCATTGTAGTGATGACTTGTTGATGATATATTGTTGATATATGTTGCTGATATGTGTTCACATATAACTGGTTATAAATGACAACAATGAGTAATGAGTAAATTTTGAATGCTAACTAATGAGTTTTGTGAAAGAGGGAAGTTTTAGGGAAACGATCGCCACACTCATTCACCCCCCCCCCTCTAAGTGTGGTAGGTGTGTCCAACATTAGTTACTCATGTATCCTATATATATTGTAAATTATTCACTCTTTGAGTGTGGAAAACGGTTGATGAGAATTATTTCATTATTTCTCTCCTTCTTCTTCTTTCTCCAATCGTCTCTGCAAATCTGTCTATTATTGTTTAGATAGATCTATTTTGTGTAGGTTCAACACATTTATAGTTTATTCCTGCTTGATTTCATATTAAATATTGTTAGAATTCAAACTCAGATAGAAGAACTGAGTCTTGGGACTGCAACGTGCCCTGTATATTGGTGGTTGGGTGTGTTGTATCCTTTTT
>ML795744.1:585215-601516 GCA_009831015.1 Picea engelmannii
TTTCTTTACTACAACACTAAGTGCTTTTGGAATTGAGCATATATAGTGCGCAACTATCTTTGAAACAAAAGACTTCCCTGGGTTGATAATTTATGTTTCACTTGGTTGTTTGAAATTAATTAAGCAATTATAGTGACCAACACGAGGTAGGCTTCTTCCTCGTATTGCATATAAGTTTATATAGCACATGTTGGAATTGAGTTGATTTTTGCAGTCATACCTATCTATTATGGTTTACCCTTGGACATAGAAAGTTTTTCCCTTGTAACAGGCCTACGAGTGTCTGTGTATGTTACACCATGTAAAAACAATGTGCCTTAAAAAGTGTCATATCACACATGATATGCCTATATCATAAGATATATAAATCGATCTCACATATGTAGTAGCCATGTACCATGGCAGATCTTCAACAGAAACCATTCACATAACTTCACTGAGAGAATACTTAACCATCATTGTTCCTTGGTAGATGAAGACCTAAAACAAACCATGTCAGATCCTACATAACAGAGTTTATACCATCAAGCCATGTTGGTTTCAATGATGCTAGTAATTTACTCATTCATTTCTAACCCAAGAGCCTCTTCATTCTTTTGTGTTTCAATACTCATAGGGGTATCAATAGGAACAATCTTAAGTCTTCCCTAATTCCTCCTTCCTTTGTTTTTTAGATATATTTTTGTTGAGGAGGAGTTTTAGTAGATCATCAAAATAGTGTTTGAAAAATTCTAAGATCATCGTCACTTAATTCTTCTGGTTGATCTCCTATTGTAATTTCATCATCAACATCATTGGTTTGTGAAACAAAAGCTTCTTTATCTTTTTCTTGAGAATTACCTTTTTTTCATTTTCCATTTGTTGGGTAATGGATAATTTATTTGTAGGACATTATCAAGTTTTGTAATTGTGTCACGTTTTTCTTTAGGAGTTTTCTTTTCTTGAGCTTGATCCACTTTATATTTATAAATTTGATTTCCATATACCTTATCATAAACTTCACCCATTATTCTCCTATTATCAATTTTATTAATTTTAGGTGCAATATGTTCATCATTTTTGTTCCTTTGTACTATACATTTTCTTATCCATATCTTCTTATAATTTTCCTTAATGGCGGAGATAATTTCTTTCATGGAATACTTTGGCAGTCTACATTCACTATCCTTATGACCATAATTGTTTCATTTTTTGAATTTGATATTGAAGTTTTGTAAGAGTGAGAATGAGTTATAATTTCTTCTTTCTACATTATTCTTATTGTTTTCATATATTTGAACATTTATTGGATTGTAATTTCTATAAGCTTTACAATGTGTATCTTTCTTTCTATAATTGTTGCAAGAATAGAAATGTCGAAGGAAGATATATTGAATTTTGTTAGAGGGATTCTTTCTGATGATTTTATTCTTCTTGTCATCTTTTTGTTTAGTAGGGAGTGAATATTTTTGTTTATTTGGGACAATTTTCAATGGTATTGTTCTTGCCATATTTTCTTCTCTTCTTATGGAGTTATTAAGAGAATCTACATAGCTAATTGGCTATATTTCATTCTTTCATTCTATAGAGGGATCATATCCCAATCTTGTCTTATAATTTGATGATCTCTGACTACTAAGAATTTCATCGAATATTTTTGAACTATTTTCAAATTTTGATCCCTTCTTTTCTTTTTCAAGTTGACTTTATAGCAACTCAATCTCAAATTCTAGATTCTCACATGCATGTTCTCTATCATTAAGTTGTTTTAGAATGACTTCTTCAATTATTTTAGCTTCTAGGAGTTGGGACCTCAAATCACTGATAATCTTCTCTAATACTTTGATGGTTCTTGATGCATCTATTTCGCTTGATTGATGTGATTCTTCAAACTCTTGAAGTTGTGTCCTAAGTAGCTTTTTCTTATTTTTATACTTTCTTAGTTCCTCTAGAGAACTAATCAATTCTTCTTCTATATCTACTTATCCTTCGAATTCATAGTTTTATTCATCATCTACATTATTATTTTGATTGTTCATTCCCATAAATAAAAGCTCCGAATCTTTATCTTCACTCATGTCTAAAGAGTTGATGTCCTCTTTGGAGTAGATTGTTTTCTTTTTCTTATAAAATTTCTTCTTGTATTGGTATTTATCTATTTTATGGTATTTTTGGTTGTGGGATTCTTCATGATCATTATCCTCCTTCTTGGGATAAGGACATTTTCTATGACCCAAGGGGGGCATATATATGGCTAAATGTATATGATATAACCCCAAGGGGGGGCATATATGGGCCTAAATGTACTTGTAATGTGTAAATACATATGTAATAGGGTCTCCCTAGTGATAAAGGGGCCTCATGTGCAAGTGTGAATAGCTATATATAAGATATCATGTATTCATTATTGACAGGTGAATTGTGAAGTATGAAAGGTATTTGGTTATTTGGAGGGGGTTCCACTATTATTTAAGGATTTATTGTGTAACTTATCTATCTTGGAGTTGTGCTCCATGTTGACATTCTATAGATGGTGTGTACTTCTGTTATTTTTTGATATTTTGAGCATTTTGAATCATAACAACATTTGTTAACAAAGTGTTAGATTATGCCACAGTTGAAACATTTGAAGGGTAACTTTCCTTTATATTTTCTAGATCCTTTCTAGATTTTGTTTATAAAGTTGGCCTCTTCTACATATGATATTTATTATACATATTTTCCTGATTCTTCTTTTCTTTAGAAGCTTTAAAGGTTGTTTCTCCTTTTGATGTTTTTTCTTGTCTTGTCCTCATCTCATATGTAGTAAGAATTCCTTGAAACTGATCTACAATGAGTTTGTCAAGTTTGGGTCTATCTTCAATTGTGGAAATCTTGGCATCATAACTCATAGGTAAGGATGTTAAGATGTTTTGTACAATATTTTTGTCTGAGATTTCTTCTCCTACTACTCTAATTGAATTAACTACCTCATCTACTCTATGAAGGTATTCAACAATGTTCTCTTCTTCTTTCATCTTCAAATTTTCAATCTAAGCTCTGTCATTGAAAATCTTGTTTCTTATAGTATCTAAGGGTGGAGTAGTTGGTGCAGTCTAACCATATACTAAATATTTCAAAACATCAAAACCAAGAGCCAACATGTAGCTTTTCATTCTTATTTTTCGGAGAGAATAATAGTCTCCTTTAAACAATGGTTGTTTTTTGGAAGACGTTCCCTCTTGCTGATCCATTTCTTTCAGGATATACCTTCTAGTTATTAGGTTGTGCTAAAGGCCCTGACTTTGATACCAATTGTTGGAAATACTGAGAGGGGGGCGGTGAATGAGTATTGACTTTTAAGAAATTATTAATTACTTTTTTATTTTATTAATCACCACAATAGATCAACAATGGACTTGTATTTAAAATCAATTATATAAATATAATTAACAATAATTAAAAGGCTTATAAAGAATAATATGATATTATGAAGGACACCAATCCTTTTTAGAGCACCAAATATTGGAGACACAAATCCCCTTCTTCAGGGTACCAACCCTAGGAAGCACCAACTCCCTTGTTTTTAGGGCACCAACCCTACGAAGCACCAACTCCCTTGTTTTCAAGGAACCAACCCTAGGAAGAACCAACTCCCTTGTTTTCACACTTTACTTAGTAAAGGATATGAATTCTTCCTTGATCCTCCCTTCCACCCTCACTGCATAAGTATCTTTAACTTTCATTCTTGGAATCTTCTTCTGCTTTTGATATTCTGATATGGACTGTAGAGACACCCTCTTCTCACCATATATTTATGTTTATATAATATTCCAATTGGTGTGAGATTTGAAGCATTATGTCATTTTGTTTGAGCAATTGCACCTATTCATTTAAATTAACAATAATAACTTCTATTATTATTATTATTATTAATATTTTGTTAAATACTTCAAATACCTTACAAATTGTTTCATCATTTTAAACCATCACTGATTATTTTAACTGTTATGGATTTGAATATCTGCAGACATGTGCAAATTTCCAAAAGTCCACACTATTAATTTCCCACAGTGCAACTATTCATGTGACCGTGGGTATGACCATACACTTAACTAAAAGGTTCTATCATAGTTTATTTCCATTTTTTCCCATAACACACACTTCTAATTACTCTAAATCGTAACCTCTAAAATCCAGTCGTGAAGTAGTGTAACTAGAACCTGCAGGTCTTATCTCATCCTTCCACTTTATTTGACCTTTCAAAATTCATATTTTATTTGTCCACAATCGAAAGGTTGTCTAAATTTACCTTGGATTTAAGGATCAACAGTCCTTGATAGATATGGACCCCCCATTTTGACAACTCTCAGAGCTCAGGATGCTAAAACTCCAACACCTTATGTTCCTCTGAATGTCTGACTCCGACCAACAATATGGATTATATCTTGCACAATCTATGGTCCTCGCTGACTTAGACCCTGATCTCCAAAAATGATCCACTAATCCCTGACCAATGGTCAGGATTAAATATCTATTCCACCACACAATGAATGAATCATAACTATGATGAGACTTGGATCTCCTCGTACTTATTTGGTCACATTGACTAATCCAACAATCATGACTTAATATTGCACTGAGATATATGGTCCATGCTCTTTCAACATAGTGGAGATTTAACACTTTTCCATCATACTTGATCACCGATCAAGAATGCTCCCAAAATAGATCAACGGTGAGCATTTCTTTGGGACTTTTGGGAGTCCTTCGACATAGAAGTCGATATAAAGAAAAAGGAATATTATTTGATTCATTTTCTTTGGAGTAATATAAAAGGGTGAATTGTTTCAATCCAACAGGAACGAATCGGAGAGGGAATATTCTTCGATACTCATGGTTGAAGTGGACCCATAGTATGTGTGCCACGTGTCACCCTGATTCATGAATTTCACAGACCTTATGTGCCATATGAATTTTGACACTTTTCACCATCTAATTAAGCCACGTGTCCTTGCTGACGTGGTCCTGCTGCAACATGTCACTCGGTTGTCTTACTATGTATCTCATCCTAGTTCAAAATAAATATTCTTTGATTCTTTGTCTTCAGAGGGATGTCACTTTCAGATTCTTGATCTCTCCGAATGGATGGTATTGAATGGAATATTCTTCGATTCTTCGGAGGGATGTCACTTCCACATTCTTTATCTCTCTGAAAGAATCATATCAAATGGAATATTATTTTTTGATACTTCAATTTTGGAGTGTTAAAACAACTCATTTTCATTGGACTTTGAATACCATCCTCCGAACACCAATCAATAGTCACCGCGTGTTACCTTTATAAAAATTGAACAAAGGGTATCGAAGAGGAATATTTTGTTTCATTACTCTGACTTCAAAGTGTTAAAACAACCCTTCTCTACTGGACTCTAAATATCTTCCTTCAAACACCAATCAATAGTTTCCATGAGTTACCTTTCTAGGCATTGAATAAAGGGTATCAAAGAGTACTATTCTATTTCGATACTCCAATTTCAGAGTGTTAAATAAACTCTTCTCCACTGGACTCTGAATGGCTTCTTTCGAACACAAATCAATAGTCTCCATGTTTTACCTCCAGATTCATCAAACAATATCACTTAGAGTTAATATCCATCGTTGTTCTAGTCATTCTTCAGGCCCACTCTTCCTTTATCTAGTGTGCTTCTTCTCGATCCTGAATAACTCACAAAACATTGATTTTATATCGAATGGTTAGATTTAATTCAGACTTCGGACTTTGGGTTGCTTTGGGACTTTGTTCCTTTGGCTCGCTTATCCTACCAGTCTTGATCTATGGTTGAGAATTATTTATCCCGATCTAACGATTTGGATTTATTTTCTCATAGCCTCTGGCTCCATCTTGATCTGACGGTCTTCGAATGTCCCAAAAACTTCATCAACGAACAAAATTCCTCCTAACCGCTTTGGATTTATAATTGTTTTCCAAATGAGCCAATATTGTTGATCTGTTCCTTTTTCCAACGATCGACGGTTGTCATATATCTCGACTATATTAGATTTTCCTCACATTTTTTAGGGTGTTCTCCAGTTGATCTGTTGGGAATTCGATCTGAATAGCACTACCTTAAGGTACTCCTTTTCCTGAGATCTCCTTAGAGCTATCCAAAGGTATTAACATTGCATGCTCTAATATCATGCAATCTAATACGCTGCCTCTCCCAAGCTTTAGGTTTATACTAGATTCCTCTGCACCTCGCACTATGTCTTCTACACAACTCACTACGTTATTTCTCTTGAGATTTTAGGATCTCAAAGAAATATAATGAAAATACCATATTGATATTATTGACATCAATTCCAACATCATAATATCATGTCCAATCATTGATCATATTGGACTTCTTTGATATCAATGCCAACACCATAATGCCATGTCAAAATTTTCTTGTTAATGTTAATGGTTAAACTACTATCTTGTTGCAAGTATATTTGTTTTTTTAATACCCTAAGGGGAAGACATAAGTGTTTCTCTTCCTCACAAAGTATTTACTATCCAATTTTTTGAAGCATCCTTGCTAGGGTTAAAACCTTAAAGTGCAAGCATTTTTGGGCCGTAGGATTTTCACCCTCAGTTATCACATGATATGTACTTGTGAAAATCCTTCCACAAGATCCTTGAATCTTGTGTAACTATCAAAGAGTATACCACTTTTACCTAAGTACATACTTCCATTTTTTTAATTATGGAAGAGGTCCACCACAAGGGAGGATTCCCTGGTGACCTCAAGGGATCAAATAACAAGATTATCCAAGCCTATCAGCCCCTATAATGGTCACCTATCAGTTCGGTCTAGGTATAGGAGAGGGATAAAGGATAATGAGATAATTGTGGCACCTATACAAGAAAATAAACAACTTGCAACATACATAGACAATTATCAAGTTATAGAGTGAACAAATAGCCCTTAAGACACTAGACAAGTAGAAATTTCTATGGTTGTTGCAAATTATAGTGATAAACCAATTATATAACATAAATAAATAGATTTCAACAACAAGAAGTAAAAGTGCTCAGAAGTATGGCAATTGAGCATGAAAAATAAGCATTAAACAAGTAGATTATTATCCAATTTCTAGGATTAATTTCTAAACAAGTTAAGCCACTTATACATGGGTGTATGCAAAAATTTAATGTAGTTTTAAGTGGATGTAGAAAAATTTTATTACAAAAGAAAGAAATAATTAATTTTTTCTAGAGTTAGGGTTAGTAATGTTAGTAGGATGTTTGAAAGAGTGATAAAATTGATTTTAACAACTACTTTCACCACAAGAACACTCTTAAACTAGTGACGTTGTCCTTTAGGGATTATGGAGTCCCAAATGCATTAGCTTGAAGATTGATCTAGATGAAACAAGAAGGGTAAAACCTAAACCCTAAGGTGCAAACACACTTTGTAACATCATCGATTTTAATCCCCGCAAATTATAATGTAATTATATAAATGTCAATTAGGCTGGTGAGACAATGTGTTGGGGAGAAGAGCTCGTATTGATTTAATATAGCGAAGGGTCAAATTGCATATTATGAACATTGAAATAATTAATAAATGTAACAATTGTTGGTTGTTATATGAAAGAGATGAAGGATAACAGGGGGATATGATTCCACAAGAGAGAGGGGTCCAAGGGGGAATTATTCATGGGTATTAATCCAACCGTAAACCTTCTACTTGTTGATTGAGTGTATTTGAATCCAATCATTTAAACTCTTGTAAGAGGGTGGGTGTGATTGGTCACATCCCATAGTTATTGGAGAGCATGGTATGAAGTACAATCATCCTTAGGAAGAGTGAGAGTCAAGCAAGCAAGGGAGAAGAAGGGAAATTCATATGGGGAAGGAAGATAGTTTTTACATGTAGATTTTGGACAGCAAGAGAAGAGATAAGTGTTGGGAAGAGAACCAACCATGTTTTTCTTGAAGGAATCCATTGCAGTTGGGTTGTGTGTTATGTTGGAAATGAGGCATGTATGCCTATAAAATGGGTTGTAATCTTGTAGTGTGTTTTTCCTGTTGAGGAAATGACTCAAGAGCCTGGTGAAGGATGTTATAAGAAATCCTTGGGAAGTTGAGAGTTCCTAAATGTCCCAAAATAATAGTTCTTATCCAAATGAATGCACTAGGGGACCTAATAAATGAATGGTACAACCCGAGGAACTGTGAGTAGTGAAGCAGGTACATTCCTTGGGTAGTGTAGGTTGTGGGGAAAAATAGAGAGTTGAAGGATTGGTATTGTTGTGGGAGTAGAACCTAGTCTTTGGGGTTGTTGTGTGTGGAAAGTGGACATCCAGTGGTTGGATATCCTTGTGGACTCATAGCCTCAAATTAGGGGTGGCCTGTTGTTGAGAGAAAATGAACAATGATGCTTATGGATAGGAATTTCATCCTTTGTATGCAGGCAGTTGGTTAATTATTAACAGGTAAGTGTTTATGTTTTGTT
The DNA here is from genome assembly GCA_009831015.1 of Picea engelmannii. NCBI lineage: Eukaryota > Viridiplantae > Streptophyta > Pinopsida > Pinales > Pinaceae > Picea > Picea engelmannii. The sequence continues at coordinate 593,678 of ML795744.1, forward strand.
CTTATGTTATTCTACTATGCAAATGGTTGATATGAATGATGTGTGTTTGTTGTTTTCTTGAACAATTGAAATCATATTTTAATATATGTTGTTAGAAGAATTTAGAACTGTGGTATCAGTCAAATGGTTGATAGTTGGTACGCTACATGAAATTTAATTAGAATTAAATCTTAATGATTTAATGAGTTTCCACATGTAATGTTTCTCAACTGGAGGTTGGTTACATTACACACTTGGGCCTTAGGTCTTAGGATTTTAGGAAAAGTCACCTATGGTGCAAACACACTTGGGCCCTAGGTAGCATTTTCCCCTTCTCCTAGCTTCAGTTAGGTCAAGGATCAAAATCTAGGGTTAAAATCCTAAAGTGAAAGAACTTTTGGGCCTTAGGATTTTAACCCTAGAAAGGATGCTTCACAAAATTGTACAATAAAGGATTTGTGAGGAATAGAAACACTTATGTCTTCCCTTTAGGATTTCAACAAAACAAATATACTTCCAACAAGATATCAATTTAACCATTAACATTAGCAAGACAACATAAAATTGCACAAAATTACTCACGTATATCAAGTAGCATGCACAATCAAACCCTAATTTCATAAATTATCCATTGAAAAGAGAAAAACATCCACAAAATTCCTTCTCCAAGACTAGTGCATGAGAGAGAAATATCCAAAGAGGCTAAACTAGTGAAAATTTTAGAAGTGTTACCCCACTAATGAGTGAGGGATGTTATGATCCAAATGAAAGATAGCCCTATCCTTCTTATATTATGCCAATAATAGTGCTTTTTCCACATAACAAGTCAAAATTCAATAATAAGTGGGGCAGACCCCTCAAGTAACCTCCACAAATCATAAAAATGAAAAAATGTTAGCATAGATGCGACACATGTGGCAACGTCATTCCTCTAAAGTCTAGGAGAGGGCCTCCCAAGTCCACATGGAATCCTCTCAAGATGAATTCATGGAAAAGGGTGTCTCTCATGGTGCATGGTAATGATCAATCACCTGTGGTACCCTAAGTATCCATCAAACCCTAGTACCATCAAACCCTAGAAGGTGATTTCATCATCACAAGGAGGGTGATGTCAAGGGTTTAGGGAACTGCGGTCAAGGTGGAGGGAGTTGAATCTCATCTTTTCATGGTATATGGTTGTCTGTTTCTACAACATCCTCCATCCAGTGAGTAAGAAACCTATTGATGGGTCCAAATTTGATCGACAATAGTAAGGGTTTATCCACGGTAAGAATTCCCAATTAGACCTGTCACCATTTGGAATGGGGAACCCATCCAGAGTCTGTCCCATTCCACTGATGAGGGTGAGTGATGGGTGGTTATGAAAACAAAATATGTAGATGAAGACTATGAAAATTCAGGTCTAATCTAGTTCTAATTTACCCTATCCTAGATAGGAGTGAACTATAGTATCTGAATGAGTTGTAATGAAACTAAAATATGCATAAACGCCAATTAGATAGTTGTCATGAAGGTACACAGTTAGAAACACATGCATATAAGTCAATAACCAGAATAGTCTAAGTCACATTTCTTCATACATTCATAAATCATTCACTCAGGACATGTAATATAATAAAGAGAAAAAAAACTGCAAAATAACATATAGTATTAGAATAGTCCATAAAAAAACATGCTCTTACAACACATGTGAACAACATACATCTTTCTTGAGATAGTGTGCAGCAAACACAACCACACATGCAATTTCTTCTCTATGTCAAAAGTTGGCCTTGAGGGCTTATCTGTATTAACAATTTCAACAATAGTACATGAAAACTGTAAGGACATCTCTCCAATTTTAGTTGACACTGTAATCCCAAAGTAGTTTAGAAGTGTACAATGTTTGAAGAGACAAAATACCCCTATTTGGGTTCAATTCTAGTATTTATTGATCTTCAATAAGTATTTTGGCCTTTCATCTCCCTCTGTGACTTTTTATCTTCCAACATTTTTCATCATCCACTTTTTGATGATGAGTAACAAGGACAACGGTTACATTTAGAATTTGCCTCCTAACATTGGTGGATAATCATGGATTTTGGATGTAGCGCACCTTGTCAGTCGTAATGACTAGATTGGGAATTAGGGAATCAATATTCATAGGTTTTACACTCCTTCTTCAGTAGTTCGAGCTTGGTTCCCCTCACTACTTCCCATTTCTAGAACAATAGACATCATTTTACTGTTTTATTTTCTTTGGCTATGGATCACATTGCAAGTGTGTGGCTCCCTCTGGGAATCAATACTAACACCATTCAACATATAGTATATGAGAGTAAATAAAAATAAACCATAAACAATAATCATTATAATTCATATGAATGGGAAATAAAATATTTGGAATGTCAAGTAAGTTCCCCTGGATTCAATCACTAGTTCGTCCACTCATGATTGAGGTGTTGTATTTTTCGAGGATGCCAACAATGTACTATATATTCATATAAACATAAGTATACCATGAATTAGGAATTTCTAAAATTATATAACTATAAATTTATATATCTCATAAATACCTTTCCAACAGTATAAAGAACGTGCAAAACAGACACCTGAGTCAAATGTTACCATTGGTTTACGAGAAGCATTGTTTTTTAGTTTTTGAGGAGTTAGTAATAACTCCCCTGACTTGCCATTGGAGGAGTTAATACTAACTCATCCGACTTGTATCAGAGTGTTTTGAACTAAATCCTATGATATTTATTGGATGAATTGAAGGGAAATATTTTGAATTTCTTCACAGGATTCAAAGGGAACTTCTCCTTCCAGGGAAAGCAAAATTGGAAAAAATTCTAAGTGTCAAACTAGCAAGAGACAATGAGAGCTTGAGTTCAAAATCCCATAAATTCAAATTACGATGGCATATTGAGGTTCCCTTTTTTGAAATGCAGAGAACAAAATGAGACACTTATATCAAGATAACTGAACATGTTTTTCCATCATTTGAGTGGATCAATGTCGAATGATGGCCATGACTATCGAGGCTTGTTAGGCAAGAAATCCTAAACAATCATTTTGGAACTTTCATAGCTTGGATTTTGATTCATTCAGTTGTGTTTGATTCATAATGGTGAAAATAATACAATTGGCCTATTTCAGGGATGAAAAATTCACTTTGAAGGATGTCAAAAAGTTGCACCCAAAGGCATTTTTTAATGAAAGTCCAGGTCTCGCATTATTTATTGCTTCACCCGAATTTAATTTAGTTAATTGATGGGTCATATGTTATGTACATGATATTGATCCACCCATTGGGACTGAGGTTATTCATTAATATCACAAAATTATAAATCCACTAAAACTTCCAACTGACGTCTAGTGCGCTTAGCACTGTCTAGGAGCTGAAAGGAACAAATTTCTCCCAAAGTGCATTTCAAAACCAACGCAAGACCTCTATGTGTTGTGATTAACCCATATAATTATAGGTGAGGCTTCCATAATGAATATTTAGTTGTAATTTCAAGAAACACAAAACAAACAAGCTAGTACCATGTGCACGAAGAAAACCACTAGGAACACTAAAACTTGATTATGATTGTGATCTGAAGAAAATCAGGTGATATAGGAAATTATTGACCAAATTTCTAGATAGGTGTGGATATTTTATTCATTGTAAATGTAAGGATATTGAATGATGAATGAAACAAGAATGGATCCAAGCTAGGAGGGGGACGAGATAAGACTTAAGGTGAAAGTGGGCTACACTGACCTGATCATCATTGGTGAGAGGGAGAATATTTTATTTGATGTTCTCGATGATGACGAGAGGTCATGTAACATACCCAGCCACCCACGGGCCGGGGCATGCTACCTTCAAGCCCATGCTTGGAATTCAAAATATTATCGATACCTTCTTTAATTAATAAGAATGCATAAGATACAAGATTTAGCGACATGCACAACAATATCCAGCAAGCATGCATAATATAGATTTAGTTAAACGATAAATAAAATACAAAATGGAATACATTCATACACAGATAATAATATCACAACAGAGATCACTTATCTTTATAAAAAGGCAACACCAACTAGCTACAGACCAAGGATGTTCCACCCAACAGTAGACACCATTACTCCAAATCTCAACAACAATGTCACCCCTGAGCCAGGGCTATGAATCCACAAGGAATGTTCCAGAGTGTACTTAGGTTCTCAAACCAGTCATCTCTCAATCTATGACAGGTTTCCTAGCACCCACAACAATCCAAGTACCCAAATCTCTTCTACCCAACCTCTACTACCCAAGAGACTGGAAATACACCCTTCTCTACCACGTAGTCCCTCACGCAGTCCGTCTCTTTTTTCCAGGGCCTCCATCATAGTTGGTCTAGAATATCAATGCTGGAACTTTCAAGACTCGCAGTGGTGATAAAAACAGAGCACAGACCAACGCATCTTAGACATGCAAGCCCCAGGTCACGACTGGATTGCACCAGTGACCATTACAACCAACTATCCCGTGGATAATTCTCAGCAGTTCCTTTCCATTTTCCAAGACAAGATGTATGTGAGGATCGGTCAATGGATGGGTGAGTGAGTGCATGAATGTACAAGAAAATCATCGAACAAGCCATCAGTCGANCCCCATCAGACCAGAGGTGGGTTTAAGTAACCTCGTGGGGAGTCAAGAACCTCCTATCCTTCCCTAAGAAGCTCATGTAATTGATCCCCTCCCTTAGAAAAAAAGGGTAATTAACATAGGAAATAACACTTAGCCCCTCAATCCCCCTCTCTTGTGGAATCATATCCCCCTATAACTCTAGTCCTTGTCCGTCTAGCATCCAACCATGTATTTATTATTAATAATGATAGAAACATTACATGTCTTGGGAACACTCACCTTTTAATAATTGTTTGGGCACCCTGGCCTCTCAACATTGTAACAATACATTATTTAAAATGGGGGTTCAAAACCTAGGGTGTTACATCCCCTCCCCCATATTTTGGCATTATCCTCAATGCATATACAAAATAAAGATCAAAATCTCAAATTTATTCAAAAATCTATGGGTACTCTTCCCGCATCACATATTCATGCTCCTAGGTAGCATATTCATGACCATAGCAGGTCCACTTAACTTTTACTAGCTCTATAACTCGATTCCGGAGCATTTTGAATTTTTTGTCCAATACTCGCACTAGTTGAACCTGAAAATCTCCCTCTGTCTCTACCTGAATAAGATGCCAATCAATAACATGGTTAGGGTCATGTACATATTTCTTTAGTAAATATACATGAAATACATTATGCACATTCATGGAAGCAGGCAATGCAAGCATGTATGAAACTGGCCCTATTCTGTCCAATATTTCAAATGGACCACATATTCTGGCTGCCAGCTTTGTACAACTACCCAATTTCAATGAGATTTTCTTGGGCTTCGCTTTCAAAAGTACATTCTCCCCTACTTTAAATTCTCTAGCTATCATGTTCTTATCTACATAAAATTTATATCTATCCCGAACTGCCTTTAAATTCTGCTTGATCTTACCACCTGGTCTTCCATTTCCCAGAGAAACTCCGACCCAAGTACCACTCTATCTGTTGGGTTGTCCCATCTTACTGGAGTATCACATTTCCTACCATACAAGGCTTAAAATGGGCTCATTTTCAATGAATCCTGATACCCATTATTATATGCATACTCAACCAAGTGTAAGTAATCTTCCCACTTAGATGGCTTATCCATCACATGCATTCTCAGCATATCTTCAATTATTTAATTGACCCTCTCTGTTTTCCCATCTGTCTGGGGATGATATGTTGTGCTAAATTTTAGATTTGTGCCAAATCCTTTAAACAATCCCCTCCATAAATTGGAGGTAAACTTCATATCTTTGTCTGAGACAATTGTCCTAGGTATCCCATGCAACCTAGCAATTTCCTTCATGGAAATTTATGCAATGTTAGCCATTGTATGTGTTTTTTTCACAGGCACAAAATGAGCATCCTTTGTTAATTTTTCAATCACCACCATGATTGAATCATGTTTCTTATTCGTGATGGGTAATCCTATGATGAAATCCATGGTGATCACTTCCCATTTCTTCTATGGAATTGGCAATGACTGCAGCAAACCCGTTGGGTTCCTATGCTCATCCTTCACCTTCTGACATTCCATACATCGAGGGATGTAATCAACAACATCCTTCTTCATTCCCGGCCAAAATAACTTTCTTCTTACTTCTGTAATTGTTTTTTGATAACCGAGATGTCTAGCATAAGAGACATCATGCATTTCCTTCAGTACCAAATTCCTCAGTTCTCCAGAACTAGGAACACAGATTCTATTTTTATGCATGAGTAATCTGTATTCCTTTATCTCATACTCCTTTATTTTTTGTTGTACATTTCCTTGCTGTAAGTTTTCCTTTATTTGTAGGTAATGATGGTCTGTTACAAGACCATCTAAAATTATGCTCTTCAATTTTGATTGATGCATACTAACAGTAGTAGCATGCATGTTATGCACTCTTCTACTAAGTGCATCAACAACTTTACTCTCCTTTCCCTTGATATGCTTGATATCAAAGTCATATTAACTTAAAAATTCCAGCCATCTTGTTTCCATGACATTCAATGTTGGTTGTTCAAAACGATACTTTGGGCCAAAGTGGTCTATCCTTAATTCAAATTTCTTCCCCATGATATAATGCCTCCACATCCTCAAGGTGTGAACAATGGCAGGAAGTTCCAAGTCATGCGTGGCATAGTTCCTCTCATGTTCCTTAAGCTTTCTGGACTCATGTCCAATGACATGTCCATTTTGCATGAGGACTCCCCCAAGTCCTTCCTTACATGCATCTGTACATGCCACAAAACTTTGATTTGAGTCAACAATATTTAACGCAGGTGCACTAGTAAGTAATTCCTTCAACAGATTAAAATTATTTTCACACTTGAGTTTCCATTCAAATTTAGTTCCCTTCTTTTGAAAATAAGTGATGGGATGAGAAATCTTAGAGAACCCTACTATGAACCTTTTGTAGTATACATCTAATCCCATAAAATATCTGACGTCTGACACATTTCTGGGTCTTGGCCATCCTCTAATGGATTCGATCTTCTCTGGATCTACTATTATTTCATGCTTTGAAATAATGTGTCCCAAGTAATGGATCTACTTTTGATAAAAAAGAACACTTACCCAACTTGGAATACAAATGAATTTCTCTCAATACTTGCAACAACAGTCTTAAGTGATGTTCATGCTCCTCTTCAAACTTAGAATAGATAAGTATGTCATCCAGGAATACTATGAAAAACTTATCCAAATAATTTTTGAATATGTCATTCATTAAGCACATGAAGATAGCTAGTGCATTCGTTAGTCCAAATGGAACCACTACAAATTCATAATGCCTATACCTGGTCCTAGAGGTTGTCTTATGAATGTATTCTTCCTTGATTCTTACCTGATGGTATCTTGCCCTCAGGTCAATCTTTTAGAATATATTTTCTCCTCTTAGCTGATCAAAGAGGTCATCAATTCAGGGTAGAGGATACTTATTCTTTATGGTGTACGTGTTCATCTATCGGAAGTCAATACAAAGACTCAAGGTTCCATCCTTCTTTTTGACAAAAAGTATTAGTGCTCCCCAAGGTGAAACACTTGGACGTATGTACCCTTTCTTCAACAATTCCTCCAACTGCATTTGTAATTCTTTTAAATATGGTGTGCTCATTCTGTAAGGTGTTTTTGACACTGGGGAAGCTCCTGGAACTAAATCAATTGAGAAATATATGTCCCTTCTTGGTGGCAATCTGGGTATTTCTTGGAATACATCTTCAAATTCCTGTAGTACTGAGAAATCTTC
>ML795744.1:607753-620768 GCA_009831015.1 Picea engelmannii
ACCTGACCCTTTCTTATTTTGTAATTATTTTTTGTAATTATCTTCAGGTCCTACATGTACAATTCACTTTGTCATCTTCAAAAATTCATTTCTCCTCAACCATGAGGATCCACATGATGTGCCACATACCACCGGAAAAAACATGATGCATACTATCCATCCATGGGTGTTGTATATTCATGTGCATTTTCCTTCATGTCCAAATACCTTCATCAATCTTGCGGTCCAAAACCCATGACTAGGGTTGACATCAATGACAACAACCAATCTTCCAATAGAAACATGAAAAATAGGATGTAGCTTCGAATGGATGGGAAAATCTAACTGATAGGAGACTTGTCCCACGCACTTGAGAACGATATAAGGACCATAAAATTTGGGCACTATATTCTGACAATGCTAGGCCTTGAGGGAAGTTTGCTTGTAAGGTTGCAGTCGAAGAAACACCTGATACCCTTCTGCAAATTGACGTTAAGAGTGACCTTGATCTGCTTGTTGCTTCATGTGATTTTGTGCCAGGATCAAATTCTCTTTGAGGGTATGGAGAATAGTCTCTTGATATATAAGTGTTAGGTCAACTGCCTGGACCTTCGAGACACCCGGTAAGTATGAGACAACTGAAGGTGGCTTCTGTCCATATACCACTTCAAAAAGAGTCATGCGTGTAGTTGTATGGTATGAAGTGTTGTACCACCATTCAGCTAGGGGTAACCATTGAGCCCACTGATTTTTCTTTTCCAAGGAAAAACACCTCAAATATGTTTCCAAACACTTGTTGACAACTTTTGTTTGGCCATCAGTCTAGGGATGATAAGTTGTGATGAGATGCAATTATGTGACTTGTATCTTGAACAGTTCTTGCCAAAAATTGCTTGTGAAAGTTGGGTCGCGATAAAAAACAATAGAGTGCATCGTTCCATGAATCTTGAAGACCTGATCCATGAAGATTTGAGCCACCGTGGATGTTGTAAATGGGTGTTGAAGGGAACAAAAATGAGCATACATGGAAAGACGATAAAAAACCACCATGATGACAGATTTATTTCTCGATTTGGGTAAGCCGATAATAAAATCCATAGAGATATCCTTCCAAATAGCAGGTGGAATTGGGAGTGGTTGTAGTGTGCCCGATGATTTGACTGTTTCTCCCTTGTTGCGTTGACACACGTCACATTCACCTACAAAATTATGAATGTCCTATTTCATACCATCCCAGAAAAAGGAACGTTTGACCCTGTCATAGGTTTTGGTGAACCCGAAGTGCCCTGCCGCGAGTGTAGCATGAAGCTCAGAAAGTACCATGGATTTAATATTTGATGGTTTACTTAAATACAAACGGACTTTGTATCGAAGTTACTCATGGAGCCAAGAGTACCCTGGGGAATATGGAGCATTGGACTGCAATTGTTGGATAAACTGCGAACGTTTGGGATATTGTAGCCATTCCTGGTTAACAGCTTGGAGCCAATCTGGTACAATGAATGAAAGAGAAAAAAGGGATCCTTCATCTTCATATTTTCAGGAAAGTGCATCCGCAACCACATTGTCTTTGCATTTCTTATAAATGATCTCATAATCATATCCAAAGAGTTTAGTCACCCATTTTTGTTGTTCTAGGGAGGAAATGTGTTGTTCCAGAAAATACTTGAGGCTTTGATGGTCTGTCTTAATTTGGAACCATTTCCCCAATAGATAAGGATGCCACAGATCCACGGCATGCAGAATAGCCAAAATTTCCTTTTAATAGATGGATTTCCAAGATTTCTTTCATATAGTTGCTTGCTATTAAAGGCCAAAGGTCGACCCTCTTGCATAAGGAAAACACCAATTCCTTTCCCTGAGGCATCACATTCCAACACAAAGGTCTTTGTGAAATCGGGAAGGGCGAGGATTGGAGTGGTGCACATGACCATCTTCAAGGTTTGAAAAGCTTGAGTAGTGACTGGAGTCCAAGTGAAAGAGTTCTTTTTTAGGAGAGCAGTGAGAGGTGTTGCAATCTTCCCATAATTCTTAACAAACTTGTGATAATACCTTGTTAAGCCTAGAAATCCACACAAGCTCTTAAGAGTCTTTGGGTGAGGCCAGTCTTGCATAGCTTCAATATTTTTAGGATCCACCCTAATGCCATCTTTTCCAACTAGATGACCCAAGTATTCTACTTCTGAGGTGCCAAAAGAACATTTAGACTGTTTCAAGAAAAGTTGGTGTTGAGAGAGTAGATGGAGAACTCGATCCACATGAGAAAGATGGCTTGTCCAAGTTTTGCTATAGATGAGGATATCATCAAAGAAAACTAAGACAAAATGGCAGAGAAAAGGATGGAAGACATGATTCATGAGGCTTTGGAAGGTGGAGGGGGCATTATGCAAGCCAAAGGGCATGACCAAAAACTCACAGTGGCCCTCATGAGTTCTAAAGGCAGTCTTGGGAATATCTTCCTCTTTCATACATATCTAGTGGTAGCCCAAAAGAAGATCCATTTTAGTGAAGAATTGGGTGCCACTCAATTCATCCAGGAGGTCATCAATAACAAGAATGGGGAATTTGTCTTTGATGGTAAGTTTGTTGAGGGCACGGAAGTCAGGAAACATTCACCAAGAACCTTCTTTCTTCAGGACCATGACCGTAGGAGATGAATAGGGGCTCGTACTAGGGAAGATAACACTTGCATTAAGGAGTTCCTAGACCATTTTCTCATTTTCATTTTTTTGGGAAAAGGGGTGATGATACTGACGGATATTGGGAGGAAGGATTCCTGGTACAAGGGGAATGGAATGATAATGAACACCATAGGAAGGAGGGATTCCTTAGGGAGTGGAAAAGACCAATTGATGTTTAGAAAGGATGGCTTGGAGGTCTTGCGGTACTGAGGGTGTCTATGTTTCTTGTATGGCATGGAGTTGGGCGATAACACTAGAATGACCCTTTTTGAGAATCGTTTCCATGCGATGGGAACTAATGATCTCAGGTGAACCGACGGTGATGCCTTGGAACTTATATTGGTGGCCCTCCTAGTCGAATTGCATGGTCAAGTATTTAAAATCCATGAGAATGGGACCCAAATTATCATGGATTTCAGGTGGTAGTCACCAATTTGGAGACACACATTTTCACAATGCCCTCCACATTTCATGGAACCACCATTGGAAATCATGATTTGGAAATTATTGATGGCATGGATGTAGAAATGAGTTTCTTGGGCAATGCAGCAATGAATAAAATTATGTGTGCTGCTACTATCAACCAGAATGATGACCTTCCGATCCTTGATGTAACCGATTAGCTTAAGGGTTTGGGGAGCAGAGAAGCCAGTGAGAGCATTGAGGGAAATGACTGGTTCTACTTCGGGAAGGTCTGAGGGAGGGGTTATGTCAGTGGATTCAGGTGATTCATACATAGAGGGAGTTTCTTCATCTTCTTTTGAAATCTCCTTGGAGATGGCCATAAAAAGATTTTGTTCTTTACACTTGTGGCCCGAGAAATATATTTCATCACAGTTATAACAAAGGCCTTTGAGTTGGCGTTCAACCATTTCAGTCGGGGTCAATTTTTGGATCTTTAGTGGAGTAGAGGGAGTAGTGGGATTTACTGGTTTAGGTCAAGGGATGAAGGAGGGTTTGTGGTTTTGAGAAGATACAACCTGTTGTTCTTCTTTATCTCTTTTGGTAGCCTCCACCCAACTCGCAGGCCGAGCCATGAGGACATGGGCCCGAATTTCATCCTTAAGGCCGCTGATAAAACACTCTCAGAAAAAGGCATCAGACATGCCCTCTGTTCTAAAATCCAGGCACTCAAAGGAAGATATAAAGTCTTCCATTGTTCCTAATTGTTTTAGCTTTGTCAAATGGGCCAAAATGTTGGTGTCAGTGTTAAAGAATTCATAAATCTCTGCCACAAATTGTGTCCTAGCAATATACCCTTGACAAGAATTTTTTCTCCATTTCCACCATTGATAAGGTTCTTGATCTATATGGAGAACACCATATCGAAGTTTGGCCAAGTCATCTGTAATGTTGTATAAAGAGAAGTAATGTTCCATTCGGGTTACCCAACCAGTGGGGTCTGAGCCATCAAATTTGGTCACATCCACCCGTGGAAGGCGTAGGTCACATTGAAAGTGATGGTTCTGCAAGGCATGGGAATGAGAGGAATGGTCACCTTCAGTATGTGGGGGTGAGGAAGAAGAAGGGTTATCTGTAGGGATATGTAGTTTGGTGTAGAGTGCCAAAAAGACTAATTCAAGCTGGGTGGTGAGGTCTTGCTTGGTTTCGCCCATTGAGGACTGCATGGTTGTATTGATGGCGAYGACATTGGCACTAAGTTGTTTCACTTATTGTTGGGTCTCAATGAGAACATATTGCAAKGTTTTGAAGCGAGCTTCCAAGTCTTGRCTACGAGTATGGGTCATGAGGATGGGGGAACCGAAAAGGGKCGGGCAGGGTAAAACTTTTTGTCGAAAAAATGATATGGATGAATGTGATAAGGTCGAAGAGATGAATCCAATGGAATAGGTATGAGATGAATCCAATMAATCCAATGGTTATACTCTAGTTTGAAGAATAGTGTAGAGAGGAAATGCCCAAATGCTTAACCAGAAAGAAATGTGTATTTACTTGGCAACCTGAACACAGTTGTGCGGCAATAGATCTTGTCTGTTTTAATTTGTTTATGTTTCTGTCCCCAAGGGTTAGGTATTCAAGGGTTCTACAGACAAGGGTTTTCCCTGTGCTATATCTCTCTGATATACGTGTGGGGTCCAACAATAGTACTCGGCCCAATATCTYAGGGAACTAACTAAGGAGGATAGACCATACCCTTAGCCATACTACCCAACTACCCAGGTACTAGAGAGTATCTTCCTGAGTGTTGTTCTTGGTGACACTATAGTAGTCAGGCGSYYGATCATTTTATCTAAAGAGGGCTTCAGGTAATCTAGGCTGATCCATACACAGGTGATGTCTGATGCGCTACCACTAGAAGGGGTACCAACAGGGGTTACAAGGGTGGCCAAAAAATGTGCGCTTAAGTACCACTTGTATTTCCTGCATGTATGAATCCCTCAACCGTGGGTTTATGCATGTAACGATAGATCTCTTTGGCTTAAAGACGCCGGAATACGTCTCTACCCTGAAAATAAATTTAACCTGCACTTTATGCCGAGGAAATTGCTCTGATACCACTTGTAATTTACCATATATAAAATGCATGCAGAACAGAAATAAAATGCTAGTAATGGCAGAATAACAACAATATAACCAGAACATTCACCACAATAACACTGAAATGATATAAGAATAACAACAAAAATATCACTTTGAATATGAAATCAATGTTCATGGGCCTCTTCGGGGGGGAAACCTCCAGTTGAGAAGAGCTCTATTGCAATAATATCCAAGCTAGGGTTCTCATACCCTCGACTCCTATTTATACTAAAAAGAAGCATCTAGAGGAAGATCCTTCTAGAAGCAGAAGATTCTATTAGGTCTTCTTACATCTACCTTATTCTATTTTATTGAAGGGCCTTATTAATATTGACCTTTATTACATCCAAATATATTGTTCTACCTATGTGTGGGTTAGGACCCTAACAATCAATGTAACAATGACTTGCTCCTGAATCAATCAAAATAGAAACATGTTGATTTATGATCTTACCTTCCACCTCGATCATATTTGACTTGTGATCTTCTTGTTGATCATTTAAATCTACATAGATTCTTCCCATATCTTTGACTATTGTAACTTCTTGGATGTTGTGAATAGTCTTCACTCTGTCCTTTTTGTGTGGGAAATCCTTGTACAGGTGATCTACCTTGCATCCCTAGCATTGGATTGGTGGTATTCCCCTTTTTCCCAAGGAATCTTCCTTCTTGAAATCTCCCTTAGCATATTTATATTTATGATTTCTATTAGGCTCATTCCTATTGAAGGAATGTTTGAATCCTTTCCTCCTCTGATCAGAATTCACATTTTTCTTGTCCTTCCAATATTTATGCAGAGATTCTCTTCCTTGACCTTTCTCACACAAGTGTTTATCCTTCCTGATGGCCTCTATCAAGGTCTTGGGTTCATCATACTTGATCTTTTCCTTATAAAAGGTTAGCAGTCCACTTAGAAATATCTGTATTTTCACTTTCTCGTCACCAATGAAACTGACATACTTTAACAATCCCAAGAACTTCTTCTCGTACTCTACCATAGTCATGCTTCCCAACCTGAGTTCAAACAAAGCCTACATTTTCCTGTCATAGAAATACTCTGAGAGGTACTCCTTCTGGAAGTACTTCTTGAACTACTTCCAAGTGATCCTATTCTCATTAATGCTCTCCACTTGCTTCAGTTGGTCCCACCAGATTGTAGCTTTCACGTGTAAATGGTAGGTGGAAATCCTGGCTTCCAGGTTGGACGAATAATTATGCAACTGAAAAATATCTCTTGAGCCCAAGCAACCATGCTTCGACATCATCTTCCCTTTCTCTTTCACCCTCAAAGGAAGGTGGCTTAAGCTTCCTCAGATCTCCTTGCAAACGATCTACCTCTTGTTTCCTTATTTAGTGTCTGATATGAGACACCTATGGAATGCTTACGAGATCATCCGATGCATAAAACATTATTTCTGAGTAAGGAGGTGCGTGGTGTCCATGAGCTATGCTAGCACTTATGGAATAACCAGTTGTTCCACATACCTTCTTTCATGGCACCTGCCTTCTTCCTCTTTTCTTGAGTTTGATCCCTTCTTCATTTGTCTCTACAACTGATTTAATATCTGCAACACTCGAGAATTTATATGACTTTTCTCTCTCATTAGTCTCTCGTTGTCTACTTTGTAGCTCTGCACTTCCATCTTCAGGATTCTTACCGTTTCTATTAACGTTTCCTATTCTCCTTTTCCCTTGTGTCCATTGGACTCTGTCTCTTCATTACCAACTATGGTATTCTAGACTTTGACCTCCTTATCATGACTGGAGGATCCCTCTCCTTCTTCCATTTCCTCAATACACATCCTAATTTGATGTGTTTAAACCCCTTAATTCTACAAAATGTGCAAGTGACCATTTTGTTAGAATTATGCACGTGGAAAACAAAATTTCCAAACCATGCTATAGGTCTCTTTATTTTTTTGTGTTCATGGAGATCATATCCCCATTATCCAAAAATAATAGTGTCTTATTATCCTTGGCTGACACATAATTTCATCCTATGTAGGCGCTTCCTTCAAACCACCTTCCCATGTGACCATGACTAGAAACTGTGGCTAAATCCTTCCTTATCACTTTTCTGTCTCGAAGACCACCAATTCGTCCCTTAGCCCTCCTTCCCTTAGCTCTCAATAAGCATATGACTACGGCCATGACCCTACGCTTAGCTAAAAAAGATCTTGTCTAGAGCTTCAAGACTTCAAAACTTTCATCTAGGACCGGATCAACGGTCCTCGTCCTCTTTCACGATCAACAATTGAGATCCACTTTGGGACTCTGCACTTTGGGAGTCTCAACTTTCCTCACTTTCCTCCTCCTAGAATTCTTTTACCTGAATTTCATGATCTGCCGACATGTGTCCTCCCACAGATCAATGACAGTGAATTGCTTCGGCTCTTCGGGCTTTGAAAGTTTCAAACTTTCCTCCTACATGTTCTCCCAAAGTGCTTTCACTTGAAGTCGATGATCCTTCAACGTGTGTCTTCAGGAATCAAAGGTCGATATGTACTTCAACCTTTGGGCCTTTGGGAGTTTTTAACCCAACACAACTTGTCTCATCTTTCCCCACTGGAGTGCCTAGTCTCTAGACTGGATGATCTGTCACCACGTGGCGAAATAATGGAAGTGGACACATGGCCCAATCAGGTGGGTGACATGTGTCACATTCTAACTGAAATTTCAATACTCCATATGCTCAAAACTTACTGACACGTGGCACATATATAATGTTTCCACATCACTTCAAGAATTCCAAGATCCACATCACCTCTAGGTGATATCATCATGCCCCATCACTTCAGCTCTTCAAACTTCAGAATTTCCATACTAGCACACTTCCAATTCTCTCAAAATCCAAATTCCCGAACTGACCAATCTATCGCCATGTGTTCTCCTAGATCGGATGACTAAGATTTGCTTCGGGTCTTCACCTAGAGTCCATGGATTTATGCCATGTCTCTTCTAGATTAGATAGCCAAGATTCACCTCGGATGATCCGACGCTTGAGATTTACTTTGGCTCTTCGGCTCTCCAAGCTTCAGGAGTTTCAAATCTCAACTGAAAACCTCTCGAAAAGATTTCTCCAGAGTTATTGATCTACTGACATGTACCTCTTAGTGATCAATGGTCAGGATATAATTTGGCTATTTCACCTCATCCTCATCCACAAATTTCGGAGTTGTGGACCTCACGCCACATGTCTCTCTTTGATGATGGATGACCCCAAACTAGTTCGGCTATACAAAATTTCAATGTTCGAGCACTAGCAATTCACATCATTGCATGCCTTTCAATTTTCATGGGCATGCATCAATGGTTTGGAGTAAACCGCCTTTTTCCCCACAATTCTCCTGATGCTGACACATAAACCCTTGGTGAAACCATGGTTTGGATTGCGGGACCACCTTGGGAAATTATCTTCCATGCAACTTGGTTAGTTGCAATGTCTCATGTATGTTGATCTCACTCTCCAATGGGATCTTACGGTTGTGAACTTATCCCTTGCTTCATTTTCATCAAACGACCATTGTTCACCTATCCTCTGATCCCACAATCACGGATCTCTCCTGATCCTACAGTGGTAATCGCTCTCAAATTTGAAGAGGGACAATCACGATCCTTCGAACCCCTTACAATGGGTCTCTAACATTCTATCTCCTACGTAGATTCTGCAACGTCATTCCTCCTGATCTTTTCAACTTCACGGTCAGAATTCGATCTCAACCTTGAGACTCTGACCAACAGACCTGGACCATACAGGCTCGGTGTTTCAACTAGAAGCTCTAATACCAAACTGTAACATACCCAACCACCCGCAGTTCGGGGAATGCTACCTTCAAGCCCACCCTTGGACTTCGTACTATTACCAATACCTTCTTTAATTAATAAGAATGCATAAGATACAAGATTTAGTGACATGCACAACAATATCCAGAAAGCATGCATAATCTAGGATTTAGTTAAATGATAAATAAAATACACAGTGGAATACATTCATACACAGATAATAATATCACAACATAGATCACTTATCTTTATAAAAATGCGACACCAACTAGCTACATACCAAGGACATTCCACCCAACTGTAAACACCACTGCTCCAAATCTCAACAACAGTGTCACCCCCAAGATAGGGCTATGAATCCACAAGGATGGTTCTAGAGTGTGCTTGGGTTCCCAAACCAGTCATCTCTCAAGATCTCATAGGTTTCCCAACACCCACAACAATCCAAGTACCCATCTCTCTTCTACCAATCCTATATCGCCCAAGAGACTAGACCTCCACCCTTCTCTGTCATCCAGTCCCTCAGGAAGTCCTTCTCTTTTTTCCAGGGCCTCCAACACAACTGGTCCAGAATCTCAATGTTGGAACTCTCAAGACTCATAGTTGTGAGAAAAACAGGGCGCAAGCCAACGCATCTCAAACATGCATGCCCCAGGTCATGGCTGGATTGCACCAGCGACCATTACAACCAACTATCTCGTGGTTAATTCTCAGCAGTTCCTTTCCCTTTTCCAAACCAAGACGTAGGTGAGGATGGATCAATGAATGGGTGAGTGAGTTCATGAAAGTGCACGAGGGAAAGAATGAACGTATAAAATCAGTGAACAAGCCATCAATCGAACCCCCCCATCATACCAGAGGCAGGTTTAAGTAACTTCGTGGGGAATTAATAACCTAATGTCCTTACCCAAGAATCTCATGTAACTGATCCCCTCCCTTAGGAAAAAATGACAATTAACATAGGAATAAACACTTATCCCCTCAAGCCCCCTCTCTTGTGGAATCATAACCCCCTATAATGCTAGACCTTGTCCGTCTAGTAGCCAACCATGTATTTATTATTGATAATGATAGAAAAATTACATTTCTTGGGCACACTAGCCTTTTAATAATTGTTTGGGAACCCTGTCCTCTCAGCATTATAAAAATACATTATTTAAAATGGGGGTTCAAAACCTGGGGTGTTACAGGTCGACATAGTTCTACTAACGCATTTGCAACAAGGGAGGGAAACTTGTCAACAGGTAACATGTCGGAAAGAAGAGGTGAACTTTGTTGATATGTAGTGCAATGAAGCGAAAGAGGAGGATGTTTCTGACATGTGATGAAACAAAACAAATGGAAAGGGATCAACTAGTCAGTGGTGAAAGGTGTGTGTGTGTAGCAAAGATATTCATGTGACCAATGCGAGTGATATGGAATTGATCATGCAATCTTTGTTGACAATGAATATGTGTGTCAATGAAGTTTGGAAAAATTTTGATAGCGCATCAGCCAAGTTCAAAAGGAGGTGGATGATTTACTTTCAATAAAATCAATGACATGTCAATGTAAAGGAGAAGTAAAGGATGTGTTCTTCAATGTGCTATGTGTCAATGTAGAAAGATGGAATTTGTAGAAGTGTGGAATGTCAGGTAGAAGTGATCTGAGGAAGAATTCAAAATTATAAGGCAAGGTAGGGTGAGGAGAACTTAGGCATAACTATTTGCAGGAGGGAGAGAATGTGAGGGTTACAGCTGGAATAATTAAAAGTGGGGCCAATTTATTTTCTTGGATAGAGGCTAAGACAATAAAATTGGGAGGCTATTGTGTGGGCATAAAAATGGTGACACACTGGGTGAAGCTAGAATCTATGATAGTCTTTCTTAACTGATAAGCACAAAATATAGAGGGTCATGAAATTTAATTTTAATTTCAAAATAATTATGGGAATAATGAGTAATAGTTACCTGAATGATTCCATCGTGGTGGGATCATTGGTAATGCTTGCATATTGGCTAGAAGAGATCATATGTTGTAGATGGAGGATGAATGATGATGAAGTTTAGTTCCTTAAACTAGGTCGATGATATGGGTTGGTATCTCCATCACGGGGATGATATATATTTTGGATAAATAACTATTTTTCACCATATTCTATAGATATCCCATAGGAGTTTCTCCATGACCTTCAAGCTTCCATAGCTCTGATGAAGTCACCACGGTGTCACAAACCTTTCTTCGCTTTCAATGAGCATCCATAGCCTTGGAGAAGATATCTTCATGTCCCGATGTTTGTTCAAACTTTCCTTTCCATTCCTTCCTGGATTATTGAGTTCATGTTTAGAATTCAGTGGATGGGGAAAGTGGTGGAATTTAAGCTTGATAGTGGATGACTACCATATTTTGATATTTATTTGAGTATTTTTTAAACCTAGCTACGTAAAAATATCCCTTTAGGTTTTCATCCTTTAGACTTTGACACTTCCCCCTTCACAAGAGAAGATACTTATTGTGTGGATGGTTCCTCCATTACATAGGATATTCTCACCAGGTAACATGCAAGGATGACCATTTATTAACCATTATCCCCAGTGATGGTTTACCTATTGTCACAACATCCCAAATTGTTTTGATTCATTTTCAAACAGAGACCCCTAATTCCTCTCATGAGCTAGGAAAGAGATGCAAGTCGATTCATGACTACTTCCAGTGCAAAGGTGTTTCTTGTGAACATAATGTTTTCATGTTTATAGGAATAATGTGCTTTTCATTGATGGAAAGAACAGGAGAAAACCAAACCTCAAGAGTGCAGAAGATGAGAAAGATCAGAAGAGATAGCGGTTTCCAGAAGTGCAGACAAGGTCCAAGAGACAGACTCACAGGAGGAGCAAAGGTCGAGACCCGTGAAGACTTAGAAAACCTTCTAATTCTGAGAGATCAAAATCTCAAGAGGAAGAGAAAAAATGGTTATTGTATCACCGATACAGAGGACCAACAACCGTCAGATTTAATTAATGGAAGGCTAGGATAAGCGGGGGAAAACTATTGAGAATTTGATCATCCAAATTTTTGTCAGCCGTCGGATTGATTTAAGTGGAAGGACAGGATAAGCAAGGGCTGAGATATGAGATCTCGATCACCTGAATTTTTGTCAGTCATCGGATCGAAATAAATAGAAGGATAGGATAAGAAAAGATGGAGAGTCATTAGATTTAATCCAAGGAAAATTTGCATCGTAAATAGATCGAGTCGTTGATATAAGATCTTGATCAATGAACAACATTTGTTTCGAGTCTAAAGATGTGATGAGGTTACACTCCAGAGAAATCACTTCGATAGTTTCATTTTGAGATTTGAAATCCATGAAGCTCGAAGAGTCAGAGAGACGAATTAAATCTCGATTGTCTAATCATCCGAAATAGATCTCATTCATCAGATCATCCAGAGTAAATCTCAAGCGTCGGATCATCTGAAGTGGATCTAGGTTGTCTGATCCAGAAGAGACATGGTGTAAATATGTGGACTCTGAGTAAATACCTGAAGTAAGCCTAAACCATATAATTCAAGGACATGTGGCAGACTACGTCATCAAGGACATGTGGCATACCACGTCAAAAAGGACATGTCGCAGACCACGTCAGCGAGTGAAAGGAAGGAAGATAGCAACCATTGATTGAGTAGAATCACCAAAGGTTTAGAGATTAATAGTCATGCTCAATTGCGGGGCTAGAACATGCTTAGGTCTTAATTTATCTTGATCAGGCTGCAATCAAAACCATGGTATCTCCAAAGTCATACATGGATATATGTAGTGAATTGCAGGGTGAAAAGTGGGTTTCCCTCAAACTGCCTTTGGTTGCACCCACAATTGCATGGTCACATGAGATCATCGCCCAAGGTTATATCAAAAGAAGGATCTATCACTCACTAGAACAAGATTGTAAAGTGCTTGGAAGTTAGGCCTTGTTGGGTATGTGTTATATTCTTTGCATGTGTGTGTGTGTGGGTGCGTCAGATACGACAATTGCGTCTGACGATCCCTTCACCTA
>ML795744.1:649689-666435 GCA_009831015.1 Picea engelmannii
TATGTTATGTAAGAGTTTCAAATCAATTCAATTAATATTTTGTGCAGGCCACACTCTACAAGGTCGCTCTCTAGAATAAGGCAGAATTCAGCAAGGTATGCCATTTTTGCTATAACGCCTTTTCTGAGAGTTTCCAAGTAGTGTCACCTAGAGGAATTTCATAAAACACATTGAATAAAATTTTGTATCAGTTTCAGATCTTTATTCATTACAGGTACAAAGTTATGATTATTTCAAGTTGGGGTTGTTGACTAATCCAAAACTAGTCATGTTTGAGACAAACAGTTGATGAGTTGGAACATACATGAGGTGTATAGTTCATGATGTTGGTACATATTGATGATTCATTTTTTATGATTATTTGACACATGATTAGTATATACTTGGTACATGGTTGGATGCACGTTTTTATGGTACAGGTTGATTACAGGTTGTTTGGCACAGGTTGGTGCATGGTTGATGCACTTGTTTATGTTGACAAGTTGATATTTTTTGAGGATTGTTGTCTCATATCCGTTGGTGATGAGAATGTAAGTTGAGTCTTACATATAGATCTGGTGCTCTTGTATAGTTGTACTCTATTCAGTTGTTGCTGAAAAACCCGCGGATTGAAGTCCATAATAAAAAGAAAAAATGTACATACATCTTGTGTTCTTTGTGTTCCTTGTGGAGATGATTTGTTGATGATATGTTGCTTATATGTATTCACATCTAAATGATTATAAATGATATAAATGAGTAATGAGAAAATTTTGAATGTTAACAAAGGAGTTTTTGTGTAAGAGGGAAGTTTTGGGAAAAAGATCCCCACACTCATTCACACCCCCCTTTAAGTGTGGTAGGTGTGTCCAACAACAGTTGGAGGTCTAAGTAGAATGGGATAGCCTTTCAGGGTTGCCATCAATACCAAAGGGGGATATTTTTGGCATGTTTACAGAAAGAATGTGCTTATCATTTATGGCAAGAACAACAATGAACCAAATCTTAAGAGCACAGAAGACGAGAAATCTCAGAAGAGGTAGTGGTTTCTAGAAGTGAAGATGAGGTCCAAGAGACAGACTCACAGGAGGATAAAAGGTCAAGACCCATGAACAATTAGAAAACCTTCTAAGTCAGAGAGATCAGAAGCTCAGGAGGAAGAGATATAGTGGCCTTTGGATCATCGATCTAGAGGACCAACAACTGTCGGATTGAATTTATGGAAGGATAGGATAAGCAGGGAAAAACGATTGAGAATCTGATCATCCAAATTTTCGTTAGTCGTCAGATTGAATTAAGTGGAAGGACGTTATTAGAAAGGGATGAGATCTCAAATATCGATCACCTGAATTTTCGTCAGCCTTCAGATAGAAATAAATGGAAGGATATGATAAGAAAATATGGAGATTCGTTGGATTTAATCAAAAGAAAAGCTGCATTGCAGACAGATCGAGTCGTTGATCTAATATATTGATCAACGAAAAACATTCATTTTGGGTCTAAAGATGTGAGGAGGTTACGCTCAAGAGAAATCACTTCGAAAGTTTCAGTTTGAAATTTTAAATCCCCGAAGCTTGGAGAACCAAAGAGATGAAGTAAATATCGATCATCCGATCATCTGAAATAGATCTCATCTCTCAGATCGTCCAGAGTAAATCTCAAATGTCTGATCATCCAAAGTGGATCTGGTTTGTCTGATCCAGAAGAGATGTGGCGTAAATATGTGGACTCTAGGTAAATACCCGAAGTAAGCCTCAATAGTCTGATTCAAGGACATGTATCCAACCACGTCATCAAGGACATGTGGCAGACCACGTCAGCAAGGACATGTGGAAGACCATGTCAACAAGGACATGTGGCATACAATATCAACGAGTGACACATGGAAACCACTCGACCTGTTCCAAGTCAAAAGGTGACGTGTGTAATGTTACGTCACTCAAGGATATTTGCTTAGGGATTTTTACCAACAAATGACAAAATCTTCGAAGTCCCAAAGGCCGAAGTTGCAAAGTGTCAAAGTTGTGAAGGGTCAAAATCTAAGAATGCCGAAGGGATAAGTCCCAGAGTGGAGGATATTCGTTGGATTAAAGAGGACAAATGTCAGCAGATCTTCCATTTCGAAAGATATCGAGTCAGAAGAAACGAGAAGTTGAGATTTTAAATCTCTGGAGTCTGGAGACCCAAAGGAGATCTCGACCATTAATCCGAGAGGGACACGTGTCAGTGGATTGTCAACTCTATAATATTGATGTATGGAGGAAAGCAGGGTTTGAGAGTTGAAACTCCTAAAGCCTGGATCATGAAATCAATCATAGCCATTGATTTGGAAGGAAGCTACGTGTCGACGGATCGTGGAGATCTAGGATCACATGTGGAAGGAGGAAAGTAAGGAAGATAGCAGTCGTTGATCGAGTAGCATCGCCCAGGGATTGGAGATCAACATTCATGCTCAATTACGGGGCTATAACATGATCATGTCTTATTTTTTTCTTGAGTGGGCCACAATGAAAACCACGGTATCGCCAAAGTAATATGTGGAGCTCTGTAGTGAATTGCGGGGCGAAAAGTGGGTTTCCCTCAAACTACCTTTGGTCACGCCCATAATCACGTGGTCATGTGAGATCATCTCCCTAGGTCATATTGAAAGAAGGAGCTAGCAGTCTCTAGACCGAGATTGATAAGCGCTCGAAAGTTAGGCCTATGGTCACAACCATGGTCACATCAGCGAAGGTTAAGGGAGGAGCTAGCACATTTCTAGGCTCCAGTTCGGATATCGGGAGTTGGAAGAATCGAGATGTCTCATACCAAGATTATTGAAGTTGTGAGTCACGAAGCACCTGTTGGTTAGGCGTATGGTCACCTCCGATGGTCACGTGAAGGAAGGGGATTAGAAGCCAAAGAAGCCAAAAATGACTGGCTATAACTAACAGAGAAGAGGAAGAGTTGCGACTTCCAGAGAAGCCAAAGAATATTTGGATAATGACCATTGATGATGAACAAATTTAGTATAACCACTAGAGAAGACAAAGAGTTGTGATAATGATCTGGCAGAGGATTTGGGAGAGAAATACATGCAGACCAAAGAAGAATGTGTGTGTTTTTTCGAGATTTATGCATGTGGGTAGAATGTGACCATGTACAGGACCTGAATTAGAGATCAAAGGTGTAGTGTATAGCATGCAGAGACACACAGAGTATAAAGGAAGAAGAGAAGATGAGCATAGGTATCAAAGTGCGCAGCAAGAGATAGAGAAGAATATAGAAGTGGAACAGAGTAATAGAAGCTAGAATAGGCATAGGAGACATGGAGATGTAACATACCATATTAGAGACAAAGAAAGTAAGTAAATCTTTGTAAGATTCAATTAGGGTGGTAGGGTGGTGCTAGGGAGGATTGAAGTCCTCTAAATTCTAGTTGGTGCTAGAAGATATTCTGGGAGTTGGTGCGTCCATATAGTGGGTGCTAGAGAAACCTGGGATTTGGTGCTTCCATCTAATTGGTACTAGAGAAATCTAAGAGTTGGTTCTCTCTACAAGTTTTAGCTTGTTATAAGAGGTTGTAGCCTCATATTTGAGTTGGATCTCAAAGACTATGATGTACATGAAAGTTGGATCTTGATTGACATCCTAAGAAGAAGAGGTTTTCACCCTTATATATTTCCAACACAGACAAATGGAGGTGAGAGGTCTATATTTCGTCAAATATAATCATAGTTCATAAGACAAAAAAATTGAAGAAAGGAACTGCTTTGAAGGGAAAATATGATGATGAAATAATGGGAAGGAAAAATGTTGAATTAGGAGAGATGGTGTTGTTAGAATTGAGAGTTACACTTAGACTACTATAAATGTAATCCCAATACCCATCTGAGTGTGGAATATAAAAGTCTATGATAAATGGAAAATGAATGGAAAACTCATAAAATAATGTCAAACATAGCTTACTTCATACAATATGCACCATCAAATAATTATTTGAATAACTTTGATCAGGGTTTTAGAAAATAGGATGAGTAGGTGGAATACTTAATAAGAAAATATAATATTCCTATTATGTACATCAGGAAGTATGGAACACATATAAGGAAGAACTCTCTGAAATAAGAACTTCTCATAATCAAAGAGGAGAATTCTAATATATTTGAAAAAATATCACAACAGGTCTTCTATTGCAACAAAGCTACAATTCAGTTAAATGAATCATTCAATGGACTGTAATCAAAATTAGACAGCAACAAGATAATAAGGAGCATAACTGATTTCCATTATTCAAATGATATTAGGTCTGTGCTATAGTGGGAAAACCCCCCTATGGACTACACTAGGGTTCAACATGTAAGCATATCTAACCGTATAAAAGTCTCCTACTTTTCTAACTACTCTGAATATACCCCACATGAAATACATGAAATACAAAGTGAAAGGATCAGGTAACTTTACCTTTTACTCCGCGTACGGTGTTAATCCTCTCACATCTGATAGCTCCACTAACTACAAGCCTCCTCTAAAGGTTGGCCTGCATTCACAAACAGATAAACAAGAAACTACAAACATGAATCTCATGTATAAATCATGGGTTAGATGTTAGTATAAGACATAAATCAAATACAAATGTTGGACACATCATATTTTGGGACAGAAAAAGTATTCCTTTTATTGATATCACAATTATTACTTACAACAAAGGTCGACGACTGCCCCACGAACCTAGTCCAAGATCCTCTTCACCAAGCTCCAACTGCACTTCCACATATCTTTCTCCTCTCACACTTCTTCTTGGGAAATGGCATAGGCTTACAATGGAAGAAAAAGGCAAGAATGGGAAATTCTGATGCAAATCTCACAAGGTGGCTGCCATTATTTGGGGCAAGGAGGGGATGTGAAATGGACAGAGTTTCACTATTCTTATGCTTAGCTTAGGAATGAGACCCAAAAACCTCCTTTATATGACAAAAGGATGGTTATTCGATTGGGTGACGGGCTATAGGTGGTGGGACAGTTGGAAAACTACCCAATAGCCCGTAATCTCAACGAATTCCTTGCAAAATTTTAATTTTTGCAACTTTTGTCAGTATACACAGGCTGTAATGGTGCAAATAGCATACATACGTGAGTTGTAGTGGTGCAATAAGTGTGTGTACGTGGGCAGTAGTGGTGTAGGGCACGTACATATTCAAAAATAGGGTTTTTAAGAAGAGCTGCTTAGTGATGGCTTGGAAAAAATAGCAAGTAAGAGGGCATGATGCCAAGTATGCATGTATGGCGAATTTTAGGGTTATAACAGATGCCCCGTAATGTGTGAGTTCGAAAGAGCATCTGATGGCCGAAATAGATTACAAAATCTTGACCAATGTACGAAGCGAGTGAGCCCAAGACCAGAGTTCGAGAAGTGCCATCTGCAAAAATAAAAATTTTCTCACCGAGTCGGGCATACGCATGCTCGGGATGAAAATAAATCATGGTTTCCAATCAAATACACTGAAGATCCATGTCATATAACTATATATAGTGTAGTCGTGAGCAATACAAAATGGATCTACATCTCCAAATCAAAGATATACATGTATAGTATCCATCTTCAAGAAGTCAATGATGGTTATCTGTCGCAGTTTGGTGGGATCGACCCTACGGCAAAGAGAAAATGACAATGAGATGCAGAAAGTGGAGGTGGAATCCTAACTTAAGTGAAAAAAATTGGAAAAAAAAACTTTTACCAAAGGACCTTTAAAAGTGACCCATCTCCCAAAACAATTTCTAAACCAAAAGTGAAGTGTATCGTAAAATCCAATGAGAAACTAAAGAACCACACTAAATTATTCTCAAGACAAAAAAAATGACAAAAGGGTTCAAAAAAGTGGCAAAAAAGGCCAAAAATTCTATAAATAGAAGCTAACAACTCATTTTCACCATTTCAAATTGAGAATTAACCAAAAATCTAAAAAGACCCCTTTACTAAAAGAGTTAATTATGGGAGCTTCAAAGGACAAAACAAACTTCTGCTCGGACCAAGTAAGTACAAAGTAATCCCTCCTACATTTCCATACTTCCTTTCTGCATTTCTTTTAGTTTTTTGGGGGGCTCACCCTCCTAAAAAAGGGGCAGCCCTACGTGTATGCTAGTTGTTCAAGGACAGCCCGCATATGCCCGTGGACAAAAAACAATCTACCCACGTGCATACGTGACTGTGTCCAAGAAAGCCCATGTACACCCTCAAGAACATGGAAAAAATGAAAATACAAGAGTTAACTCCCCCTTGAACTTGTCATTTGACAGGATGTATGTCCACTGGAGAGAGAGGGAGCACAAAGACATTGATTCTTTGGTCAAAGAGGACCTTGTTGTTGTTGCTGCATTGAAACAATGTGGGTTGTGGAAGTTTTTCCTATGTCCACTCATGAGGGAACAACCCAGGATACTGAATTCCTTATTAGACTATTGGCACCCTGAAGCAGAGGCGTTTATGCTCGAGGGGCAATTGTTGAATCCAAATATTGAGGACATTTACTTTCTGATTGGCCTCTCGAGCAGGGGAGAACCAGTCAACTTGTGTTCTTTTCCCCTCGAGCCTCACAACATTGTCGAGCTGATCAGACTACATCATGAGGATGACACTAGGCATATCACTGGATTTGTGGCCTTACATCAGGCCTCCCAGGCACGCATGTATTGTGCAGTGCATTTCATAAATGCATGAGTGTTCAACTGGATCACGATCATGCTTGACTACATGAAGAGACAACTTCCAGAGTGTCATGGGCGGAGTAACAAAAAATTTGGGTTTGGTACCATTTTGTGTTCATTATTCTTCGAGGGGGTACCAAGCATGAGTCCACGAGAGACAATATGGGGGCATGTGGCCTCCTTCCTAGCAGTGTGCAAGTGGGTGGCATTGCTGCCACAACAGGGGGGAGGGAGGACCATAGAGGACTTTGATGATACCTTTTTTGACTAGTGGGCACGATAGATTATGGCTATATAGGACTACCCTTATGTCAGAATCAAGTTCTCCAAACATCCAAACATGATCGTACCTCTTGGAGGAGAGCGAGGAGAGATAGGTACATTTGTTTTTTAAACTTATTAATCTTTAGTTTCTTTTTATATATATCATTTTTATGTGAATCAGAGTATCTGACATCTATTTCTTTGTTTATGTATAGATGTGGGACCAGTGTATCTAGTGTACTTATCGAGGACTAGGAAACATCCTCGACCAGAGGCAGTGTCAGCCACAACCGCCAGACCAGTAGTAGCAACAACATTAGGAGAAGGGGGACCTCCAGCCAGAGAGGATGAGAGAGTTTTGAGACGGGTGGAGAAGAACCTCACAATGCTCACTCATGCAGTCCCCATTGTCGATATCGAGGATCTCCCACCATCGATGCAACCTCATGTAGTTGGGGTGCCACAGACCTGGGTTGAATTCTTCCGGCATTCGGAAAACATCATTGTTCACTATGGAAAGGCCAATAGGCCACGTTCTTAGCTAGGCTACACCACTTACATGCTGAGGGCACTCTTTGCATATTTTTAGGGCATAAGCCATGTGATTTGTATTGGACATATTATTTTTTTAGGCGCTTGCACCCACCTATGTACTCTGATACTTTTGATATATATATGCGTATGTGTGTACTTCTTTTTATGTGTGTGCAATATGCCAATCTAATACTTGATTAGCTAGAGTATATGTCATTTGATTTAATCTCCTAGGAACATGGATATATATAATTTAATCAAAGCAACATTCTAAGAGATGTACCCTAAGGAATATTTGGTGTAGAGTAGGATCATAAGCATGGTAAACCCCATTTAACTGGGACACAACCAGTTGTGCATCTAAGTAGAGCTAGAGGTGATAGATATCATGTGGCAAAGAATCACGAAGCAACTCTATCACTGCATTGTACTATGCGACATTGTTTGTGGCGTCACCTAAATAGATACCTCCAGAATATAGCAACTGGCCTTGAGGCATGAAAATCACCCAAGATACAGAAGAAAGCCTCTGAGTGTGTCGGCTAGCATCGTCCACGAACCTAATGAACACCTCTGATTCACTTGACATATTCCATAGTGAAAAATATGACATAAATAATGACACGTCCATAAAACAAAAAGACAAAAGAGACTAACTATATAAAAACTATACATATGTACAATAAGTCACCCAAGGTGACCCACCTACAAGTAATACTTCTTGAGGTAGAGCCTATTTCTAGGCTTTGCTAAATATTTTCCCTAAAATTCAATGATAATATAAGAGCCCTTCTTTAGTACCTCCTTCACGATGAAAGGTCTGAACCACATGGGTTTGAACTTGCCTTCCCCTAGGGGATCCTTATCTTGGTCGTAGGCCAGGACAAGGTCACCTTCGAAGAAAATATAAGGATGACTTCACTGATCATACTGACACTTGACTCATGGCTTGTGAGCCTCATTAGCCAAGGTTTCATCACATCACTGCTCATCGAGTTGCTTGAGATATAATAAGAATTCCTCAAGCGGTGAAGTGTCTGACAATAATTGTACTTCCAACTTTAGAGATGGTATCTGGAACTCTATTGGAAAGACTGCTTCCATCCTGTAAACGAGTTGAAAGGGTGAGAAACTGGTGGCAATATTTACAGACGTTCGGTAGGCCCACAATGTTGATTACAACATCAAATGGCAATTCAACTTGGAAGAATTGATCGTTCGCTGGAGAATTATCTTGAGGGACTTATTCACAACTTCCATCTGACCATTCACTTGTGGGTAGTAGGGTGATGAATTCTCTTGCCTCAACCCAAGATTTGACATTAACTCAAACATCATTTTATTCTAAAAGTGACTTCCATGGTCAGTGACAATATCCTTCAGGATGTCAAACCTTTCTATTATCTGATTGAAAATAAAGAGAGTTGTTGTTTCACCATCATTATTCAACGGTGGCATAGCCTCGACCCACTTTGTGAAGTATTCTACTACTATAATGATATAACCATGCCCCATGGATGAAACCGAGTGGCATGTAGTATAATCAATCCCCCATTTGGTGAAGGTACCAACTGTAATGACAGGAAACATGGGAGCGGGGTGTTCCCTCATATTCCGAGAGAACATGTGACATGGGTGGAAATTCTTGACTGATTCAATGCAATCTTTGACTAACGTCAGCCAAAAGTAACCTGGTCATAGAATATTTTGGGTTGTTTCCAACCTAGACAAATGAACACCACATGCTTCAGTGTTTTAGTCATTAAGAATGAGTTCTACTTCTTCATGAGTGATGCATCGAAAAACGATGCAATATACACCTTGACAATACAAAGTGTCATCGAGTATGAGATAGGTTTTTTCCTAATGGTGTATACATCGACGCTCATCATGAGAAGCAGAGGCAGGACACTTCAAAGTCTAGAGATAGACTAGTATATCTCCATACTAGGGATCTGAAGATGAAATAAAAAAAAAATCTCCTTTAGTCGGTGATTCTTCAGGCGTAACATCACTTGATTTGACCAGAAGTTCTGAGATAAGTTCCTCAAAGACCAGTGACTTTTTGGATTTCGCAAAAACAAAATCCAAGTCAAATTCCTAGAGGATAACGATCCATCTACTGATCTTTCCATTGATGAAGCATTGTGTCAACACATACTAGAATGGATTCACAATGGAAATGAAGGTGGTCTTACGAAGAAGAATATAATTATGAAAGTGTTGGACAACATGCATTGTTGCCAATGAAAGTTTCTCAACATGGGAGTAGTTGAGTTCTGGTACAATGATCCAGGTTATTTTTGGCACAAAATGAGAGTGGAGATATAATAAATAAATGCATAGAGATATCGTGTATATCTAGTAATATAATAGAAATATATCATAGATGAAACCATAAACACAGAGATACAATAATACACAATTTCTATTAATGAAAGAAATGTACAGAGACTATAAAAATACAGAGTGAAAGACTCGCTAGAATGGTGGCAACTTATCTTTGAGAAGAGACGTGACGGCTACTTGCATTCACAAGAAGATGATTACAATGAGGCTCTGAAAACCTTCTTACAATAAACAAGAATGCAAAAAACCCTATACATCCAAAAACCTAACCCTAGGAGATGAAGCGCCAAAAGTCACGTGGGCCCCATTTGGGTAAGTTAGTACATCAACTTCCCAGGGTAGTAACTTTTGCATACGATCTCTATTTTAGGCATATGATAGCCCATTGGAAAGGTATTGTTGAGGAGATTCATTTTAGGTGAGATATCAAAGGAACTTACATATTGAAAACCTGTTTTCCCAACAAAAAAAAAATTAGTACCCCAAAATGGCCCCAGAAGTTAAAATCTGCTAAAAATAGTAAATTACCAAAATTGGGAGAAAATTGTTTTGAGCCAGTTGGAAAAGGTGGGTGGCCACCGATATCCAACTGGATCAATCCTCCCTCCTTAGGAAGCAATGGTATTCATTGCGTTGAGTGCCCGTGGGAGAGTAAAAAGTGTTTGCTGAATCTGAATCTTGGTGAGTTGCTTGCCTTGCTAGAGACGTCGCACTGCTCAGTTTGTGGAAGGCTATCACGAGAATGTGGTTGGAAGGGTTGTACCTTTTTAACCAGTCTAGATACATGAGATTATTTTGTGAATAATTAATATTTACACTTTGCTACAATCTTATCGACCTGCTTCTATTGGATAGAAGGTGCTTGGGCCGAGATTGTAGTGGTTGTAGTATCCTTTTGTTCACCTTTTGAACAGATTGTGAAGAAGTTGAATTTTGTAGTATGAGATACTACCTTGAGACACTTTTTATGTGGAACAATAGTCATAAATACCTCTAGTATTCTATAGATATGACCCCCCAGAGAAACAATGACACTGCGGGGTTGAGACTCATAAACAACATGGCGTTTCCACATATATGGTTGGACCAAGAGAACATCACAGACATCCAGTGGGGAAACATCACATAATACCCCATCCTTGAAGGGATGGATGTTGTATGAAAATTGACACTACTGGATGACACAAAGATCTCGTCCTTGGTGAAGCCACCCGTTGTTGTATGGTTGCGGGTGTGGTGTTGTCGACAATCCCAATTGTTTGATGACCTCTGCTAAGATGAGGTTCTTCTGGCTTCCACTATCAACAATAAAATGCAATGGGGTCTCCTTCATCCACATCTATGAATGAAAAAGGTGCTCCCCCTCTTCAATATCTGTTGGTTCTTCTGGTTGAATTGTTGTGGTCATGACAATAGAAGTGGGGTCTGTGTCGATGATCTGTCTTTTACCAGTATTTTCATAATCAGATTCTGAATCACAGTTTTTCTCTTTGTCTTTGATCTCATCCACCAATGACTATTTTGATCGACATTCATCAGTGTTGTGCCAAGGGATTTTGTGGAAATCACACCATTTTCTGGTGTCCTTCTTTGTCTTCCTGTGACCCTTCTTTTCTTGTGGCTTGGAATAGTTTTTGGGAGACTGTTTGTTAGGGATGTCTTTGTCATACTTTGGTTGTTGCAGATTTGCAGGCCCGAAATCCCATTTGTTCTGGTTCTTAAATTTCTTCTCGATTTTAACAACATATAGAGAAGACGCACCAAGTGATGAGATGTCCAGAAAATCCATTTCAGTTTGGATGTATATGTGTAGAGCCCCACGGTATTTCAGAACCAAATGTCGTTCGAAATCTTTGATACCTAGCTTGGTGTGCAAGGTATGGAAGGTATTGGTGAACTCCATAACTCCTTGGCCCCTCTCTTGCCGCAATGTGGTCCATCTCATGTACTGGTCCTCATAGTTGCCAACAGGGTAATACTGTTGCTTTACCACGTCCACAAAAAACTCCCAAGTGGGCTCGGCCCCATATATTCCAGAATCCTATGTGGAACTTTTCTCCTAGTAAGTTTCCCACCAATGTTTGACATGGGAGAGATATTTAAGGAGTGCAAAGGTGATATTTTCTCTATTGGAAAAATTATGAACAAAGAAATAACCTTCCAATAGATTTAACCATTTGTCTAGGGCATCCGCATCTATCTGACCTTCAAATACGGGAATATAAAAATTAACCTGTACCTTGAAAGGAGAGGTTCTTCCAAAGTGGTTGTTTGATGAATATGTGCCTGTTTCTATCGACAAGCGTTGAAGGATGTGGGAAAAATTCTCCATCATTTCATCCCTTTGTTGCATGAGATCTCGCTCAAGCAACAGATTGATAGGATCGTCTACTTCATCATTTTTATTTTCTTCCACCATTGAGGGTTTCTTGGGCATGCGAGAGCGATTGTCTTCAAGAGAGACAAGATCAAGACCGAAATTTCTATAATCGGACCTTGTCAGGGACATGCACAAAAAAAAATGATCAAGAGCAGCCTGCTCTGATACCACTGATCTAAATTATTTTCAGCACAAAATAAGAGCAAAGATATAATAAATAAATGCACAGAGATATTTCAGATATATAGTAATATAACATAAATATATCATAGATGCAACCATAAACACAGAGATATAGTAATACACGATTTCTATTAATGAAAGAAATGTACAGAGATTGTAAAAATATAGAGTGAAAGACTCGCTAGAATGGTGGCAACTTATCTCTGAGAAGAGACGTGACAACTACTCGCATTTGAAAGAAGATGATTACAATGAGGCTCTAAAATCCTTTTTACAATAAACAGGAATTCCCAAAACCCTAGACATCCAAAAACGTAACCTAGGAGATGAAGCGCCAAAATTCATGTGGGCCCTATTTGGGTAAGTTAGTACAACAATTTCCTAGGGTCGTACTTTTGCATACGATCTCTGTTTTAGGCGTATGATAGCTCGTTGGAAAGGTATCTTCAAGGAGATTCATTTTAGGTGCAATATCAAAGGAACTTAAATATTGCAAACCTATTTTCCCAAAAAAACATTGTTTAGTGCCCCAAAATGGCCCTAGAAGCTAAAACCTGCTAAAAATAGTAAATTACCAAAATTGCCAGAAAAATGTTTTGAGCCAGTTGGAAAAGGTGGATGGCCATTGATATCCACCTAGATCATACAACCAAGCCTCGAATTAGGTAATAAATCACATTCTCTTCAAGCAGATCATCCTCTTGAACCAAGACCATATCTATGGTCGACTCTACAACGACCAAGTACAATAAGAAATATTTATTATAATTGGGAGGTCGGAGCAGAGGGGCAGACGTGAGGGATTATTTCAACACTTCGAAAGAGCGTTGAGTGGATTTTTCCCAATGGAAATGGAATCCCTTATTCAGTAAATGGATGACCCCTTTAGTGGTCTTGGCATAGTTTGTGATAAAATGCCGAACAAAGTTATATTTACCCTGTAAGCTTTGAAGCTGAGAGACTGTGAATGGGGGAGGCAACTGAACTATTGCCTCAACCTTCAAAGGATTGACCATGATCCATGTTGTCGAAACTATGAAACCTAGAAGATGACTCAACGTCACATAGAAACTGCACTTGTTTGGATTCAAGCGAACCCAATAGTAGCGACATCGCTCAAATATTAGTCAGAGGTGCATGGGATGATAAACTTTCTTATGATATCATGATGCTAAACCATCGAGATAATCCTCGACTATGTGTCTTAGGTCATGGAAAGAAAAATACATGGCCCACTGAAAAGTGGCTCTAGAATTATTGAGGCCAAAAGGCATCTTTCGATAAGAAAATGTACCCCATGGACATATAAAAGTTGTTTTATGTTGGTCTTTGGGCTTAATCTATATCTGATTGTATCCTGAAAAACCATCCATGAAAGAAAAATCTCACAGCTTACAAATTCATCGACAATCTGGTCAATGAATGGGGTGGAGAAATTATCCTTTGGACATGGCTTGTTCAAATCATGGAAGTCCATACATATGTGAATCGTTAACTTCTTTTTGTTGACCGAAATGGGATTTGACACCCATTGAGTCAACTGAACAGAGTAGATGAAACCAGCTTTGAGAAGTTTCTCTACTTTAACCTTAATAGATGTTGTTTTTCGAGGATTAACCAGATGAAGCTTCTGTCGGACCGACTTGGCATCAAGATAAGTCGTTATTTCATGTTCGACGATTCTTGGATTAATGTCTAGTATTTCTTTGTAAGACCAGGAAAAAACATTGCAAAATTCCTTAAATAAATCTATATAGATCTGAATCTCCTCGAGGGAGCAGTCTTCTTCGATGAAGACATTCTCCACGATGCCAGTGGTTCTGGAGATTTCAATGGGTATTGTTTCAGTGATTGTTTCCATATTACCGTCGGAATAAAATGTGTGTGTAGCCAGAGGATTAATAGGATAAGACCTATCTCCAGTCATAGTCAACATGAAATATCCTACATCTATTCTTCTTAACTCTGGGAGGCAATAAGATCTGTGATGGAGATCATCCTAGGGTTTGTCCAGACTAGTCAATGCCTATAAAATATCCTCATCAAAGGGAAATACCAAGTCTAAAGAATCGGTAGTGGCGAGGGAATATCGAGCCCAAATAAGCTCGAGGACTGGATCTAAATCCAGTGCAGGAGTTGGATCAGGGTTGGCCGAAGATTCCTGGGCAATACTGTATGAAAATTATTTCATGGATAAGGGCATGGGCATGCTAGGATTCCCTATCCCCTCCATCAAAGCTTATGGGGAAGGAAGAGTCCATGGATCATTAAAATAAGTCTTACAAAATGATGATACTTGAAATATTTCATCCCTAGGTTGGTCGGGGACAGTCGATATCATATTAATATCACCAGAAGGAGGCAAGTAATCAAAACTACCCATCAACAGTGGGAACAAACCTAAACCCACGTTGACAATGTCAGGTTGTGGGTTATCAATCATCGGGACCGTGGGTTCCCCCAATAAAGGGTCATACTTGGAGAAGAACAACTGATCAATGGTCACGATTCGGCCCTTGTGTGGAAACAACAAGACCCAAAAAATGGTGGAAACCACTGCATGCATATCATATGTCCAACTCCTTCCTAACAACAGGTTGTATTCAAGAGGTCCATCAACCACTTCAACTTCAATGCACACAGTCTTCCCTCCCAACTGCATAGGGAAAGAAGGGATGATTCCATGTGGTCTGAAAGAACAACCGTTGAAAGGAGTAAGCATAGTAGGTGACATAATTTTTTTTTTTCCAATGGCCTTCCAACACGCCAACAACATCACGCATGTCGAGGCACCCTCATCAACCATCGTGAAGAAAATGTTCCAAGTAAAATATTTTGTGGGCTGAGCCACTACTAT
Organism: Picea engelmannii; assembly: GCA_009831015.1. Classification (NCBI taxonomy): domain Eukaryota; kingdom Viridiplantae; phylum Streptophyta; class Pinopsida; order Pinales; family Pinaceae; genus Picea; species Picea engelmannii. Next base: position 664,920 of record ML795744.1, read on the forward strand.
CTGAAATGCAACATGGTATGGGAGACGAGGTTTCAAAATGGTCATATCAAGCATGATCGTTCCTGGATTACAGGTCTCAGCAGATCCTAAGGCAGCTAACAAGGTTATTTTTTGCGAAGGGAAGCTCTGGAGGACCTCCAAAGCAAACATCGTGCAAGGGGTTTGTGACAAATCCTCCACCATAGAGTAATTATGAGTGGCCCTCATGTTCGGATTATGTGAATATTTATTGAACTCCCCTTTCAGAATGTGTGTCATTTTTTCTCCCATTGTTTTCTCGATATGGAGAGGAACATATGGGTTTATGACTTCCTTACCCTTTTCAACAGTGTCTAGTATTCTGTAATTGTGTGCCCTAGTTTCTATGTGAGCATCACCTTTCAACATATAAATGTTTGCGGTTGAGGGATTACTAGAAGACGAAGGGGGTCCCTGAATGCCCCCATCCACACTCGAAGAGGCTTGAATCAAAACTTTCCCATGTGAAAATGGGTTTGTTAACACAATAGGATGTTGTTGTGCCAGTAACTTTTGGGCCTCCGCAAGCCAAGGGAACAAGTGAGTCGGATGGTATTCCGTGCAGAGGTTATATGGATACTTCAAATTTATTTTCTCTATGTTTCCCCCACCAAAATTATTAGTGAGTTTCTTATCCCCCTTACCCTTCTTGTTTCGTTGTTTTTCCTTTTCGCTAAGATGTTGGTTGGCCTTCAGTTTTTTCGACTGCACACTATGTACATCTGACATTTGAGTAGGGGGAGTAGCCGAACTAGAGGTTTGGTTGGCCATTGTCTGTTGTATCAACAATTGTTGCAATTGATTCAACAGTTGATCAGTGGGATTTGCTTGTGCTGAACCAACTATGCCATCGACATGTGGTCTAGACTTGTGTCTAGTCTTGTCAAGGATATACCATGGCGCATATGGAAAAACCTCATAAAGTAAACTAGACTGAGAGTATATCAATTCAAGTTGTTGAGCTCTCATTATCGCCTCTTCCTTGGAAAACACTCTTGATGTTGCAACGTCCTTGGATAACTGAGGTACCAAACACTTAAGGAACCACTCCAGTAGGAAATCTTGTGGGACCGGTACTTTTATCAAACTCTTATGATGCTTCCATTCTCATATGTGATTTGAGATATGATCGGCCTTCGTTTTCTCGAAGTTGGAAAACAATTTGGTGTTGGCATCATATCTCACAGGTAGTTGGAAATGGTTGAGAAAAACCATTTCCAATTCGCTAAAGCAAGAGTATCTTGAGCGGTCGAGTTGAATGTACCATTTCACGACCCTCCCGATAAGAGTGCATTTAAATAGACACAATTGAATGGAGTCGTCTCGCAGATAGTTCGACAAGCACCATAGGTGAAAGTGTTACAGGTATGAAATAACTGAGAGGGGGGGGGTGAATCAGTTATTGTAAATTATTAACCATTTCTCTCATTTTTAACTTCGAATCATTAATCTTAGTGGCAGTAAGTCTTTACTGTGAAAACCAGTGTTATAAACATAA
>ML795744.1:673998-695503 GCA_009831015.1 Picea engelmannii
GTATTTGTGTTGCAGCATCTGTTCTTCATGTTCGCATTTGTGTTGCAACGTGTTTCAGCATCTGTTCTTCATAAAAAATCGATTGCCATCAATGACAACCTTGATCATCTGCGTCATCTTTGCTGTAGCCATATTTCCAACAGAAAGATGGTCACGTGATCTCCTGGATATTCATTAGGTTTACCTCCAAAATTTAGAATATATAAGGGAAAATTCGTCAAAATGGGAGGCCAACGTGAATCGTGACAAATTGGGTCATTTAACAACCTTGAAAAGTTTTGCAAATGTAACGTCGCCAGAAATGGTAGTTTGGGCTGTTGACTATGTACAGGAGGAAAGGATCCTGGAATTTGGATGGCACCAAGTTTTCAAGAAAAGTTAGGCTACTGACCAGGGTTCTGGTAAATACCATGGCCTTGGCCAGTGAACAGATATTGCTTTTGTTGGGAACTCATCAGAGGATTCTCGTAGTTGGACATTGAGGTTTGGGTGGGGATTTCTCCCTGCATTGTGTTCCAAATATTATGGAAAGGGTTTCCCCTTGCCGATCCAATGGTCATAGGTACTTAGCCTTGCATGGGGTTCCATTGATTGTGGAAGGGGTTGCCCCTGGTCAGTGTCACTGAGGAGAGAACTGATCCCTGGAATGGATTCTAGAGTACTTGTGAGGAGAAGACTCATGTATTTTCCCCCTATGTAGGAATTGTACTCTGCACAGGATTTGGTGGTCGGAGTGAGTAATTTTTAGGTGTAACAGATTCCCCCCCAAAGTATGAAGTTAGAAGATGATGATGACTGAAGTACTTTGTAGACTTTTTCGAGTAATTTTATGGACGTAGAGAGACCGAAAAAAGATGCACACAAACATCAAACAAATATTATGACATGTTTCAAAACTCAAGGCAGGGATACCTATGCTTGAGTGATAAAGACTTTTTAAGTATGGCCACCATAAAATACATTGTGGATCATTAATTATATTGACAAAATGGTATAACCACCATAGATACAATGTGGATATATACTCCTATGACTTGAACTGATCGTAGCCATGAAGAATACACAGTGGATCTATGAGATGACAAGACATAGCCATGACCAATACAAAGTGGATCTATGTAACAGTATGTGTGTCATAGTTCATGAGAATCCCTTTACAACCTGGGAAAAGTACATATAAGAGTGATGAATCAACCCAGGGTATTCTTCCTGATCCCGATGTAGTATGAATCTAACCATGTGAATAGATGTGTTAATGTCAAACATGGTAGAAACCACTTGATTACCGGTCAATGATGTAAACCGTTAAAAATCACGAGGGAAATCACCATTGATGTCAATGATTCCCAAGGAACTCTAGTACATTCTGACGAATGTGAATAGATGAGCTGAAGTCGAACATCCATGGAATCATTCGATCAGAGTTCAATGATGTAAACCCACTATCGGACACGAGGAGGCCTGCCATTGAGGCATGCAGGTCCCAAGGTACTAACTGGTTTCTAAGTCTAGTTCTCGGATAATGTGCTGAAGTTGATAGGGATAGACTTGTCGAAGGAGGGCCTTGATGTATCCCCCATCAACGAAACGAAACTAACACAAAGATGTAATTGGTGGATCAAATGAACATAGACTAACATAGGTATTGAAACAGGATATTTGTGATGGTTGACTCTCGAGGCAGATACTTCCCTTGAACACTGAGGTGCGACAATAGAAACATGACATGGACCAAAACTGGATGATGCAGTGGATGTTGTGACTTTCATCAGGTGGCCCAAAGGAGTAAAATAAACTCATAGGATTGGCTCAGTGCAAAGTTTCAATGGATTAAAATGCGTGCAAAGACAAAGTGTCGTGTTCAAGGGTGACCGTAAGAGATACTGGTAGTGTTCTGAAAAAACTACTTGGCTTGCTTCTTTCAATTTTTCCCCCATCCAGATATATGAGTACCTCTTTTTAATTTAACGAGCTCGAGGAGGGTAACACATTTTCGATATGACTCACCTTTGATAAGTCCCTCTTCCTTTGTTTAAAGAACTAGAAGAATTAAGGGTTCAATCCCATATGGGCCCTTCAATGTATGATTTTTTAATGAGTCCAAAGAAGGTAAACTCGGTGATTTTTCATATTTAGAAAGTCTGAAAAGAACTTAAAGATGACTCCAATGTTGTCCTTTTTCATAATGTTAGTCTCGCAAGGACAAAAAAGAGATAAATTATCACTCGAAAGATGTCATTTCAAACCTTTTAACAAGTGGTAAAGGAAGCAAGGTCACCCAACAATCTTTTCATGTTTAGAGAGTCTGAAAAGAGCTTAAAGACGACTCCAAAGGGTTACTTTTTCGTATATCCATGCAAGTTTGAAAAAGTGATAAAAGTATACTCGGCTACATTCTCATGTTTTTTCGAGCATGAGAAAGAACAAAGACCAAGCTCAGTATGCCCCCAGTTTGAAAGCTAGTGGCATAACTCTAGAATGATCATCAAAGGCTGGAGACATGCCCTCCAAGCTTCAATTCATTCACCGACTATGAGGTTGTCACCAATTTCTCTACTAGATGGAGAAAAAGGATAAGAGTGGATGAAAAGAAGGTTAAAGAGAGGTGACTGTTTCATTTTTTAATGAGCTTGACACAGAAAAAGAACTATTCTCAGGGCATCGGGTTCAATCCCCAGATTTTTGTTTCATTTTTTAACGAGCTTGCTATAGAGAGGAAAATCATGCTCAAAGATTTTGTTTCATTTTTTAATAAGATTCTACAGAGAAGAGAAACTATGATCATGACTTTTGTTTCATTTTTTAACGAGCTTTCCATGGAGAGAAAAACTAATCTCGTAACCTCTGTTTCATTTTTTAATGAGCTTGCTACAGAGAGGAAAAACTATGCTCGTAACCTCTTCTTAATCATGGATTCCAAGAGACTAACGCTATGGAAGGACACCATGTCAAGGGACAAAAATCGATCATGGATTCCAAGAGATCTTCACTGGATGGAAGAAAATCACTCTGGAAGGAACACATGTCGAGGGATGTGACAGGGGTAATGAGATCAAACTCCAATAACCCTACCGAAGAGATCACCATGTCAACTACCGGATCCAAATCATTGGAAGTTGAAGGCATGGGAGATGATGGAGAATCGACATCAGGAGGGGAGATAGACTATATATCTGCCCAAATTTCTTCATGAGGGGGGGAAAAAGAGGATTGAGGATGGTTATCATCCTGAGGTAGCTACAACCCTTGAATATTGAGCCACGACAGCAAAAACATGACATGGAACAAAACTTGATGATGTAGTGGATGTTGTGACTTTCGTCAGGTGACCCAAAGGACTAAAAGAAACTCAGAGGATTGGCTCAGTGCAGAAGTTTAGTGGATTAAAATGCATTGAAAGACAAAGTGTCATGCTCAAGGGAGACCGTAAGAGCTACTGGTAGTGTTCTCAAAAAACTTCTTGGCTTGTTTTTTTCAATTGTTCCCCCATCCAGGTAGAAGATTACCTCTTTTTAATTTAACGAGCTCAAGGAGGGTAACACATGCTTGATATGACTCACCTTCGGTAAGTCCCTCTTCCTTTGTTTAATGAACTGGAAGAAGTAAGGGTTCAATCCCATATGGGCCCTTCAATGTATGATTGTTTAATGAGTCCAAAGAAGGTAAAATCAGTGATTTTTCATATTTAGAGAGTCTGAAAAGAACCTAAAGATGACTCCAATGTTGTCCTTTTTCGTAATGTTAGTCTCACGAGGCTTAAAAAGAGATAAATTATCACTCGAAAGACGCCCTTTCAAACCTTTTAACAAGTGGGAAAGGAAGCAATATCACTCGACAATATTTTCATGTTTAGAGAGTCTGAAAAGAGCTTAAAGACGACTCCAAAGGGTTCCTTTTTCATATATCCATGCGAGTATGAAAAAGTGATAAACGTCTACTCGGTTACATTCTCATGTTTTTTCTAGCACAAGAAAGAACAAAGATCAAGCTCTGTATGCCTCGAGCTTAAAAGCTAGTGGCGTAACTCCAGAATGATCATTAAAGGATGGAGACATGTTTGTTGGAGGTGAATCCCCCTGTGGACAAGTGGATTCCCTCTTGGTCTCTAGACTCCTAAGGCCAAGATAGAAAAGTGATTAATATGGACACTAACTTCCTTTTAGATCTAATCAAGCTAATAAATGAAAGAGAAGGAGAAATATATGTACCTTACTAGTGACGTTTTTCCTTGCAAAGTCCAGGCCGAGCTTCGATCCTAAGCTCCCTGATAGGTCCTGTAAAACAAGAAAAGGTACAAAAGACTTCCTACTCTACTGATATTAGCTCAAACATAGATCCATCTACTACAAACAAAATCATGTGGAACAAGCACAAGTTTGAAAGAAACAGGCCAAGCATTGATTATTGATGAGAACAAGTAAAAGTACTTACAATCCTTTGGATGAAGGTGTAGTAGCTTCTTCCAGTTCTCCTTGTCCAACCCCTTTGCTCAAATAATATCCATTGATTGCTTTGATGACATCTCACTCATGAGATCATAAGTTTGATGTAATTCTCAATCTCCATTGTGCCTTTCACCATGAGAAGGCCTCCTTATATAACCTTGGAGAGGTCCAACCACTTGAGAGATATTTGGGATAAGTTGAGGATTCTTCTCCTTTAGTTGAGGATCTCCCTTAAGATCATGCCTTGACCATCTATTCGAATCCAACCACCTTCAAGAATTGAGGGATTCTTTCTTGATTTGCCTCAACAAACCCAAAATTTTCTCAGAAAAGGGTAGAGCTCCCCCAAAAGGGTGCACAGAGCACTCAAGCACTACCCCAAAGAGGATTAGGGAGCACCAGCACTCCCTGACAATGGGTAGGGGAGTGCTCCTCTCCAAAATTCAGTTTTGAGTGGTTTTTCCAATGGCAAAAGGCTTGTACTTCTTGTCAAGTGATTTCTCTTCTTCCAAACTAACCTTTGAGGTGTCTTAAGTGTCTTTATGTTGTCGTTAGAGGCATGAAATATGAAATATGGAAGTATGATGTTTGTGACACTTGCAACACTTGTAGTCAAGTTGCGACACTTACAACACTTGTAATGATGACACTTGCAACACTATCGAAGTGAATAATTTTGAGGTGTAACAGATTGCCCCCCAAAGTACGAAGTTAGAAGATGATGATGACTGAAGTACTTTGTAGACTTTTTCGAGCAAGGGTATGGATGCAAAGAGATCAGAAACATTTTCACACAACCATCAAACAAATTTATGACATGTTTCAAAACCCAAGGTAGGCATACCTATGCTTGAGTGATAAATACTTTTTAATTATGGCCACCATAAAATACACTGCGGATCCATAATTATATTGAAAAAATGGTATAGCCACCACTGATACAATGTGGATCTATATTCTTATGACTTGAATTGATCGTAGCCATGAAGAATACATAGTGGATCTACGAGATGACAATACATAGCCATGACCAATAGAAAGTGGATCTATGTAACAATATATGTGTCATAGTTCAGGAGAATCCCTTTGTAAACAATTAGGAATAGTGGAAGACTTTATAGCTGCCTTTGAGCACCTGGATTTTAGAACAGAGGGCATGTCTAATGCCCTTTTCCAAGAGTGTTTTATCAATGGCCTCAAGGATGATATTTGGGCCCATGTCCTCATGGCTCAGCCTTAGAGTTGGGTGGAGACTACTAAAAGAGATAAAGAAGAACAACAGTTTGTATCTTCTCAAAACTAAAAACCCTCCTTTATCCCTCACCCTAAACTAGTAAATCACACTACTCCCTCTGCTCCACTAAAGATCCTGTTATCACTCCAAGAAACTCCTTAGGGTTGTAGGATAAGGATGCTTGGTAACTTAAGAAATCACTAACAATCAAGTGTTTGGAACAATGGGATAACTAAGAAGGCTTAGAAAAAATACAACATCTCATGCCTCTAAATAAACAATGCTTCGAGAAACTAGATATCAGTTATAGAAAATAATCAATGTATGAATAAAAACATTCAAGATAACCAAGTACAAATCTATAGGGTTATACAAGAATATAAAGGAGATCTAATTCATATCCATGAGCTATATCAGAAGATGACAGTTTTGAACAATTGAACTGAATATAATTAAATATAGAGTAATGGAAAATGTGGACAGACTAATATATAATGACCAAAAAAAACTCTCATTCATATGGAAAGATAGTGTCAAAGTACATAGCCAAAAATGTATCCAGAATTGAACCCCTGTCTCTTATAAAAGATAGGCATTTATAGCCTTTTACAATCAGTTTTTAATATCCTGAAAACTTGGATCTGTATCTAAAAATAGAAAATCAAATTAACTAAGCAAATTGATAACAAAGACTTAATAACTAAACTAGCATTCGAATTGTCTTCCATCTCAAAATTTGACATCTGTATTCTTCAGCTTATGGAATCTGTCGTGTCATGAAACATGGCAGAGGCACCTATCTTGGCAGCTGGATTCCTTCAGTTACTCATAGTCGACACTTTAGGGGATCAATTTATCATGTGGTTTTCAAAAATCCCATGAATCTCTGATGCTGAGGATTTCATTGACCGAGTTGTTAATCCTTCAATGTTCTGGACCCTCTTTAAATCTTGTGAAAATCGCCCTTCTCCATCCTTAGCATTCAAAAATTATTTTTGTGCTTTCACCAGCTAACTCTCCTTATGATTCGCTGGTTAGCCGGTGAAAGCACTGCCTTTCACTAGCTAACTGGTTGTAAAATTTCCCTTTGTGCTGGTGAAAGTTCTATCTTGGTTAAAAAAGGAAACCTTTCATGATCAAGTCTGTTGTTTCATCATAAACTCAGTATTCTTTAGATTTCTCTCCCATTGTGACCTAAGAATACCTGGATCATCCCTGGATGGTCTCAAGTGTTATGGCCTAGCCATGGAGTACCATCTTGCATGGTTCATCTCTCCTCAGGCACTTTTGTGCTTTGGCCACAAGAGCATTGATTCAGATCTTGTACTCTTCATATTCCCTCTTCATTGCTCTCCGTTCTTTAACAAACGAAAGCTGCATTTTTTGCAAAATGGCACCCACTTCCTTGCAAATTCTGAAGTTTTTGAAAGGATTTCAAAAGTCAACATTGTTGTTCCATCATCAGAAAGGTAGAAGTAGAGCCGGAACAGGACCATCTCCCAAGGAAAATGAGATGACGTACAAGACAGTCCCGAGAATAGCAAGAGTGCCAGAGTATTGTGCCAATGCCTTCCAGGAAAGGGACAGAGAAAGGAGCAACATAGAAGCAACCATTCCCATGAAACTCATTATAAGAAAGCTCTTTCTTCCCTACTTGTCCATTAAAGAAGATGCCACAGTTGTACCAATGACATTTGAATCCGACACAAGAGCACTTGCTGCAACATCAGAAGCAATACCAGCACTCTGGAACACAGAAGTGGAGTAATAAACAACTGCATTTATGCCAGCAAGTTTCTGAAACAGGAAAAGTGTTGCTCCAACACTAACCACTTTCCAGTAACATTTACTGAAAAGATCAAACCAACCAACATCCTCCTCTACAGAACCTGTGCTACTTCCTCTCAATTGAAGCATAACTTCTTCAACTTTTCCCTTTCCCTACAGGGTCTTTATCGCAGATTCAACTTCAACTATTTTTCCTTGCTTAAAAAGCCAGTGAGGACTTTTAGGTGAAAATAACATTCCCAGTGCCATTAGTACTACAGGCACAGTAGCAATGGTGAACATGCTCCGCCACCATAATGGATTTGCAACCAAAGGTAATCCCGCCACTAGAGCAAGCAATATTCCAACACAAATGAAAAGTTGATTCACAGACCCAAGAACACCTCGGATATCATTGGGTGATATCTCTGAAATATAAAGTGGCACCAAAGCGAAAGAGATTCCAATACCAATACCAGCAAGCAACCGACCAATAAGAATTGCTTGCACACTTTGTGCTATGGCACTTAGAAAAGCACCAATTACAAGAGGTATGGCATCGAGTTGAAATGTCCTCTTCCTGCCAAGTTTATCAGCCAATGCACCTCCAGTAAATGATCCAACAGTGGCACCTGCAAGTGTTGTGCTAACCACCCATCCTTGTAAAACAGTATTATCAGCAAATCCGTGAGATTTCCACGATGGATTCAACAACTACAAACCCTGAGGGAGATCGACAGAGGAAATAACAATATCGTTCTTGAGTGCATCAGAGCTCACCAACGCCAGCATCCATTTCTCCTTGGTGACTTAAGAAACAAAATCTACCAACAATCGAATTTCGAAACGCCATTTGCAAAATTTCGGGCACCTTTCAATTGATGAAAGGAATGGAGCTGGCACTTGCGTTTTGATGACTTGTGTTTAACTGATGTGTCAATTTTTTTACTTAAGTCTGTGGATCAAATAGAAGTTGGAGCGTTGGAGTGAGAACTGGACTTCAGGCTTAAATTCCGATGGATTATATGAAATGGAGCTTGGCATTTGTATGTGGATTTACTCTGTTGCGTGGCATATAGATTGACATATGGCTTGGGATATGTGTCAACTTGTGGCTTGTGGTCTGAATTTGAATAAGTTTAGGGCACTTAAAGCACACACCACATTTTGGTTAAAATAACAAAATAACAATATATATATTTTTTTATATTTGAAAATCTAAGAGGCATAAAACTAGAGTTTTAGGCTCTAATAACAGAGTTTTGGGAATGCAGATCAGAAGGCAGAGTCATAGGAGTCTTTGGGAAAATGCAATCAATGGGAGCTTGTTAAAAATATCTGGAAACAGTTGGAGATCGTGACACTGGTTAAAGATAGACAAAATGGGAAATATAGAAAAAGAGCTAAAATTTACCAGTACATTTTGAGCGCTAATAGATCCAAAAATTGACCAGGGCTGAAATTGTGGAACACCAACTCAAAGTCCTTTGTTATAATTGTGATGAAAAATATTTCTCAGGCCACAAGTGTAAAGAAAAAAACCTTTTTATGGCCATCTCTGAGGATATTTCAGAAGAGGATGTAGAAACTCCCCTTATGTCTGAGTACCTGAATCAACTGACATAACCCCTCCCTCAGACCCTCTCGAAGTAGAACTGATCATTTCCCTCAATTCTCTCACTGGCTTCTCCGCTCCCCAAAATCTCAAGCTAATCGGTTACATCAAGCATCAGAAGGTCATCATTCTATTTGATAGTGGCAACAACCATAATTTTATTCATCGTTGCATTTCCCAAGAAACTCATTGCTACATCCATGCCATCAATAATTTCCAAATCATGATTGCCAATGGTGGTTCCATGAAATGTGGAGGGCATTGTGAGAATGTGTGTCTCCAAATTGGTGACTACCACCTGAAATCCCATATGTTTTCTATTGACATGGGAGATTGTAAAATTGTGTTGGGTGCAAACTGGCTGAGAACTTTGGGTCCCATTATCATGGATTTTAAAGACTTAACCATGCAATTCGACCAGGAGGGCCACCAATATAAGTTCCAAGGCATCATCATCAGTTCACCTGAGATCATTATTTCCCATCGCATGGAAAAGCTGCTCAAAAAAGGTCATTCTGGTGTTATCGCTGAACTCCATGCCATACAAGCAACATAGACACCCTTAGTCCCACAAGACCTCCAAGACATCCTTTCTAAACATCAATTGGTCTTTTCCACTCCCTAAGGACTCCCTCCTTCCTGTGGTGTTCATGATCATTCCATTCCCTTGTACCCGGAAGCCTTCCTCCCAATATCTGTCTGTATCGTCACCCCTTTCCCAAAAAAATGAAATTGAGAAAATGGTCTAGGAATTCCTTAATGGAGGCATTAGCCTCCCTAGTACGAGCCCCTACTCTTATCCTATGGTCATGGTCCTAAAGAAAGAAGGTTCTTGGAAAATGTGTCCTGACTTTCGTGCCCTCAAAAAACTTACCATCAAAGACAAATTCCCCATTCCTATCATTGATGACCTCCTGGATGAATTGAGTGGTGCCCAATTCTTCACTAAATTGGATATTCGTTTGGACTACCACTAGATACATATGAAAGAGGCAGAAATTCCCAAGACTGCCTTTAGAACTCATGAGGGCCACTATGATTTGTTGGTCATGCCCTTTGTCTTGTGTAATGCCCCCTCCACATTCCAAAGCCTCATGAATCATGTCTTTCATCCTTTTCTCTACCATTTTGTCTTAGTTTTCTTTGATGATATCCTCATCTATAGAAAAACCTGGATATACCATCTTGCTCATGTGGATCAAGTTCTACATCTACTCTCTCAGCACCAATGTTTCGTGAAACAGACTAAATGTGCTTTTGGTGCCTCAGAAGTAGAATACTTGGGTCATCTGGTTGGAAAGGATGGCGTCAGGGTAGATCCTAAAAAGATTGAATCTATGCAATACTAGCCTCACCCAAAGACTCTTAATAGCTTGCATGGATTTCTGGGCTTAACAGGGTATTATCGCAAGTTTGTTAAGAATTATGGGAAGATTGTAGCACCTCTCACTGCTCTCCTAAAAAAGAACTCTTTCACTTGGACTCCAGCCACTGCTCAATCTTTTCAAACCTTGAATATGGCCATGTGCGCCACTCCAGTCCTTGCCCTTCCCGATTTAACAAAGACTTTTGTGTTGGAATGTGATGCCTTAGGGAAAGGAATTGGTGTTGTCCTTATGAAAGAGGGTCGACCTTTGGCCTTTACCAGCAAGCAACTATCTGAAATAAATCTGGGCAAATCCATATATGAAAAGGAAATGTTGGCTATTCTACATGTCATTGATCTATGGCGCCCTTATCTATTGGGAAAACGTTTCCAAATTAAGAGAGACCATCAAAGCCTCAAGTATTTTTTGGAACAATGCATTTCCTCCCCAGAACAACAAAAATGGGTGACTAAGATCTTTGGATATAATTATGAGATCATTTACAAGAAAGGAAAAGACAATGTTGTTGTGGATTCACTTTCCCACAAATATGAAGATGAAGGATCCCTTTTTTCTCTTTCATTCATTGTCCTAGATTGGCTCCAAGTCATTTTCCAGGAATGGCTACAAGATCCCAAAAGTTCACAGTTGATCCAACAATTGTAGTCCAATGCTCCAGCTTACCCAAGGTACTCTTGGCTCCATGATGAACTTCGATACAAAGGCCATTTGTATTTAAGTTAACAATCAAATCTTAAATCCACGGTACTTTATGAGCTTCATGCTACACCCACAGCAGGGCACTCCGAGCTCACCAAAACCTATGACAGGGTCAAACATTCCTTTTTTTGGGATGGTATGAAACAAGACATTCATAATTTTGTCACTAAATGTGATCTGTTTCAACGCAACAAGGGAGAAACAATCAAATCTCCAGGAACACTACAACTGCTCTCGATTCCACCTGCTATTTGGAAGGATATCTCTATGGATTTTATTACCGGCTTACCCAAATCGGGAAATAAATCAGTCATCATGGTTGTTGTTGATCGCCTTTCCAAGTATACTCATTTTTTCACCCTTCAACACCCATTTACAGCATCCACGGTGGCTCAAATTTTCATGGATCAGTTCTTCAAGCTTCATGGCATGCCGCACTCTATTGTTTCTGATCGTGACCCAACTTTCACAAGAAATTTTTGGTAAGAACTATTCAAGATACACGACACCGAATTGCATCTCATCAAAACTTATCATCCCCATACTGATGGCCAAATGGAAGTTTTCAATAAGTGTTTGGAAACATATTTGAGGTGTTTCACCTCGGAAAAGAAAAATTAGTCGGCTCAATGGTTACCCCTATTTGAATGGTGGTACAACACTTCATACCATACAGCTACATGCATGACTCCTTTTGAAGTAGTATATAGACAGAAGCCACCTTCAGTTCTCTCATACTTACTGGGTGCCTCGAAGGTCCATGCAGTTTACCTAATACTTATAGCTCGAGAGGCTATTCTCTGTACCCTCAAAGAGAATTTGGTAATGGCACAGAATCGCATGAAGCAACAAGCATATCAAGGTCGCTCTGAACATCAATTTGTAGAAGGGGATCGGGTGTTTTTTTTACTGGAACCTTACAAAAAAATTCCCTCAAGGCCGATAATTGTCAGAAGCTAGCGCCCAAATTTTATGGTCCTTATACCATTCTCAAGCATGTGGGACAAGTAGCCTATCCGTTAGCTTTTCCCAGCCATTCGAAGCTACATCTTGTTTTTCATGTTTCATTCTTAAAGAAGGTGATTGGAGCTAAGTGCCAAATTCAAACCAACCTTCTAGAGTTAGCTGAAGAAGCATCCATTTGGCTACATCTAGAAGCCATTTTGGACCAGCGTGAGTGTCGCCTAAGTCAGACAACCATCAAGGAAGTGCTAGTCCAATGGAAAGATACAACTCCAGCAGATTCCACTTGGGAACCAACTACCATTCTGCAACAATTTCCTCATCTAAAGCCTTGAGGACAAGCTTGTTTTTAAGGGGCTGTACATGTTAAGGTCCTAACCCACACATAGGTAGAAAAATATATTCAGATGTAATAAAGGTCAATATTAATAAGTCCTTTCAATAAAATAGTATAAGGTGGATGTAAGAAGACCTAATAGAAGCTTCCGCTTCTAGAAGGATCTTCCTCTAGATGCTTCTTTTTAGTATAAATAGGATACAAGGGTATGAGAACCCTAGCTTGGATATTATTGTAATATATCTCTTCTCAATTGGAGGTTTCCCCCTCGAAGAGGCTCATGAACATTGCTTTCAGATTCAAAGTGTTATTTATGTTATTATTCTCTTATCATTTCAGTGCTATTGTGGTGAATGTTCTGGTTATATTGTTGTTATTCTTCCATTTCTAGCATTTTATTTCTTTTTTGCATACATTTTATATCTGGTATATTATAATCGAAGACCAAGCACACACTATAAAATTTCCTATGAGATAAAGCAATCAAACCACTAACTAGTTGGAAGAACAGTTACATCATCCAACACTAGAGCAACTTACCAGTGCAAGTGCAACTCGAACACGGAAGCACCCTATGGGTATACTCTACAAAGAGTGGCCCAAAGTTTACCCTAGGTACTATGGAATACCCCCACATTCACCTTTGTAAGTCCCTAAAATAAAGGCAACTAGGTTTCCAACTCGCGAAAAGTCACTAGGAGGTTATAGTTGACAGTCGAGTGGACCGTAATGAGCAGGGTAACTAAGCCCGAAACCTACTGAGGGTATTGGAAGAAAGTGGTATGTAAGACAAATAAGGACCTCGAATGGATTCTAGATCCATGAATATCTATGGAAAATGAAACCAATAGTATCCCATGACAAGTTCTCAATATGCGTTCCCCACTACGCTTGGTCCAGATTTGGAGGGGTTATCTTCGCTACCTTTCTGCACATGACCTCATGTTTAGCCCTTGTGTTAGAGGGGGGTCTCAGATAAATTTCACATTTACTAGAATTTTTACACTCCCTAGCACTGACTCCAATGTTTGTCTGTAAGACTTGAAGAGTTTCCTCTCCAACCTAATTCAAGGCTCTAGCCTAGACTAGTTGATTGACCCTACAAACATAAAGTCTAGTTGATTTTAAATTAGCATTAATTTTATATGGATTGTTTTAAGTCAAGGAAATGACAATGAAACGATTGGTGTGTTTTTAGATACGAGGAAGGAGAAGCAAACGAAACTGAAACAAAAATTACTTTTTTTTTGACATATAAATATTTGTAACTAACTCTTTAACCAACTTTTCATAACTACCTTTTCTAATATCTTTTAAAGGGAAACCTAAAACGAAATTTCCCTCGACTACGAGCTACATAATATTCTAGGAATTCAGTAAAGAACTTAAGAAAATAACTCTTTCTCGTAACAAGCAAAATAACTAACCCAACTACTTACCAAACTAAGAAATGAAAACTTTTTCTATTCTTTTTTTTTATGCTTCAAACAAGAAACTTGAAATAAATTCTTTTTCTTTTTCTTTAAAGCAAGTGAAAGGGGGAAAAATGAAAATCAACCAGACAATACTGAGAACTAACCTCTGGCCCACTACGAATCACAAGGAGTCCCTAAAGACACCTAACAAGATGATAAAAATGGCTCAAAGACTTGCCCAAAACCCTTCCAAACTAAACACAAGAAATCTTTAAAAATATAACCAAACTGACATCAAACCCAAGCTTTGACTGTAAAAATAGAGACAATGTACTTGATCAAGAAACCCTAAGAACTCAAACTTCAATCAGGGAAGAGGTTGACTACCCCTTCTTAAGGAAAAAATTTCTTGACACAGGCACGCTATTGGTGCTTAAGCAGCCTGCGTATGTACGTGGGGTGTCAAAAGATAGGGCGTGTATGTACACATATAGACCCACTATAGGCTGCATACACCTCTATAAATCCTCAAAAACAAAGACAAACAGGTATACTAACAAGGCAGGGAGAAAGGGTATGGCACCAACAAGTGACCATGATCCCTTAAAGACTCAGCAAAATCAGAAAGAAACTCAAAAAAGGTAAAAACCAATAAAACACCCATAAAATCCCCTAAAACCCTAGAGGTTTCCCTAGTATGGTCGCCAAATCTGCTATAGCGGAAAAACCCCCTTATGGACTACACTAGGGTTCAACATGTAAGCATATCTAACTATCTAAAAGTCTCCTACTTTTCTAACTACCCTGAATATACCCCACATTCATACATGAAATACAAAGTGAAAAGATAAGGTAACTTTACCTTTTACTCGACATTCGGTGTCGATCCTCTCACATCCGATAGCTCCACTGACTACAAGCCTCCTCCCAAGGCTGGCCTGCATTCACAAACAAATAAACATGAAACTACAAACATGCATATCATATATAAATCATGGGTTGTATGTTATTATAAGACATAAATCGAATACAAATATTGGACACATCATATTTCGGGACAACAAAAGTATTCCTTTGATTGATATCACAATGTTTACCTATAACAAAGGTTAGTGACTACTCCACGGACCTGGTCTGGGCTCCTCTTCACCAAGCTCCAACTACTCTTCCACATATATTTCTCCTCTCACACTTCTTCTAGGGAAATGGCATAGGCTTACAATGGAGGAAAAAGGCAAGAATGGGAAATTATGATGCAAATCTCACAAGGTGGTTGCCATTATTTGGCGCAAGGAGGGAATGTGAAATGGGAAAAGATTCATTGTTCTTATGCTTGGATTAGGAATGAGACCCAAAAACCTCCTTTTATATGACAAAAGTATGGTTATTTAGTTGGGTAACAGGCTATAGGCGGTGGGACAGTTGGAAAACTACCCAATAGCCCATAATCTCAATGAATTCCTTGCAAATTTTTAATTTTTGCAACTTTTGTGGGCATGCGTGGGCTGTAATGGTGAAGCTAGCGTATGTATGTGAGTTGTAGTGGTGTAGAAAGTTTGTGTATGTAGACATTAGTGGTGCAGGGTGTGTACATATTCAAAAATAGGGTTTTTAAAAAAAGTTGCTCAGTGATGGCTTGGAAAAAATAGCAAGTAAGAGGGCCTGATGCCAGGTATGCATGTATGGTGAAATTTAGGGTTATAACAGTATGATACATACAGTAGAAAGTACCTGTTGAGCACTCAACACACCCTAAAAAGGTCTATGTCAATTTTTTACTTTTTGGCTACCACTTGATCTTTCACACTGTTTGATTGCACTTCAGTATGAAACTGCTACCTATGCTTATCATTTATGTTTTCATGTTGAATCATTTAAAGTTTTCTTGAACATGTGAAAATCATATTAACTTTAAAAGGGACTAACATTTACTTAAGGAATCGATAGTCTAAATTTTTCCCCAACACGCTTAGGCAATTCAGCATCGGGAAAGATTGAAAGTGACGAAAATCGTTTGAGAAAACCAAAATAGTCGAGAGTCAAATTTCATCGACGTCGGTAGAAGGATGTCTCTCATCTCCATGAATAAGATTCACTAAAGATATCATTGAATATTGATCCATTCGGCATCGGTAGTAAAATAAGAAGTGTAAGTGTCGTGCAAGTAAAAGAGTGGTATCACTGATCGTCGACTCCCAAAAAAATTTCGGCATCAGAGATTTACAAACGTGATAACCCGTAAAGAAACTAATCACTCCAACTATCCCTGATCATCAATCCCTGATACCTTTCATCACCAGAGGTTGTCTCATGAGGGCACCAATGGAAAAGTAAACAAGTATATCATCGATCCCTGATTTGTCCACCGGAGAGACATGACGTGATGATACGTTTCAGCCATAAGATATGTTAGGTACGACACATTTAAAATTTTAGTTAATTCATGGATCATGTATTAGTTTCTAATTCATGCGCAAATCAAATGGGACCATTTAAGCCTGTCGATACAATGCATCTCCCTCCCCGCCTCCATCGTCAACCAAGTTAGAATTTATTTGAAGAGATCTGACGGTATTTTGTTTTGAATTGCATTCATTACTCGTATTAACTAATTGATATTACTAATAGGATATCTCCCATTATATTGTTTTGAGTCATTGTGTATGAACTTATTCTATGCAGCAAGTTATTCAGAGCACACAGAGGAGTAATGCCAACAATCTGGAGAAGGCGTCCAAGTTTCAGTGAGTATTAAACAAAAATTTTAGCAAGCATTACAGGCATGTATCGGCTTATGGTGTTTTACGCTTCATTTCATATGTTTCCACCCAACGCTAC
Source organism: Picea engelmannii (assembly GCA_009831015.1). Lineage (NCBI taxonomy): Eukaryota > Viridiplantae > Streptophyta > Pinopsida > Pinales > Pinaceae > Picea > Picea engelmannii. Next base: position 690,700 of record ML795744.1, read on the forward strand.
TCTGTACACATTTTTAAAGTATAGTTTTCAGTTTTAGGAACAATGCCTCCGAAGAAACCCACCATCGAGAAATCCAAGAGAAGTGGATCAGATGGAAGAAGCACTAGGATAAAATTAATAAAGTAATGAAGGATATCAGACTCCTCGAGTTCGGCACCCCCAACAACTTCAGTGACCTAAGCGACGTAGTCGATTCACATGCCAAACAAGATTCACTATGGACCTAAGAGCTCGCAATGATGATCGACTCAAGGCCAGGGAAAGTGAAATGATTTGTAGAACATCCAATTAGAGCTCGAACCATGCTACAACAGTTGAAGTCAAGTCTAGTGAAGTACCGGACCCATGCGAAGGACATCAGAGGAATACATGCAGCTGCGATGGAACAACACAAATTTCCATGGCCCAAACTTGTGAAGAGTTTCTTATCAGTTCGTCTGAGTATGAGAGAAATCACTCTTTTCAAGAGATATCTTAGGCTGATTGTTAAAGAAACTATTAGTATAGGACACCACATGGAAAATTTTGTTTTCCTTAAACTACACTTAGTTGTTAATTCCAGTTAAACATTACATTATAAATAAAGACATCGACCAAATAGTTAGAGGTCGATGATTGTTGCAAGAAGTCTTTCTTTATGGTTGTTAAGAATTATTTTGAAGATGCTTTGAATTGAGAAGACCTTATGCACTAAAGACAAAGTTATTTTCATCAAATTCATGTGTGAGTGGACGTAGAGAAGAACTATTTCCTATATCATTTCATGAATAGATGTAACAACTAAGAGTTGTCCAATTTATTTTCAAGTTATCTGGTGCAATGCATTGTTGTTCTTTTCTTTAATGATGAAGATGATGAATCACTATGTGATTATGTGATAAAATATTATGGTAGATGAATTATTTTTCTTTTCGTTATCTTATTGCATATGTGTTTTCTTTCTGATAATTAGTAATCTTAGACAGTAATTGGATGCTCACATGGTTAACATAGTAGTACTAGGCATGTGGTTTAGAATTTTCATCTGCATGTTTCAGTAGCAGGTTATCCCAAGATCAACTTCTTCCCCAATGGTTAGAACTTAATTTTGTTTTGTTGCCAATTTGGTTTATACCAACTTACACCTCACATCGGTCCCATCCAAGAGAAAATACAAAAAGAGATAGTCTAAACTGAAGGAAGAGCCTTCACAAGAAAATGTTAAATCCCATCGATTAATTGGTTGGATCGCAATATCTAGAGAACCATTCCATTCCAAACATTGCAGTGTCTAATTGGGCCTCAGTGTCAGGTTTGGTTCCTACTGTTGAACTAGGGATTTGAGACCCATCAACAAAATTGGCACTAGAAGGAGGGCTTGAGAATGAATGTTTGAATATGTATTTTATATAGCATTTCGAACAGCCTACAGATTCGTAATAGCCCACATGCACGGATAGTCATTCCCAATACATCCCACACATGTTGAGTAATCCTAGAATGAGTAACTCACCCCAACCCGAGGAAGAACCTTTTCACCCTAAAATACCTTATGCTCTTCCTCATGAGGAAGTAAACCAATTCAGAAGAATCACAAGAGCCTCTGCCCGACAAATCGGTGTGTTGTCCTTAGCTCCCATACTCCCTCAAAAAAAAAAACAAAGAAGACCAGTGTTTAGTACTCCCGATGAGGGTTTTGTACACTCGCTATAAAACTTAATAGATTTCACGATTACAAAAATCCAAGAACCTCTTGATTTGATACTCAAAATTCCATCCGACGACATCTCTGAACCGAACGATTTTTCGGAAGAAGAGGAGTTTAACTTAGAGTCTGGATATATGGAAGGAAGCAAAGACCATAATGATGAAAGGGGGAACCCACCTCTGAACAATCAACCCTAGTTAGCCAGATATGATTTGGCCCTCCCGGCACCAGTCCATAACCTTCCTCGACATCTAGAGAATTTGTTGCCTAAGTTCGATCTCGAAACCTCTGGATTGTCTGAAGATCATATCACGAAATTTATACTAGCAATCATACTTATGAACATCCAACATGAAGACGTAGTTTTCAGGATTTTCCCCTACATGTTTGAGAATTCATCTTCCACATGGTATTTTAATCTTCCAGTAGGATCTATAACAAGCTAGACCAAGTTTCAAAAAGACTTTATAGATAAATTTGTAGAGGAAACTACTACGAGAGCTCTGATGCTTGAGTTATTTGTTGCCACCATGAGTTTGAAAGAAAGAGTCAAATATTTCAATCAAAGATTCACGATCCTCTTAAACAAGTTTCATCCCGAAGAGAAACCAACCTAGGAATTGAAAATCAAGGTTTACGCTAACACGCTCCCAGGATTCTATTTATATGTTTATAAAAAGAGTCGCCAAGCGATCCCTGGCTGAAAATTTTGAAGAAGCAAAAATGATAGAATTCCAGATGAAAGGGTGTAAAGAGGGCTAGGTCTCACTAGTTAAGAAACAAGCTCAGCCTCCTCCCAGGAGAGGACTCCTTTTGGCTATACCATTAGGAAAACAAACAGAGAAGACTCCCAACAAAGGTAACTGAGACATAAAATAACTCCAATGCATGGTTAAGAAATTATCAAATGAGATCATAGACATGAAGAGGAATGCAGGGGAGGGAAACCATGGCTAAAGGCCCTACAAGCCTTTCTTTAAGAGGAACCCACCATTCAATGAAATTGAACCTCCACCAGCTAACTTAAATATTCATTTAGGGAATTTTGCATCTGATTCTTTCTGTACTTATCACTAGGAAAACCACTCTAAAAGAGACTACCCTCAATGGGTGGATGCCATGAATTTGATGGTCAATCAGTTTCTAGACAAAGTCTCCATGACCTAACAACCAACAAGTTCAGTTATGAATATTTCTGACTGGGAAGAGATTGATACACCAAAAGATAAAACCATGTTGATATGGGATATCAACTTGATCATGCCTTCCGACGACCTATTTGAGTCTCAGGAACAACCTGTGGAAGTCTTGGTGATACATACACACAGTAAGGGTCCACCTGTCTCAAAAGATACCGCTACCACCCAAACCTCGAGGAGTAAGGCAACTCCCGTTCGCCCGAAAAAACCTTTCTCTCCTATTAAAAACCCTATAAGAATCCATACCCGGGAATCGCCCAAGATGGATTACAACATGTGTTAGTGTCATAAGTCACTCCTGGATTGCAGCAGGAGTAGAGCCCAACACCCATCAATTTTATGTCACGATTTGTTTGCAGAGGTTGATCAAATGGAAAGAAACTCATAATCATATCGTTATAACTCAAAAAACTGGGTTGGAACAATAGTGACATATGAGGTCTTGACCTAACTTAAGCCAATAATAATGATACTGGTGAGTAAGTGGAGAGAAAGAGAGGGGAAATAAAGTCTTCTCTAGACATCCAGTCTTCCAACAGTCTTCACAAAAGAGGAAAAGTCTCGGATATGAGATCCTCTCAGAGCTAAATAAACTTCAAAATGAACCTAAAAAAGATTACAAAACTAGTATAATCAAACCTACATTATATAGCTATGCAACACCCGACTGCATCATCCATGCTCGAGCTTTCAGGTTCAGAGGGAAAAAGGAAAAGAAGAAGTTGGCTGCCATTAAACAAGAAGTCTCAATTGTTCTTCTATAACTAGAGAACCAGAGGCTAGATTAAATATTTACAATCGGGAGCTGTACTCTACCATCGATGCTTACAAAAATACAAAAACTAAGTAAATATACTCCTAAACATATGCCCAACAGAGGCGTCTTAGAACTTCTAGGGCATGGCGTCTCCTTAGTCAAATCTGGCCTGAACTCCTTCATTAGATGTCACCTTAACTTTGCATGGCCTTTGCAGGGGAGTAGCTGAAACATTAAAGGTTAAAATAGCATGTGCAGACTCCTCTGGTCAAACGGGGACTCGGCGTGGCTTCTTTAAAAAAAACCAGCATACAGGACTATCTCGGGTAGACTTCCTGCTGGACCCTTCATGATTTTCATTTAATGAGTGAGACAAGGTTTCAACTACCTTCCCCTACCTTCAATTACTTTTAGCAGGGACCAAGATCAAGACTGAGTTGAACTGGCACCTGGAGAATGCAGTGATCCCTTTTGCAGCTAAACCTAGTTCTTTGGCCCTTTGCACAATTCTTTCTATCACCCCAAGTGACCATGGGCTGTGACCCTATGCCTATCTTCAAAGGCGCTTTCGGGATTTTGCGTTTTGACGATTGTGAAATGCAGTGGAAGGAGGAGACCCTCTGTTCTCTCAAAGTCCCAGTAGCCAAAATGGCTTGATCACATGCCATGTGTCCCATTGGATGGACAGCCTAGATCACTTCTCAAATGTGGGACCGCCTCTGGCCTGGACCCTTTCAGCATTTCAGGCTTTGGGATTCTGAAATGCAGTGGAAGGAGGAGACCCTCTGTTCTCTCGAAGTCCCGGTAGCCGAAATGGCTTAATCACATGCCACATGTCCCATTGGATGGATGGCCTAGATCACTTCTCAAATGTGGGACCGCCTCTGGCCTGGACCCTTTCGGCATTTCAAGCTTTAGGATTCTGAAATGCAGTGGAAGGAGGAGACCATCTATTCTCTTGAAGTCCTAGTATCCAAAATGGCTTGATCGCGCACCATGTGTCCCATTGGATGGATGGCCTAGATCATTTCTTGATCGACAGTCCTATCTCTTTCAGGATTTCACACACCGGGGATACATGATGCAAGGAAGAGAGACCCTTGTATGTTGAAGTCCCGGTAGCTGAAATACTGAAATGGCTTGATCGTTTTGTGAGTTTGG
>ML795744.1:706226-718386 GCA_009831015.1 Picea engelmannii
AAAATCTCTGTGTGTAGATCTATTTCCCTAGTGCACAGTATTCTACTTGACTTGTGAAGCTCTGTGCTAAGAAGAGAAGTTAGATTTGAAGAAAGGAGGTAAGATCTTAAAGCTTTGTTCCCTGATAAAGGTATGAACAGTGAAAATTTTGATTGGAAAGGTAACATAAGTGGAAATTTTTGTTTCAAAAGTATATATCTAGGTATGTTTGATAAATTTTCTCCTAGATTGAAAACTAGGGCACATCTAGAACAAAGAAATGATGAAATATATGTTATTCCTATGCATAGAAAGAATGTTTGGACTAACAAATGGATGTAGGATCCTAGAAAGGATTTTTTGCAGGTTAGCTACTATGACCCTAGTGTGAAGTACAGGAAAGGTTGGGGATCATTTAAAAGGAAAAGAGGATTAACCCTTTGTTATACTTGTATAATATCGGGCCATCTTGCTAAGGTATGCCCTGGTAGAAGACCTAGTTTTTTTTTTTGTAAAGTTATGGACCATGAAGTTTTGGATTTCCCTAAAATGATTTCTAAAGTTGAAAGAATGAATATGAGACAAGAAAACCCTAATTAAGATCAAGAAATTGAGACCATGACAAAACCCCAGAAAGAATATGAGAATCTATTGCTACAAATGAAAGAAACCATGAATGATCATAGAAATATCAACTTATCAAAGATCTTCAAAGAAAAAGAATGCATAGAAAAAATAATAGGATACTTTGACATTGGTTGTGTTCTGGATGAAGAAACATAGGTGAACATCATGACAGAAAGAAATTGGAAAATTTTAGGAAATCCTGCTATGATTCCTTCATTGGGAGGAATAGAATTATTTAGAGGAAAGATGATAACCCTATGTGGAAGACTCGCCCAAGAATCTATGAGAGCTCATGGAAATTCGACAGAGGAAGATTTTGAGGTTGTTAAATTTATTGATAACAATGCGCCATTTGCTATGTTCCTAGGAAAAACTTGGATTGAGAAGGATTAGGCTAGAAGAAAAGAAGAGGAAGTCTTAGAACAAAAGAAGCAAGAATTAAAATATTTCACGACTAGGAGGATAACGCACTTGTTTGAAGAATAGGAGAACAGATCAAAGCTGCTTAGAACTAGAAACTTGGATGTTGAAGTTGAAAGAACACAAGAAGACTCACAGAAGAATGAAGCACCTACCCCTGACACAAAAGAAGTATTTCCCTTGAACCCCACAAAAGAATCTCAACAACGCGAAGTTACTATGCCAAGAGGAGATAAGAACCAGAATTGGAAGAGGAACCCAGTAACGCATGTCATAGGGAAAAAGGATAGAAATCTCAGTAAGAAGAAAGTGAATCTAGAAAAACTGCAGGAGGGTCCCGAGGGAACTTTGTAGAAGGAAGGTTTGAAAAACTAGAACTTCGTCGGGATATCAGAACAACACAACATGGAACTTTTCCATGGTGGAGTGATATAACCATTGAAGGAATTATGACCGTTATATCAATGCCCTGAATGGTTAGAACAATAGTTATGACCAGAAATCTCACCATCAGATCGTTGGGACCACGTTGTAACAGACATAAGTGCATTGATGAAGACGTCTTGTCCGTTGGAGAAGATTTGTTACATCGTTGTCTACTTATTCTCTTGACTGTTGCACCGAGAACACTTTTGTGAATTGTATCTGAGCCAACAAGAGAACTCATTGCTACCACATTGTGTTTATTGATATTGAAACCTATTCTATTTCTTTGAGAATTCATTCATTGACCTGAGTTATCTCATCAAGAGCATGCATGTCGGATGAACTCAACGTTGTGGAGAAGTCATTCGAGGAACTTTTAATTGATCTAATGGCAGAGAGAGTGATGTCCAAAGGAGTTCAATATTCATCAACGCGAGGAGTGCAAGCCTCCCCATCAACTGCTCATGGATCTAGACCATCCCGTGTTCTAGATGAGAAAAGAACCAAGAGTAGATATGACTTAGTGAATGCAAAGTTAATCGCGTCTATTATGCCCGATTACATCCCGCCTCTAGCTGGTGCGGTGAATCATGACAGTGTCCCAAGGGACTTCTATACAGTCATCATGACATACCTCCCAAAGGAGATACACACAGTCAGACTGCAGTTGGAGAGGATTTCAACCTTAAATATCAGTGACTATAATCTAGGGGACCACAATACCTATGACATTCTCGCGCCCCACAAGTACTTGACTAAGATGAAGGGAAAGAGATCAAAGATCATTCCCCAGCCATGGACCATGAACATCATGTAGTCCACTATCCTTAATGTCATGAAAATCCCACACTTTGGAAGGAACCAAGAGGTTAACGCGAGCGTTAAGCTCCTATTGTCATGCTTCCACAACGGTTATTTATGGTTAGACATGCGTATTACCGTCGATCTGGCGTTGATCCATGGGATCACTGGATTGAGCATGTAGGGACCTGATCCACATGATTTTTACCCAGGGAAGGCTGCAGATCATGCCCTGGCACAAAGGATTAAAGAAATCTATGGCGATGTAGAGAAGGGGATGTGAGGCTACAAGGTAGCCTCCATTCATAATGGTGCAGTGCACCTTGCTTTCCAGTTGATTGCTAGTAAGTTATTGTGAAATATTAGACCCACGTAGGTCATAGGGTTTGTGGTTTACCTCACAAGAAAGTGCATGGAGGGATTACAGATGAACTGGGTGAAGTACTTAGTCAACCAGTTAGAATTAGATTTCCGCGAAGCTTAGGATCAGGGCTACGAGTTCCACTTTAGCTAGATGTTGATCCTCAACGCATTTACAACTTGGGAGATGTCGGAAGGTGCAACCTTCCTAGATATTGAGTCATTTGAGCCACTTGATACGAGGTTCACCACGCTCTGGTACTCGAGTGACATGGGAAAATAGTAGAATTCGAACGCAATACTCCATACCTACTACCTCCAGCTGAAAAGGGCTATCGAATCATTCCCTCATATGACGTCAAACACTCCAGATAGGTTCAGACGCCTCATGAAGTTTTGCATAGATAGGAATTTCATATATATCACTGCGCATGCATATGAGAATAAAGAAGAGCTTCAGTCATACTATAATCACACCGAGGAGGACCTGAAAGAAATCACTAAGCAATGACCCACAGAGTTCCTTATACCAGTCAATAAGGAAGAATTTTCTTACCCAAACCTCATTGGAAGCCCAGTAGTTACCCACAAGGAGTATAATGCACCCAATAGTAGTAGAAGGAAGAAGAAAGAAGATGTACAGGAATTGAGAAGTGCCTGAGAAGAGACTGCTTCAGATTCACCTGGCGGAGGAGGAGGTGACGAAGTGGACAAAGAGGAGAAAGAAGAAAAAGAAAGGGAAGAAGATAAGTAGGAGCAAGGTGAAGTAACCTCGCCATCTGCCCCATCTACCCGTCGATCTGCCCCATCTGTGGATCCTCGCTGTTGAAAGACAAAGTGCCCGTTCGCTTGATTTTAAGCCCAAAATGGGCTTCTTCTGTGGGCTGCGCTCGATGCTCATGGCTACGGCCTTTGAATAAAACACACTCGACCGGTTTTCAAATCCCACTTCAATGCATTTACACCAGGGGCCCGAAACCAAAAGAAAACACCAACTACCAAGAATTTGTGCTAACATTAGGCTCCAAGGGGGATAGAGTCGTCCCTGCGATGCTCTAAGAACTCATTTGTGGCTTCAGTGCCTTGTTTTTGGGCTATGGAATCATATATTAAGATAAAAATAAATAAATAAACAACTAAAAGGATAATATTTACAAAACAAGGAGCTGCCTTCGGCTCAAACAAAACATTTTTTTAGGAAATGCCCATTTACTGGGCCATTAAAAACTTCATCACCCTCCAAATCCTGCAACTTATAAGTGTTATTCGAGAATACTTCAGTGATTCTGAAGGGCCTGATCTAGAGGGCGTCAAACTTGTTGTGTTTTCCCTTATCCTACCTGGGTGCATCCCACTTAAGAACCAAATCCCCGAGTTCGAATTCCTTCTTTGTGACGTTCCTGTCAAAACCTTGCTTAACCTTCTATTGATGACTATGGGCCATGTCCATCACCTATTCCCTGATCTGTTGCACCTCCACTATTTGATGAATCCTTCTAACCATATGATCTAGCTCTCCTTCAAGATCCTGGAAGAATTTCGCTACAGGTAACGTGAGTTGAGTGGGAAAAATAGCCTCCATCCCATAAACCAGTTGAAAAGGTGAGGTGCCCAGGGACTTTTTCATTGTCACTCAATTGGCCCATAGAGAAAATTTGAGGTTTGAATCCCAGGCCCTCTTATTGTCCTCCAACAATGTTTTGATGAGATTGATTAGGATTTTATTGCAAGACTCTGGCAGTCCATTTCCTTGAGGATAATAGGGGGTGGAGTGAATCAGTGAAATTTTGAACTATTCACAGAACTTAATCAGAGGCTCAAACCTGAAACAAGAAGCATTATTAGTGACAATTCTTCTGGGACAGCCAAATCTGAATATGATATTCTCTAGGAGGATGATAATAACCTTGTGAGAAACACTCATGGTGGGGGCTGCTTCTATCCACTTAGAGAAATAGTCTGTCGCAGTTAGGATCCATCTGTGCTGCCCACTTGAAGGAGGATGAATATCCCCAATGAAGTCCAACCCCCACTGTTGAAAAGGTGCTGAAGCTACCACAAGATTTAGTGGCGGCGAGTTGAGCTGCTGCTTTCCTGAGAACCTTTGGCATTTGATACAGTCTCTAACTTCTCTATAGACATCAGTGAACAAGGTGGGCCAGTAGTACCCAACCCTAAGAATTTTCTGAGTTGTGGTATTCCAAAAATGATACCCTCCACAAAGGCCACCATGGAACTCAAACATAATTTTTTCGGCTTCCTGTGGGCTCAGACACCTCAACAACACCCCTAGGGGGTCTCTCCAGTACAAGACTTGGTCAATGAGGCAATACCTTATCATATTGAGCTTTAAATCTCTTGCCTTACTCTTACCCATTCCATCAGGAGGCTTCAGTTCTTGCAGAAAGTACAAAATGTCTCGATACCAGGTGCATTATGCTAGTGATGAACCATCGTGAGAGATTTTGATGGATGACTCAGCTAGCTAATTTTTTGAGCAAGTATTTATGAAGCTAACCCCCAAATCCCTGCAATTGGATTCAACCAACAGCTTGGATAAACCCTGCCCTTTAACCAGCTTGGTGGGCTTTATCTCTAGGTCAAACTCCAAAATCTTGGCGATCCATTTACCTCTTCCTCCATCTACATCAGGTTATATAAGGATATCTTTCACAGATGCTGAAGGCACGTATGCAGTCATTTTTAAGTGCAAGACATAGATTCTGAAAGCTTTGAGAGCTTTCACTAAGGACTTATATCTTGTTTCTCCATGATTTCATACCTGATATCTACATCTCTTAATGCCTTGCTGAAGAAAGAAATGGGATGCTCTCAACCTTCCTTGTTTTTCTGCAACAAGACCGTTGCTACTGTATCAAAAGAAGTGAACAAAAAAATTAGAAAATCCTTGGAATAGTTAGGATTGATCAGCACAGGTGCCTCAGTCAATGCCCTTTTTATTTGGACAAAAGATTCCCTGGGCTCAGCAGTCCATTTTACTTCATTGCCTTTCCTGAGCATGGTTGTGATGTGTTTCACCAATTCAACAAAATTTGAGACGAATCTCCTCAGAAAATTAATCTTTCCCAAAAAGGCCTGAACTTCCTTCCTAGATATGGGAAGTGACAGGGTCTGAATTGCCTATTCCCTGTTGGGATCAATCCTCACTCCTTCTATTGATACTATATGGCCTAACAACTTACCCTCCTTCATAGCAAAAACAAACTTCTTTGGATTTAAAGAAAGGCCAAACTTCCGACATTTCAGGAAAACCTTCCTTAGGTGACAGCAGTGCTCCATATCAGACCTAGAAAAGACTATGATGTCATCCAAATAGATCACCACAAACTGGTCTTTCTCTCCTATGAAGGCCATATCCATGGATCATTGAAAAGTCTCTCCTACATTCATAAGTCCAAACGACATCTTGGCATACATGAATGTCCCCCAGGGAGTGGTGAAGGTCATCTTCTCTCTGTCTTCGGGCATGAATGATACCTAATTATACCCAGAGAATCCATCAACCATGGATATCTTGGATGCACCAGTTACCTTCTGCAATATGTGTTCCATGTTAGGCAAGGGATAGTTGTCTTTCTTTGAGCTTCAGTCCAGGTTCTTGAAGTGAACACAAAACCTGATTTCACCACTTTTCTTCCTTACTGGGAACAAATTGGATACCCACTCAGAAAATATCAAGGGAACAATGATTTGGGCATCTAACATCTTCCTTACTTCTCTCTCCATGATAGGCAACAACATGGGATTTATCTGTCTTAACTTCTGCCTAAATGGTTTAGCCTCCTCCTTTAGTGGGATCTTGTGTTCAATGGAAGATGTGTCATATGTCTTGAGGTCTTCATAAGTCCATGCGAACACATCAGCAAATTATCTTAATAGCTCAGTATATTCATCTCTCTGTTCTTTGGTTGGGCTGCTTGACAACCTGACAAATTTAGGCTCCTCCTGTGTGCCAATGTTACACTTAGCTGAATCGACATCTTCATTCGAAACTTCACCCCTTACTATCACATCGTTACCATCGAACAATCTTTCTAATAGGACTAGTCCCTTCAGAATGTGATTTCTAGGTAGCTGAACAATCTGGTGATTAGAAATTTTATTTAAAATAACCTTAGGGAAAGGGTGACCTTCAAGGTCAGGGCCTTGATCAATGTGCAACGAAGAAAATTTGTCAACAACCTGTAGAAAATTCTTGATTTCCAGATCGTCTTTGAATACCTTCCAATGTTTGACATTGTTCGGTACAGATGGCCTATATTTTATCTCAACGTCATATTTTCTCTTAGGTGGCAGAGGGATCCTGAACAAACTCGCCGAAACGGCTAAGGAATCATCCAAATGATTTTTCTCCCTTGGAATAAAAGAGATGTTGAAAGCTGAGAAGGAATTGTCAATCAAGTCCCACACCTCATTTCTGTAGCTCCTGAGCTAAGGATGCTTGGCCCGATAAGCGTTTCTGACTTGCTGAATAATCGACTCAGCATCTCCGAACACTGTTATCTCCTCTATCCCCATCTCCTTTGCAGCCCTTAAACCCAGAACCAAATCTTCGTATTCTGCCACATTATTGGTGGCTTCAAATTCTAGCTTGAATGATAGGGACATGGTTTCCTGACAAGGTGACACCAACATCACTCCCCTGCTGGAGCCTTCGATAGAAGAAGCCCTGTCAAAAAACATCTTCCAAATAGAGGTGGTTGGAGGAGGCATCTCATGATTAAAAGGGGGCTACCTTCTAACTTGAAAAGGGGCTTCATGAGCATCAGTGAGTTGTAACAAACTAGATCCCAAATTAGTGTCTAGTGCAAAGATAGGGTGATTGGTGGGGTTTTCCTCATCACTAACAATGTAGGCTAGCTGGGCCTCTCTGTACAATCTCCTGTGTTCCCCTCCAAAGACTGGAATGGTAGCATATGTGAGATCCATTTGTAATGTTCCTCCAAGCTTTTAATCCAAGATCTTGACAACAACATGCCAAACTTGGGAGGAACATCGGCTACTACAATGTCCATGACCACACTTTTCATTGGTAGCTGAAACAAAGAGACAACCAAGTCTTCGATGACTCAGAGGCATTGCACCCTCCTTGAATCGAAAGAGTTTAAATCATGGTAAGTCTTCGTCACCTCCAGTCCCAATTCTTCCATGACTATTTTGGGCATAAGGTTGTGGGAAGCCCCTAAATCCATGAGGCAATTATGCAACACCTTATCATGTATGTTAAGGGATGTGTAGAAGGGAGGGGATGAATCATCTATGTCTTCTACCATGGGACCTAAGACAACTATTGGATTTTCATCTTGAAGATTTATTGAGTCCGTGGAAGGCTGGGAGGGCTCGGATTGTAACATCTTAGAGAGGGACCTTTTGAAATCTTCATTTTTAACTAGTTTTGAGAGGGGTACAGGAATTCTAATCTTTTGAATCTCATGCTCAAAACTAAAAGAGGAGAGGGGATTAGGAGGTTCCCTTACCTTGGAAATAGGCTCTTTGGCTACTGATGAAGTATTATGAGCTTTCTTTTCTTTAGTAGTTGTCGCAACAGCTTTAGCAGGCCTTTCTGTTAKAAGGGGTTGATCTTGGCAGTCAAAAGTATCATCTTTCTTGTTTGACCAAAGATGGTATCTTTTAGGGGMATTGTTGGCCTTCTCCCCTTTACCCAACTCATTGATTTGGACACTCATAAKGGATTCTTCATATGCATATTGAAACAAATGGGGAAAAGAAGAGGTGTCTTCAATGCAGTGAATTTCAGGGTCGAGTTCTTCTATCTCCTCTCCTTCCTCATGAGAAACTATGTTGTTTTGGAGAGGGGTATGAATCCTCTGATCATCTTTGTCTCTGCTCCTTTGTTCCCTTGGGGAGGCCTGTGGCACATTGTTACCAAGCCTCCTGAAACCTCTATTATTAGTATTCTGGGGATTTCTGTACACGGTCTTCCCCTCTAACTCCCACCTTTCCATCCTAGCCTAAATAAATTTCATCACTTTAGTTACCTCATCCATATGAGGAGGAAGGGGAGAGGAATGGGATGAGGAGGCTTCATCTCTCCTCCTGGGTATGTCTCTATAATCCTTACTGTTGAGTCAGTCAACAACCAATATATTAGACTCTACTTCTACGACCACATCCTGTATGTGTGCCAGAGTGGTGGCTCTCCTTTCCCTCAACAGGAGGCAGAAATCAGGATCAAAAGCACTAGCATAAGTGATTTTCGCAGAGTCTTCCGAGGGCTTAATCTCAGTGGGGATTTTATTGTACATTTTGTTAAATCTTTTGGAGAAGTCAGAAACAGACTCTCCTTCCTTTCTCTTCAAAGATCCAAACTTCGCCATGTAATACATGAAGTTATTTTTGTCTCCCCACTGTCTCAAAAAGGCATTATCCAAAGCCTCAATCCCATTAATAGATCTAGGAGGCAAGGCCCTAAACCATTTTCTAGCCTCACCCTCAAGGCTATGGATGAAAATCCTCATCCACACATCTGCATGCATGATGACATGGTCATCTGTAAAACTGTAAAAGGATTCAAGGTGTTCTTCTGTAGTTATGTCCCCCTCACCTATAAACTTGGGCAGTTGCTTGAGGTAGCCTTCCACTGGAAGGGAATTGAGAGGCTAGGGTAGCAAAAGGGGAGCATACCTGGTGGCTATAATAGCCTCCATTCTGGTCATGGGGGGATTTTCTCCTGCCATAGGGATATTATGTGGAGGAGAACTCGGAGGGGAAGGAGCTTGAACTGGGGATACTGGAAATAGGCTTATAGGGGTAAGGGAAGTGACAAGGGTTTCTCCCTCTAGTCCAAAACTAGGAGACAACTCGGCAGGAACACTTCTGAAATTCAGGAAACGGGAGGTTTCAGAAAAAGGTCTGTTGCGAAGATGAGGAGAAGAAAAAGGAGTTTCTACAAAAGGAGATGACAAAATACCTAGTTTGGTGGTGGAAGTTTCTCATTGGGGGGCCTTTCCTCTTCTGAAATTCACCCGCAGCTCATATTCAGGCATAGCTAGAGGCAACTGTTGATGGGACCGCGTGTGTCTACCTCTTAAAGCCACAATTAAAAAGGCAGGTTCGTGATAGTGGAGTCGTCAGAATGGAGTCGCCAGGTGCACAGTAGAAATCTTCAAAGGCTCTGATGCCTGATGCACCTTTAGAATCAGAGGCTCGATGTCATTCAAACTCAGGGAAAATTTTCAAATTCGTCCCCAGCAACGGCGCCAGAAATGTTAGCGTCAGAAGTCACTCCTGAATTGCAGTAGGAGCAGAGCCCGACACCCATCAATTTTATGTCACGATTTGTTTGTAGAGGTTGATCAAATGGAAAGAAACTCATAATCATATCATTATAACCCAGAAAACTGGGCTGGAACAGCAGTGACATAAGTGTCTTGACCTAACTTAAGCCAGTAATAATGATTGTGGTGAGTAAGGGGAGGGAAAGAGAAGGGAAATAAAGTCTGCTCTGGACATCCGGTCTTCCAACAATCTTCATAAAAGAGGAAAAGTCTCGGATATGAGATCCTCTTAGAGCCAAATAAACTTCAAAACGAACCTAAAAAAGATTGTAGAACTGATATAATAAAACCTACATTATATAGCTATGCAACACCCGACTGGATCATCCATGCCCGAGCTTTCAGATTCAGAGGGAAAAAGGAAAAGAAGAAGCTAGCTGCCATTAAACAAGAAGTCTCAACTGTTCTTCTATAACTAGATAACCAGAGGCTGGATTAAATATTTACAATCGGAAGCTATGATCTACCATCGATCCTTACAAAAATACAAAAACTGAGTAAATATACTCCTAAACATCCGCCCAACAGAGGTGTCTTAGAACTTCTAGGGCGTGGTATCTCTTCAGTCAAATTTGGCCTGAACTCTTTTGTCAGACATCACCTTAACTTTGCATGGCCTTTGCAGGGGGGTAGCTAAAACATTAAAGGATAAAATAGCATGTGCAGACTCCTCTGGTCAGACGAGGAATCGACATGGCTTCTTTAAAAAAACCCAGCACACAGGACTATCTTTGGCAGACTGCCTGTCGAAACCTTCATGCTTTGCATTTAATGAGTGAGCGAAGGTTTCAACTACCTTCCCCTACCTTCACTTACTTTTAACAAGGACCAAGATCGAGGCCGAGTTGAACTAGTACCTGGAGAATGCATCGATCCCTTCTATAGCTAAACCCGACACTTTGGCCCTTTGCACAATTCTTTCTATCACCCCAAGTGACCACGGGCTGTGACCCTGTACCTATCTTCAAAGGAGCTTTCGGGATTTCGCATTTCGACGATTATGAAATGCAGTGGAAGTAGGAGACCCTCTATTCTCTTGAAGTCTTGGTAGCTAAAATGGATTGATTGCGCGCCACATGTCCCATTGGATGGAGGGCCTAGATCACTTCTCAAATGTGGGACCACCTTTGGCCTGGACCCTTTCAGCATTTCAGGCTTCGAGATTCTGAAATGCAGTGGAAGGAGGAGACCCTCTGTTCTCTTGAAGTCCTGGTAGATGAAATGGATTGATTGCGTGCCACGTGTCCCATTGGATGGATGTCCTAGATCACTTCTCAAATGTGGGACTGTCTCTGGCCTGGACCCTTTCGGCATTTTGGGCTTCAGGATTCTGAAATGCAGTGGAAGGAGGAGACCCTCTATTCTCTCGAATTCTCGGTAGCTGAAATTGCTTGATTGCACACCACGTGTCCCATTGGATGGATGGCCTAGATCACTTCTCAAATGTGGGACCGCCTATGGCCTGGACCCTTTCAACATTTCGGGCTTCAGGATTCTGAAATGTAGTGGAAGGAGGAGACCCTCTGTTCTCTCAAAGTTTCGGTAGCCGAAATGGCTTGATTGCGTGCCACGTGCTCGATTGGATGGATGACCTAGATCATTTCTTGATCGATGGTCCTGGCTCTTTTGGGATTTCGCGCACCAGGGATACATGATGCAAGGAGGAGAGACCCTTATATGTTGAAGTCTCGGTAGCTGAAATACCAAAATGGCTTGATCGTTTCATGAGTTTAGCCATAGGAGATGAGCTCAGGCACTTGACCACGTGTAACTCTATGACCCAAACTTACCCAATGGTCGTTGATCTGCCCCATCTGTGGATCCTCACCATTGAAATACAAAATGCCCGCTCGCTTGATTTTAAGCCTGAAATGGGCTTCTTCTGTGGGCTGCACTCGGGGCTCATGGCTGCAGCCTTTGAATAAAAGACACTCGACCAGTTTTCAAATCCCACTTCTATGCATTTATAGCAGGGGCCCGAAACCAGAAGAAAACACCAACTGGCAAGAATTTGTGCTAACAAAGTGGTCAAATATTTGAAGAAGTTAAATGCTAATATATCAGTTATGGACATATGTAGGATTCCTCAGCAGAAGGACTTTCTATTACGAGATTGGAACTCAGTAGAAAAATGGACCACAGGCAATGGCCAGGAAATAACTCTATCTCCCATAGATCTAGTGAGCAAACCAACTGTGAACACCTACTCGGAAGATAGAAAGGAAAAA
>ML795744.1:751605-768442 GCA_009831015.1 Picea engelmannii
TTTAGTGAATTTAATAATAAAGAAGTACTTTTCCCTTCCCTCCATATGAGATTTTCATTATTTATCACGTACATGTTGATTAAATCTCTAACCCATTAATTTGTAGATCAAATGCATGTGGAGTTATTTGTTTTTCTTTGTGAATGTAGGTCAACCTTGGGAGGAGAGTTGTAGTCAAAGAGCGACCAAGCATGAAGAGGGATCGATATCAAACGCCAAAAATAAGGTATGCTCACTTGATCTTCTTAACTGTGTATTTTTTTAAGAATAATGGGGATTAGGTCTGGTATGATGGTGAAAAGTAGGAATCTTTAGGTCTTTTATTCATGCATGATAAAACCCTAAGTGCTATTCTATAGGTGGATTTCCCAATAACAACACTTATCTTTAGAAAGTGCAAAAATTTTCCTCTAGGTCCTTTGAAAAAGTATCTCTCGGCTTGTCTATACGATTTTTTTCTGTCAAAAACAAACTCGGTGATATACCCTCCAATGGTACTATCAAACCAATGATCTAATGCTTTGGATATATTGTTGTCAACTCTCTTGACCTTCTGGATCAATGTCGGCGTCCAAACCATAGGAGGTCTAGATCTAATCTTGAACTGGGTATCGGTTAACCTAGCCAACCATTCAAACAACTCCTGGTGGATTCTCCCAAAGAAGTTCTTGTGAATGTCGGTGAAGATGTATCTTTGTAGCCAATCTTCAGTACTTAGTTTAGGGTTCTTTTTCTGGGCTTCAGCGAAGTCCCTCTCTTGATCCTCTATCCACTTTTGCATCTTGGTCTTTGATGGGACCCACCTTGACATTCCCTTAAAAATATTCTTTTCCTAGCAATGGAACCATTTGTTGGCATAGGGGCAGACCTAGGGTTCACTCCAAGAGCGCACCAACAAGGCCTAGCTAATGGCCCTTTCGAAAACACCTGCGAAGAAGATGTAGTATCAATCTAAGAATCAAGTGGAACTAATGCAACAATAATCCAGCATTCATATATCTCTTATCAACTAGATCTACTCTGCACAACTATACATATGATCTAACACAATAATGAAAATAATAGTATAACAATGATAGGGATCCAGGCATCAATCACACATAGGACAAAAAATATCTGTGGTTCACCCTCTCTATAGGGCTACATCCACATAACTATGATTATGATATATTAAGATAAAGCTTACAGTTCTGATATATACTCTTAGTCAAAATATCTTCTCTCTTCTTCTCTCGGTCTCACACCTTCCTGTGCACCCACCTGCAGGACTTGATCTTTGCACCCAGCTGAAGATCTTACAATACCATAAGGCTCTCACTCTCATCACTCCTCTCTCTCACAGTATAATAATATCTCAACCAACAACAATCAATATCAATACCCAACACTAGTACCAACCCAACCTAGGTCCTCTCGACCTCTATTTATACATTATAGTCCCTCACTGATAGCCTTAGGCTGAAACCTAGGTGTCAAAACCCTAATTATCTAAAACCCTAGGTGTCTAAAACCCTAGGTCAACTTGACCTGCCTTCTCAGGGCTTCACCAACCTATCTTTCCTCCCTTCTCGCACGGTTCTCCAAAGCATCCAATGGTGGCTTTCTATGCTTGATGAGTTGTCTATGATTCTTTTCTCTTGTTGATATGTCATCCCTGATCTCCTCATTCAACGGCTTGCTTTTCTGTACTTCGCTCCATCTTTTCTGCTTTTTTTCTTACTTTGACCTAGTGACAGTCATTGTGTTTCCCATGCAATTCGTGTTTGACCTTTTCTTCCTTGATCTTCACTTCCTTCCATAACCAAGGGCCAAAAGGAAGCATGACTTCCACCTTGTTCCATTCTAATGTAACTTCTTCCACTTCGGCCTCCGCACGGGTCGATACCATCATTTCCACGCGTAGGTCAGAATCTCCCTTTGAAGCCCCGAGAACACCCTCTTTTAATAAGAATGAGTCCCAAGCATTTTGTGGCTCAGGCTTGGCGCTTCGGCTTCCTTTTAGGCCCCGTCTTGCATTTTGAGGAGTTCCCATGGTGTGACAACACATCTACCTTATCCGTGGAGGATTTGACAAAGGCCCAAAACCAAGAATTTGATCGAATTCATCTCACGAGACGAGTCACCTATGGTGCATAAGCTCATATAGTAGGTAGAAAAAATACAAAACATCTAGAATTTATAATGGAGAAGAGAAGCGAGCCGAAATGTGTTGGGGAACACTGACTGCCTTGCGATGGGATGTTTTAAAAAATTACTATGTCACATCTGCGTGACAGATATGATCAAGGGCATGTGAGATACAACCAATAGGAATTCCGGAGGATGGGTGGTATGATCATCTTGATTCCTTTCATTTCCCCTATCCTCCATAATGAGCTAATGATGGTTGATTCACTTTCTAATTTGACTTTTGTTTGAGCAACCTGCCTCGACCTGAAGCATTTAACGACTTCCCTTATGACAATATCCTATATTTTTGGAACTTACTTGTACTTTTGGCACATGTTCATCTCTGACATCCTTTCCCAAACCCAAGGGCCAACCGACCACTAGCATGACTCTGACTCTCATGTTTTTCATATTTGATCTATCATGCTGTGACGCGTGGATGTAACCCACCCTAACTGAAGAAAAATGGCGTTGCTAACTGAGACAGTGCAGGTAATCCAAAGGTTGCAGAGATCATTTAAGTATCAAACAACCAGACTTAGTGGGATTTACAGGTATGCATCATCCCATTTTCTTCTCACTTACTCTTTTCATATATTTTGTCGAGTATTTTTCTATCAGCAATTTCTAAACAATTTTAATTCTGATTTGCAGGAAATATCCCTCTAGCTATCGAGCAAAATTGGATCTATAACTTTGCCTAGAAATCTGAGAGAAAATGAAGCCAAAGATCAACAGGTGATGAAGGATATCAGACTCCCTGAGTTCGGCACCCCCAATGACTTCATCGAATTGTGCGACATAGACAAATCACATACCAAGAAAGATTCATTATGGGCCGAAGCTATATCAAAGGTGACCGACACTGCACCCAAACAAGTGCAACGATTTATGGAACATCCAATTAGAGATGAGACTGTGATATAGTAGTTAAACACCAATCTGGTGAAGTACTAGGTGCATGTGGTAGGGGTCATAGAAATTTACGTGGATCCAATGGAACATCACATAATTCCATGGGCCCAAACCTGAGAGGAGTTATTCATCAGTTGGTCAGAGTATGAGAAACATCACCCTTTCAAGTGATACCTTGAGTTCATTGTTAAAGAAACTATTAGAAGAGGATGCCATGTGGCAAATTTGGTTTTTTTTAAACTACACTTAGCCATTATTTTCAGTTGAATTTTATGTTATAAATAAGAACATCGACCAATTAGTTGAAGGTCGATGGTTGCTGCAAGAAACTCTTTTTTTTTGGTTTGTTAAGAACTATTTCCAAGATAGATTTAATGGAGAAGTCCTGTTGGACCATAGACAAAGTTATTTTCATCAAATGCATGTGTGATTGGACGTGGAGAAGAATTATTTCCTATCTTGTTTCATGAACGGATGTTGTAATGAGTAAGAGAAATTAAATCTATTGTCAAGTTATCTGGTGCAATGTTTTGTTGTTCTTTACTTTAATGATGAAGATGAATCATTATGTTATCATGTGATGGATGATTAAGTAGGTGGATTATTCTGCTTGCCTTTGTTCTATCGCATGTGTGTTTTCATTCTGATAATTAGTATCTCAGATAGTAATTGGATGCTCACATGGTTAATGTATTATTATTATGCATGTGGTATATAATTGTCGTCTGCATGCTTGAGTACAAGGTTATCCCAAGCTCAGCCTCTTCTCCAGTAGTTAAACTTAATTCTATTTTATCTCCAAGTTGGTTTATATCGGCTAAAAATATTACTTCGGTACCACCTAAGAGAAAATACAAAAAAGAGAAAGTCCCAACTGAAGGAGACACCTTCCCAAGAAAACATAAATCCCATCAATTAATTGGCTGGATTGCAATATCTAGAGAAAAATTCCACTATTAAACGTTGCAGAGTATAATTAGGACTCAGTGGCGGGTTTGGTTCCTACTGTTGAACTAAAGGGATTTAAGACCCATCAACAGAATTGGTGCTAGAAGGAGGGCCTAAGAATGAATGGCTGAATACACATTTTTCATAGTACTTCAAACAACCTATAGATTTAAAACAACCCACTTGCATGGCTAGTCATTCCCAAGACAGCCCACACACACTAAGTACTCCTAAAACGAGTAACTCACCACAGCCTGAGGAAGAACGTTTGTACTTTGACATACCATACGCTCTTCCTGACGAGGAATTAAATCAATTCAGAAGAATCACAAGAGCATATGCCCAACAGATCGATGTGTTGTCCTTAGCTCCGATACTTCCTCAAAGAAAAAAGATAAGTAGACCAGTGGTCAATAATCCCGATGAAATTTTCTTGCACATGGTAGAAGAATTGATATATTTTTCAATCACCAAAATCCAAGATCCTCTTGATCTGATACCTGAAACGCCAGCCGGCGACGTCTCTGAACCAGATGATTTTTCAGAAGAGGAGGAGTTTAACTCAAAATCTTAAGATATGGAGGAGAACAACAACCATAATGAAGAGAGGGAAAACCCACCACTGAACAATCAACCTTAGTTGGCCAGAGACGTTTTGGCCCTCCCAGGACCAGTCCATAACCTTCCTCAACATCCAGAGAAGTTACTTCCTAAGTTTGATACTGAAACCTCGGGATTGCCTGAAGATAATATCAATAAATTTATACTAGTGATCAGGATTATGAACATCCAACATGAATATGTATTTTGCAGGATATTCCCCTACACTTTTGAGAACTCATCCTCCACATGGTATTTTAACTTACATGTGGGATCCATAACTAGTTGGACAAAGTTTCAAAAATATTTTCTAGATAAATTTGCTGAAGAAACCACTACAGGAGATCTGATGGATGAACTGTTCACAACCACCATGAGTTCAAAAGAGAAGGTTAAATATTTCAATCAAATATTCACAACCATCTTAAAAAGATTCCATACCAAAGCCAAACCAACTTATGAGTTGCAAATCGAAGTATACGCTAATGTGCTCCTAGCCTCTATTTCCATGTTTGTGAAGAGGGTGGCCAAATGAACCTTAGCTAAGAATTTTGAAGAAGCTAAAATTATAGAATTCCATATGAAAGAGTGTAAAGAAGGCCAAGTCTCTTTAGTTAGGAAAGAAGTTCAACCTCCTCCCAGGAGATGACTCCTTCTGACTAGACCGCCAGGGAAACAAGCATAACAGACTCCCGACAAGGGTAATGGAGACATAGAATATCTACAACGCATGGTTAATAAATTATCAAATAAGATCACAGACATGAAGAGAAACGTAGGGGAAGGAAACTAAGGCCAAAGTCCCTATAAGCCTTTCTTTAAAAGAAACCCACTGTTCAAAGAAATTGAACCTCCCCAAGCTAACTTGAATATCGATCTAGGGAATGCCACATCTGATTCTTTCTGTACTTGTCACCAGGAAAACCACTTTGAAAGAGACTGCCCTCAATGGGTGCATACCATGAATTCGATGGCCAAATGGTTTTTATATGAGGTTTCCCTAACTGAACAACCAATAAGTTTTCTTACGAATGTTATTGACCAGGAAGAGATTTACCCACCATAAGATACGTCCATGCTGATATGGGATCCTGACCTAATTATTCCTTCCAACGACCTATTTCAGGTTCAAGAACCACCCGCAGAGATCTCGATTGTGAAAACTAGAATTAAAGGTCCTTATGACTCGAAGGATCCCACTGCCACTCAAACATCAAGAGAAATGTCAATTCTTGATCACCTGAAAGAACCTTTTTCTCCCCATAATAACCCTATTAGCATCCATACCCAAGAATAGCCCGAACTGGAGTACAACATAGTTGAATATCTAAAGAAGTTGAAGGCTAATATATCAGTCATGGACATATGTATAATCCCTCAACAAAAATATTTCCTGTTACAAGCCTTGAAATCAGTAGAAAATCCTATGACGAGCAATGAAATTCAAACAAATCTAACTTCCACATATCTAGTAAGTAAATCAACCATGAATACTTGCTCGAAAGATAAGAAGGGAAAACCTTTTGTCCCACAGTTCCTCTTAACATTTGAAGTCTTGAACAAGAACCTCCACAATTGTTTGGTAGATTCAAGATCATCTTCCAACGTGATTCCCTTGTCTATTTGCAAAAAATTAAATTTTGTTCCTCTCAAGAGTGATAAACATGTAATACAACTAGACAGAACCCAGGTCAAAGTCATGGGTGAAATCAGAGATGTAATGATCAGGATAGTGACACATCCTAAGTTTGTGCAAGTGATTGACATCATTGTAGTAGACATCCCAGAGGCCTATGGGTTATTACTAAGTCGATATTGGTCTGAGAAGTTGAACGGGTACTTTAGTACAAGATGGGCACACCTTTGGCTACCACTGAATGGATACAATAATATGAACATAATTGATAGGGAGAGATACCTGGAACATACGATCACTAATATAGAGACCCCAAACGAACCCTCATCTACATATTTCCTCATCCTAGGAAATTATTCCTGCTATTCCTATTTTGAAAACTTCTCCCCTCTCTCGTCTGATGTCCCCCTCACTCAAAAATCTGAAATGGTATTTCAAGAGAAATCTCCAATACCGATAGAGGAAATTGTCTTCTGTCAAGAACCTGTTCTAGAAATTAGCGGAAAAAATATAGGAGGGAAAGAAAGTAATAAGAAGGAAGAAACGGTTAAATTTCACTCATAAATTTGGACCATATATTTCAATGGATCTAAATCATGGGAAGGATCAGGGGAAAAGTGCATCCTCATTGACCCAAAAGTTAAATGTCATTTCATGTCCTGTAGACTAGAATTCGAATGCACCAATAACATCTTTGAGTATGAAGCTCTATTACAAGGGTTAAAGAAAGCCATAGACTTAAACGTCAAACAATTGAAGGTTTTTAGAGACTTGAAGATTATTGTTAGACAAGAGAGGAATACTATACATTGCAATTCCCTACACCTAAATAATTATCAGCAAGAAGTGCATAGGTTAATAGAGCATTTTGAAGCTTTCAATATCACTGCGATCCCCAAAAAAAATAATATCCTTTTTTATTCCCTGGCCATAGATGCTTCAAGGCTGTCACCTCTAGAAGATTATGAAGCCTCCTGATTCACTTTGGAACTACTCTACAAACCATCGGTGCCCAAAAATATTTCTAATTGTAAATTCTTCGAAGGGGATGAACAAATCATCAAATTTATGACTAACCAAGATAATTTCAAAGAATTATCTATTGACGATAAAGTATTCTAGGAAAAATCAACAGGAACTGATCCTCGGACAAGTCAACCTATTGATAAATCCAACTCTCACACAATCCTGAAAGGGATAGTTAATTTGGAAAACCTCTTTGACCTAAAGGAACGATTTAAGGGGCCTAAAAATTCAAAGACTGATAGCTCCTATCCTCTGCATGAAACTATAAATCTCGAAACTCTGGAAAACCCAAAGAATGTGAATCTCAGCAAGACTATATCTAAAGAGGAAAGAAAGGATTACTTCAAACTATTCAGACAATACCAAGATGTCTTTGCATGGTCCTATCGATATCTGAAAACTTATGATACCTGCATCATTCAACACACTATCACGTTAAGACCCGAAGTGAAACCCTTCCAACAGAAGCTCTAAAAGTATCATCCATCCCTGGAACCTCTCATGTATCAGGAATTGAAGAAACTTTTGGATGCCAAAATCATCTTCCAGGTTAGACATTCCGCATTGGTAGAAAATTTAGTTCATGTGAGAAAAAAGTGTGGAGAAATCCACTTATGCATAGATTTTAGGAACCTCGACAGGGCTTCAGAAAAGGACAATTACCTAGTCCCACCAATGGAGAAACTCCTGCAAACTGTGTCTGGATCAGAGATTTTCTCTCTACTGGATGGTTTTTAAGGTTACAACTTATTAGCACTCCATAAATCTATTTGGCTGATAAACAGATGACGAAGGTAACTTTTTCAACCAACTTTGAGACCTGAAACTAGACCTTTGGATCTGGAGAGGGCTCTCTCAGAAATGGTGTGGTCTTCGCACAGGATATGGCTTTGCGAACAGTGGCTAGATTTAACACCGATAATAAAATGTTTCTAGTTATATTGGCGCAGAAAAGTAAAAATCAGACTATGGGTTTGGTTTGAGGAAGAGACAGAACAAATAACTCAGTGACTGGATTCGAGAGGTAAAGGATATGTGAGCAACAACCTTCATTGTAAACCGTAATGTGTGGCAGGAGAAAAAACACAAGAAGTAACTCAAGAGAATCATTGTGGATGATTTCGGAGTTAGCTTGAGAGGAAAACATTTTGTCTAAGTGGTGCGAACAAGGGGTGTAGTACAGCGAATCTGCAGGTTCGAAAATTCGTTCTGAAATAGACGATATGAGATATGAAATAAAATATAACAGGAAGCACATACACAGAGAAAGAGACACAATACATCCAACTATCACAACTAGAATATTTTCATCAAATCACAAGACCTTTGAATTAAATTTTGGTGAGGACTCAAACTTCATACAATAGCATTTGTTTCTCAAAATTTCCAACCAACCTAGCTTACATTGAAAAGATGAAATATATAAGCAAGGGTGCCTCTTGGGCTTCCCTGCTTTCTAACTGCTAAACCTAGACTAGGAAAAATTGTGCCACATGCACTAGAAACTCTTCTCATGGCACTATCTAAAAATAGGAAGCAATCATTTAGGTCTACTAACAACCACCTTTGGGTTCACCACGTGGTCTGATCATTGATTAGGATCCAACATAGGAAAAAGGTGTCGTTGTATCTCTTGATTATGCATCCCAGGGGATAGGTGTCTGTCCAAAACTTATTGTATGTAATGTTGGTTTCACCTTCTGTTATGCACCTATTAGCTGGAGAGATGTGCACAACAAACAGTTGTTCAATTCTCGTGACAATTATCAAAACGGTGAGATGCTTCAGAAGATGCATATCACTCACAATGTTTGTGAAAAAGAATGTCGTCAGTTAATATTTATGTCCTTGTGCACTAGAAAGATCCATGAAGACTCCCTGTTTGGCTACCCCGCGCTCTCTGGGATGCTCCATGTGATTTTCCTCTACCATCCTTTTTGCCTCTTGCAGATGGAAAATAACATTCTGAGCCTCTTTAAGCTTCATTTTCAGCCACGCCATGTTCCCTCTGCGACTCTATGAAGATGATACCTCCACAGTTTTTGTCGCTAGCTGTCGTTTTAATTCCCTTTTCTCCTGATACAGCTCGGACATAGACAAATCTTATTTCTTCAGCTGCTAATATGGCATTTCCTCATTCGTTCCCATGGCTCCTGCCTTCCTTGTTCTTCTCTTGCATTCTCATCTCAAGTCTCCAACAAGATTTAGCTGGGTGACGCGCCTAAGTAGTCCTTTAGCTATCGGTCCATCGCGTGGCCCTTCTGGAATTTGGATCTTTGTGATCTCCTTACTCTTTATCGGTTGGCCTCTCCTCCAAGGAAGTTATTGTTTGCAGGAGGAGGCTCCTACAGTCTCCCTCTTCTATGTGAATTTCTTTGTTTCAATTGTCCCACGTCTTAAAATGATCTCTTCTATAGTTGAAAGAATGATTTCCTCTACATCTTTGGGAATGGTTGTTGTAGGCGTGAAATAATCCCAATCTCTCTGATGTTCGGACCTTGGAGTTATCCCGCTTCATGTGACCTTTCCTATACTCTGAGGAGCCACCATGGCATGACCAAGGTATACCGTGCGTGCAACTTTGAATGAATGTATCGGGGAGCAGTTCTGAAACAATTGAACTGACAAAGGGAAAACTGCGAAAAACAACTTGAACTAGGTTCCACGACTGGGGAGAACGCCGAGCATCTGATATTTATAGAAAATTGGTCGAGGGAGGGAAACATGTTGGAAATCAATGAATTTATGGCGATGAGATATTTCAAGTCGGCCTTCAGGTTGTTTATGGAAAATTTTGGTGTGTGGAGTGCAAGTGATATGACTTGTTGTGCATGGATCATACAAATGCTACAATTCTTCATTCCTTCGGCCCTCATGATGAACTGATAATAATTGTCGCACTTGTCGACACGACCTTATATTAACCATTTGACTCGACAGGGGTACGTAGAACTAGATTTTAACGTGAAAATACATGCTTGTACTACGTATATAGTTTATGACTCTGACACCCTTTCCCATTTCCAAGGGCCAACCAACCATTTGTTGACTTCACTCTCACGGTGCTACGTACCTGATTTCACATGTTTGGGTGCATGGATCGTGACGTGACTCAAAATCGACTCTAAATGGAAAGAAAAGTGGTGATGCTAACAACTGGCTCCAACATGGATGTTATCCTCCCTGTGAGGTAGACAAGAATAGTAGACCAGGTGCCTGACCATTGGGCTTTATTTAATGTCTAGATACTAAGTAATATGAACGACGGATGAAAAAACAAACTGGACTCAATGGAACAACCTCTAAGACTTCAGCATAAACTTAGGGCCTTCACTTTAGGTTTCAATTTTATGCTTACCTACTGACTCGACGCAAATTGAGTGACTATTTACAATGACGAATGACTTAAACGGATTTTATTACATCAGGTAATGTTTTAGGAACCTGCCATTTACAGGCCCCTAACCAAGGAATTCCCCATCCGGACCTTTCAGAAAATAAGCATTTTCTCCATAGTACACGCCAAATTTGTATGGTCCCATCCTAAGGTGATCGAAATTTCTATGTTTTCCTTTATCTTGATTTCTCGCATCCCATCTCAGCACCAAATCTCCAGCCTAGAGATTTTCTTGCTTGGAATGTTTGTCAAAATATTTCTTTATCCTCTCCTGATGGATCTAAGATTGATTATACACCTATTCCCTTTCCTGTTGGGTGTGAATCAACTGTTTTATCCTCCTCTGTGCATCATTGGACTCAACCTCCTACTCTTGCAACAATTTCCTGACAGGTGGTCCCAGTGCAGTGGGGAAGATTGTGTCTACGCAAAGGAACAACTTCAGAGAAATGTCAAAAGTGTCTACTTAGTGGTTTGGTAAGACCTTAAGGGAAAGAAGGAAAGATATAAAGGACTACATGAACCCAAAATACAAATCTATCAAAGAATCCACCTTAACCATCTCACTTTTCAAAATAAACAGACATCATCCTCTCCCACTCCCTCAGGGCATCATGCCAATGTAAAATTGTCGTTGTAAAAAGAGTGAATAGTAGGAGAGGGTATGCAGATATCATCGTTGGGGCTATGGATGCTCGCTGGTAGTGGAGCAATGTCTATGATGTCGGGGTGACTCCGACGGGACCATGGACACTTGCTGGCAGTGGAGCAACACCAAAGCAAGTGGATAAAGGTAACTAAAGGCTCTATGCTAGTGAATGATTCACTAGTCTTTTTTAAAAGGGAGCATGAGTCAAGGTTACCAGAATCAAAGGAGGAATAAAGGTTAAAAACCCCAAAAGAAGACCCAAAAGCATTAACTGGAGAAGTTCAAATGCAAGGGTAAAAGAGGCTCTGATTCAAAACCAACTAAGTTCTCCCCCAGCTTTTGCATCAACCGAACCCTGAAGGAGAAACAAAGATTTTTCTTTCACCCAGTAAGTCGCCATTTGTTGGGCACTCAACACACTCTAAAAATCCCATGTCAAATTTTACTTTTTGGGTACCACTTGATCCTTTGCACTGTCTAATTTGACCTCAGTATGAAAAAATGTTCCCTCCGCTTATCATTTTTTTTTTCCATTTAATTCTTTCAAAGTTTTCTTGAGAATGAAAAAACCAAAAACTTAAAAGACTAACATCTAAATTAGAGAATTGACAATCAAAACTTTCCCTGATGCACTTAAGGAATTCAACATCAGGAAGGATTGAGTGTGAAATAAATCACTCGAGAGAACCAAGGTCGTCGAGTGCCAATCTCCATTGGCATCGGAAAATGGAAGATGCTCTTTCGCGACACACATCATGCAAGGATATCGCCGACAACCGATTCCCTTCAGCATAGGTAAGGAGCGAAAAGAGTAGGCATTGCAAGAATAAAGGAAATATATCGTTGATCGTTGACTTCTGAAATGTTTTCGGTATTGGGGGTTTTTCAAGGACATTAACTCACAAGGAAGACACGTGATAGGTTTATTGTCAAAAGATGACCTTTGATACCTTTTCGGCATTGGAAGTCCAAATTTTAGATTAAATCACTTGACTTGAAGAAAGTCCTGAGTCTGACCATTACCCATAAGCTAAGTTCCCGATCTTTAGTACCTTGTATCCCAAGTCAGCGGTGCCATGTCGGTACCATACAATGAAATCAATCGATGCCAGGGGTTTTTTTGTAGAAGGATATCAATGAAAAAAAAACAAAGCAAATCAGAGCAACACTAAGTATAAAATCGAGATTAACTTACAATAAATTTAGACAAAGAAAACAGTAGATTCATATGCAAAGAGAAAAAAAAGATGCATTCAAATACTATGACCAGAATCCTTTCGTCAAAATCTCGAGACTTTTTATATTAGACTCCTATCGGGCTTAGGTTACATACGATAGACACTATCTACACCTTTTGGCCAACCAACTTGATTACATTATGAAAATGAAAATCTCCTTACAAAAAGGGAAAATTGTCAAAGTTTTACGTCACATTTGAGAATACAAAACAGAGTTCATCAATCATGCCTCTTTTGTGCGCGGACTTTCTTCATAGCTACTTTGCACTCCCTAAGGTGTTTTCATATTTTGTTCTTATAACACTCTTTGTACCTCGTGCAACTGTATGATCATATATTGCACCTCCCTAAGTTGCCTCTTGGGCCAGATTGTGTTCCCTTCATGACCTTGAAGTTTTGACACCTCAAGGGTCTTTTCTACCAACTGCCATCGTAGTTCTCTATTTTCCTGGTAGAGTTAAGCTATGGCAAGTTTTTTCTTCTCTAGCTGTTGACTAGGTTCTTGAACATTATAACCTTAGGCTTTTTTCCTTCTCATTTGGTTCCTGCTTCCTCGACTTATGGTTTCGATAGGCTCTAGCCAGATAGCGCGCATTAGGAATTCCTTAGCGGCTGATCGTGCGCGCAACTTAATCAGGATTTGGTTTTCCTCTCCCACTTATTTATTCTTCCTAGACCTTCCTCTCCTCCATGGAATCTACTATTGAGGAAGTGTAACTTCCACCTTGTGCCCTTCCAACGTAACTTCTTCAACTTCAGCCTCTGCACGGGGTGATACCATCGTTTTTGCGTGAAGGTTGGAATATCCCTTTGAAGCCTCGGGAACACCCACTGCTAATAAGAATGAGTCCCAAGCATTTTGTGGATAATTATTGGCGCTTTAGATGCCTCGCAGGCCCCATCTTGCATTTTGAGCAGTTCCCATGGTGCGACAGTGCATCTACCTTATGCGTGGAGGATTTGACAAAGGCATGTTTTATCCTTTTCGTCACCTGAATGAGAAAAAGAGGAACACTTGAAAGTCCAGCTGGGTTAGCTGGACAGAATAGAAGTTAGTGCAAGAGTTATAAATATCAAGCACAAGAAATTAACAAACAACCAAGATACAACAATTAAAGAAACTAAACTAAAATGCATAAGGTAATTATAACCAAAATTAACCAAACAATTGACCAATATTCATGCCACCAATAGATATATTGTATTAGTGGGAAAAAAACCAAAGAGAAAGGGAGACTTATGGGTCCCCTCTTCCTCCAAGGGAGGGATATTTAACCCCCAATGAGAGAGCTCTTCTTACAAATAGAAAACTAAAAGGAAATGGTGAATAAATCCAAATCTCATTCACTCAAGAGGTGATATGAATAGCCCAATGAAATGGTGCTTGTATGCTCCAATGAGGAAGGAGGTTCCTTGCAGGAGAATAGTGGTAGCATAACAATACAAATAGATTCTTGAAAACATAGTGCACCCATGGCCTCTTTTTATAGGAAATCTTTGAGGCATTATCCAACCACTCTTTAGTGTGAACAAGGTGCCCTTTAGGTCTTTGAACAGCCCCCCACTCGGATTTAGCTTAGATTTGGGGTTCAAATCATCTTAGGAGATGAACCAAAAGTGGGTGGGAGGTCGAAAAGAATAATTAATGTGTCATTCTGAGGTGTGCATGGATTTTTTCATCCACAGTTGTGCATCGGGTGCATGTGTGCTTTCCTTGCATTTTCGACTAGCGCACATGCACACACTTCCTTTATATTATGAGCGCATGCTGATTTTATAACCAGTTGTATAGTTTGCTCCCTTTGGAAATGCATTTTTGGGACATGGATGAACTAATAGGTTTTTAGAGATGTTGGATTCCTGTAACCATTTGTGGACGAAATTTTAGTGATAACATATTCCCCCTAATGTGTGAGGTTAGGAGCATACGTATAGCCAAAATACATCAATGTTTATTCTATTGAGAGTACCATTGTAAGGAAGAGTGTTGAGAGGGATTGCAAGAGTGACCCATTAGAGGGAGAGGGGAACCTATGGGACCCAAACCTTTCACTAGGTGTGGAAAAATAAAACTGTGTACAAACGAAGCGGGCATGCCCCATGCTCATGTCATGTAACTCAAAATATGGAAGAAAGTAATTGAAGTAGTAGGTTGACATAGATAATTGCAGTGACCTCCGAGGTAGTTTGATAATGGAGGAGGACAATTATGATGGTGAACATACTCTTAAAATAGGCGATGACACCTATAAGAAGTGATGAGAATTCATAGGCATTGATAGCCCAACAAATTTTAGAGGTGTTCTGCAAATATAAAAATAATTGCAATACTCACAAAGTAAGACCCACCATAACATGAGATAGGGTTGAATTCGAATATTATGGGGGTCAAAGACAACAGAGAACAATGGTGTTTTTCTCTGTGTCATCCGAGACTCCTCATTGTAAAGGGAATGAGAGTCAAGATATTGTCGTCCTCCTGGAAATTGTGTTGATGTTGAAAGAAAGGGAGACACGACTCCAAGAAGCAAAGGGATTCATGAAATCCACTCGATGAGATCAAGAACTGATGAGGTGCATGGATGAAGTCAATATGTGGTGAGACTCAAGACTACCCTTGGTTGGGGATATATGTTAAGTATGAGTGGTAGCAACTGTGAAACTGAAACTAGCGCCAGGGGGATGACTAGAGGTGTGTTAAATTGTGCCAGAGGCATGACAAAGTGGACAAATTCAGATATCATAGGTACATGGACTGTGGGATACTCAGGGTTTGTGGATGATGTCAACAATAATAGAAGGTAATGAATTCCCCAACCAAGGGTGACACAGGTTCCTTTGCCATAAAAATGAAGGTCATCGAGGGTGACAAAAAAAAGATAAGTAAATGCTAGAAACAAAGGATTTTTACAATTGCCAAATGTATAAAGAATTGATTGGGATAAACATGAAGATATAGAAATGTGTGCCCCAGTGCAAGATGGTTTGGCTTGTGATGGAACAAGTTGCGTGAAAAAAATGGTGGAGGGTGGGGCCCCCATGGGTGGGTTTCAATATGATGAAAATGAATGGAGGGAAATTTGCAGATGGGCAAACTGATTGTGGATGAAATGGAAGGTTAATGATATTGTGGAGGTGTAGTCAAAGTGAACCCATGATGAGAGATCTTGGGAGTCCATTGGGAAGGCTAGCATAATGAGGAGAAGAAGTATGTGGCTGATTCTCAAAAACACATAAGACTATTGAGACTCTCATCCCTAGGGGTTAAAATAAGCATGACTATCAAAGTGCCAAGGGGGAATATAAATGGGACAACTCATGTGGGGTAGAATGTTACCGGGTGACAATACTTGAAATGCAATGGAGGCGATAGTACTATAGATCCAGGTGTGAGGATCCTACAGGAAAATTTCGAAGGGTGTGACTGGGAGATACAATTGATATTCAGGGGGAATGATTACATGCCAGTGTCGAGCATATACTTGAAGGGGATATGTTGATAAGCGATGACCAAGTACCTTCACACATGAAAAATGAATACCTGACGTGAACAATATATATAGATAAAGAACATATAACATTTATTCGATAATTTTGAACATGATCATGTGTATCTGGGCATGATGTGAGAAAAAGGCTCCCCAGGGGTCGAGGACGGATGGTGACCTGGGGAATGTGATTGTGTAGGTGGCAAGATCCTAATCCCGTGGCTGAAGATAGATCGAAAAATGGAAAATGGCATAAATTCTGATGTGGTGGAATTTCGGTGATGGCTTGGACCTTGAGGGGGTCGACGGTGATGCCACGTTGGGAAATAATGAACCCAAGGAGGCATTCAACGGTGATGCAAAATACCCACTTGAGGGGGTTCAAGTAGATATTTTACTGACGACACCCATGAAAGACGACGCGTAAGTCATCTAGATGTTGAGTGTGTTTCTTATATTGAGCAGTGAGATCATCTAAATAGGCGAGGATGATGTGAATTAGATCATGAAAAATGTATGTCATGGCCCGTTGGAATGTCGCACCGGAATTCTTGAGGCCAAAAGGGATGACATGATATGATAAAGTACCCCATGGGGTAGTGAATGCGGTTTTGTATTGGTCTGTGGGATGAATATGAATTTCATTGTAGCCAGAGAAACCGTCCATAAAGGACAAGGCTTCATGGCCAGTGTTAGGACCACATATTGTACCCTTTTTGCCCATACTTTTTGCTATTATTTTACCCTTCATCACCTGCATTTTGACTTATA
>ML795744.1:801475-815195 GCA_009831015.1 Picea engelmannii
TTTTGGGGAGGATTCAAGGAGTGAAAATTGGAGGAGTTTCATAGAATACATTGAGTAATATTATCTATAGGATCAGAGTACTCCAAAAATTGAATAATTGCAGAAATTGAAGAATTCTCAGGAAGCATTATCAGGTTCTATGTGATGATTGGTTGATGGTGATGATTTAATGTAAAGTTTTATTATCTCTCATTTATTATTGGGTGTAAGGAAGGGGAAAGGATGGAGAGTTCAAATGTCTCTTGATATTGGAGTATTGTATCTTCCTCTTGGAGGTTTATCCCTCCCTTTACTTTTAGAAGTTGTAGCTACCTTTGGAAGTCATTACTTCCCTTGAACAATAACTATTGATTATTTCTCATATATTGTGCATGGTGTATTGTGGTGTATTGGTGTAACTCTTATACTATTTTTCATTTCTCATTGGATATAGTTGAATGGTTTAAGTATAAGTTGAAAAAGGTTTTAAATTGTACTTGATACTGATTCACCCCCCTCTCAATATCAACAGGATGCAATATTGGAAGAATTGATTCATGTGAGTCTCCACTCAACAAATTGAATTTGGCATTTTTATGATTCGTGATACATGCAGACATGTAAGATTCTTCCAACCAACATTCAATCATGTTGAAAAATTTACAATGATCACTACATGACTATTGGAAGGAAATAAAAAATGAGAAACATACTTGATGAGGATTGTGAATTAAATTTTCATGCAACATAATTCGTAAGAGAGTCTTGGAGAGGGTGGTATTTCTCATCCTAGGTACAGAAGTAAGACAATGAGTACTTGAAATAATCATCGTTTGAAATTGAAGTGTCTCATTGTCGATGTAGATATCTCTAGGTCCAAATTTCACATACTCTACATGTTGAGGGGAGAACTTATATCTTATTGTTGAATGGAAACATTGAGCAAAATTTGACTCCATATATTCTCCTATAACATCAATGAAATCACATGAAGAGTGTTGGAGAAATAAGATTGAATTCATGGGTGAGTGATGTATTTTCTCCCAGGGAGTAACATGCAATTCTAGAGTAGATTGAGATGACAAATGTTCTTGAATCAACTCAATGTTTCTTGTATTTTATGTGGTGATGGGTTGTTCATTTGTTGTGATTTGTTCATAAGGATCAACAAAATCAGGGTGCTCCACATGCTTTAGATTTTCATATAATAGCATATGTTCATCAAGGTCATAAATATCTGACTGTGTAGGATCAATGAGTAATAGGTCGATTCTTTCATTCAATTATGGGGCTGGAAAGTAATCATAAAAATAGGGACATCAACATCAAATTGTGATTCACCATGTTCCGAAAATTCGAATCGCAAAGGACTTTCAAAGGGATGCATTACAAATGATGTATTGTTAAGGATGAGTACTTGATCGATCAAGGTTGGACACTCTTCTTAATATGGTATGCCATTCACTCTTTCATCTCTAAAGGAGTAATGAAAAGAGTGTACTTTATGATATGTAGATGGATGCTCATGTGGATTATTATTACTGAACAAATTTGTATATAGTGCATGAAGGTATTCTAATTTTGAAGATGATGAGATTTCTTCAATGAGAGATTCATCACAAGACAGAATATAACCATGATTTTTGGAAGGGGGATCATTACATGGTTCACACTCCAGGGATACAGGTTCTATCATTACTGATCAAGATTCCACTACAATTGATTCAGAGTGTTTGTTGAAAATTATTCCCCCCTATATCATTTGTGGTCGAATCTGAAGTTTTTTAATAGGATATGGTTTGATCATTTAAATCACATTCTTCAGAAATAGATATGAGATATGAAAACCAAACGAATATTTCTTGACCTGAGGGTTCATCAATTTCAGGAAATCTACTGTAAATTTTCATGACTCTTCAAAATAAATCATTCTTATATTCATTCCTTAGCTTACGGATTTATTCCAATTCATCAATGAGTTCATAATAAACATATTCTTCATTAAACGTTTCCATGAATTGTTTCCTGCTATAGATTTATTTTGCTGGAAATGTCCTAAACCAGGATTTAATTCTCCCTTCGAATGTGAGGATGAATAATCAAAATATTCCATTGTCCTGAACAATATTAAGACTTCTTCAAGTAAGGTCAAATTGATTGATATGTGCGAATGCAGAGACATGCCCTTCACCATCAAATTTGGGATTTGACAAGAGATTGATTGTCTTGACTGAAATGGCCATGGTGGGCCTTGGAAGACTCAAAAGGTCATCCCATACAGAGGTATGGAGAGGTTCCATGGGATGGTTAAGAGTTAAATGAAATGACTCAACGTGGGTAGGATTGTCATATGTCCCTCATCCTAGCGTGAATTTTGTTGATGGGTCCAAATTCGCTCGACAATAGTAAGGGATTCTCCCCGGTAAGATGTCCCAATTAGAAAAATCACTGATTGGAATAGGGAACCCATCCATATTCTATCTCGACATCCATTTTTGTTTTGGTTCTACCGGTTGCATCTTGGTCCACCGATGAGGGTGAGTGATGGGTGGTTATGCAAACAAAATATGTAGATGAAGACTATGTAAATGCAGGTCTAATCTAGTTCTAATCTACCATATCCTAGATAGGAGTGAAATATAGTAACTAAATGAGTTTTAAAGAAACTAAACTATGCATAAAACCCAATCAGATAGCTTTCATGAAGCTACACAGTTAGAAACACATGCATACAAGTCAACAACTAGAATAGTCTAAGTCACATTTCTGCATACATTCACAACTCATTCACTTAGGAAATGTAATATAAGAAAGAGTAACAAAAATACAAAAGAACATATATTTTATTAGAATAGTCCATAAACAAACATGCTCTTACATCCGATGTGAACAACATACATCTTGCTTGAGATAGTGCACAACAAAAACAACCACACATGCAAGTTCTTCTCTCTATCAAAAGTTGGCCCTGATGGCTTCTCCGTATTAATAGTTTCAACAATAGTACTTGAAGACTCTAAGGACAACTCTCCAATTTTAGTTGACACTGTATTCCCAAAGTAGTTCAAAAGTGTACAATTTTTGAAGAGACAAAATCCCTCTCTTTGGGTTCAATTCTAGTATTTATTGAGGTTCAATAATCCTTTTGGCCTTTCATCTCCCTCTGTGACCTTTCGTCTTTCAACATTTGATCTCATCCTCTTTGTGATGATGAGTAACAAGGACAACGATTACATTTCGAATTTGTCTCCTAGCGCAAGTGGATAGTCATGGATTTTTTCCACAGTGCACCTTGTCCTTCATAATTATTACCTTGGGAATTAGTGCATCGGTAGTCGTAGGGTTCAAAATCCTTCAATATTTCAATATTGGTCCCCCTCATGACTTCTTGTTGCTAAAACAATCGACATCATTTTACTATTTTATTTTCTTTGGATATGGATCAGATTGCAAGAGTGCATCTCCCTCTAGGAATCAATAACTAACACCATTCAACATATAGTATATGAGAGTAAATACAAATAAACCATAAATACTAATCATTATAATGCATATGAATGGGAAATAAATTAATTGGAATGTCAACTAAGCTTCCCTGGTTCGTCCACTCACGATTGAGGTATTGTATTTTTGGGGGCTGCCAACATTGTACTATACCTTCATATAAACATATGTATATCATTCATTATTACTTTATCAAATCATATAACTAGAACGTTGTATTTCTCAGAAATACCTTTCCAACGGTATAAATAATGTGCAAAATGGATATTCGAGTCAAATGTTATGGTTTATTTACGAAAGAAGTTTTTTTTTAGTTTCAAAGGAGTTAGTACTAACTCCTCTTACCTGTTTGAAGGAGTTAGTACTAACTCCTCTGACCTGTATCAAAGGATTTAGTATTA
Organism: Picea engelmannii; assembly: GCA_009831015.1. NCBI lineage: Eukaryota > Viridiplantae > Streptophyta > Pinopsida > Pinales > Pinaceae > Picea > Picea engelmannii. The sequence continues at coordinate 805,360 of ML795744.1, forward strand.
ACTCCTCTGACTTGCCATCAGAGGCGTTAATACTAACTCCTTTGACTTGTATTGAAGTGTTTTGAACTAACTTCTCCTATATGTATCAGAGGAATTGAAGGGAAATCTTCCAAATGTCTTTAGAGGATTCAAAGGAAACTTCTCCTTCCAGAGAAAGAAAATTTTGAAAAAATTCTAAGTGTTGAACTAGAAAGAGACAATGAGATCTTGAGTTTGAAATCCCATAACTTCCTCATACGATGCTCGATTGAGGTGTCATTTTTTGCAATGCGGAGAACACGAAGAGACTCTTATATCAAGATAACAGGATATGTTGTTCCATAATTTGAGTGGATCCATGTCTAATGATGGCCATGACTATGGAGGATTTCTTGGCAGGAAATCCTAGACGATCATTTTTCCACTTTAGGACCTGATATTTCAATTCCGTCATTTGCATTGGAATTGTAATGGAAAAAACAATGCAATTGGAATGTTTCAGGGATGAAAAATTCACTTTGATGGATGTCGCAAAGTTGTTCCCAAAGGCATTTTTAATGAAAGTTAGGGTCCTAAGTTATTTTTTTCTTCACCCTAATTTAATTTCGTCAATTGATGGGTCATCTGTGATGTATAGGCTCCTAATCCACCCATTGAGACTGATGTTATTCATTAACATAGAAAATTTATAAATCCACCAATATTTCCAACTGACTTCCTGTGCGCTTAGCACTGTCTAGGAGCTTAAAGGACCAAATTTATCCCAAAGCACATTTCAGAACCAATGAAATACCTATAGGTGTTTTGATTAACCCATACAATTCTAGGAAAGGCTTCCACAATGAATATTTAGTTGTAATGCCAAGAAACACAAAACAAACAAGCTAGTACCATGTGCATGAAGAAATCCACTAGGAACACTTAAAATTGACTATGACTATGATCTGAAGTGAATCAGGTGAGATAGGAAATTATTGACCAACTGTCTAGATAGGCATGGAGATTTTATTCATTGGAAATGTAAGGAAATTGAATGGTGAATGCAACAAGAAGGGATTTGATCCAAGAGGGGGATGAGATAAGCCTCAAGGTGAAAGTGAGCTACACTGACCTGATCAGCGTTGGATAATATTTCCTTTGATGTTCTGGACGATGACGAGGGGTTGAAATTCTTCCACTGATGCATTTGTGACAAGAGAGGGAAACATGTCAACGAGTAGTGTGTCGAGAAAAAGAGGTGAAATTTGTTGATATGTAGTGCAATTAAGAAAAAGAGAAGGATGTTTTTGTAATGTGATACAATGACATGAATGGAAAGGGGTCAGCTAGTGAAAGGTGTGCATGCAGTGAAGATATTCATGTGACCAATGCCAGTGACATGGCATTGATCATTCAATATTTTTCAACGATGAATATGTGTGTTAGTGAAGTTTGGTAGAAGTGAAATAGCACGTCATCCAAGTTAAAAAGGAGGTGGATGATGTACTTTCAAGAAAATGAATGGTGTGTCAATGCAAAGGTGAAATAAATGATGTGAGATTCGATGCGCTATGTGTCATCATATGAAGAGGGAACTTGCAGAAGTGTGGATTTTCAGGTAGAAGTGATCTGAGGAGGAACTAGAAATGATAAGGTGAGTTAGGGTGAGGAGAACTTAGGTGCATCTATTTGCATGAGGGAGAGAATGTGAGGGTTATTTTTGGAAGAATGAAAGGGGAGGGGTATTTCTTGTCTTAGATAGAGGCTAAGATAAGAAAATTGGGAGGTTTTTGTGGGGGCACAAGAAAACCACGAGGGTAATTTTCATAGCATATGGGATTTCATCCCATCTGTGTGTCATCATGACCAAATCGACTCAAAAGAATCCCATCTATCCAACATCTAATGTTTTGAAGATGTAAGAGATCATGTCAGAAGAGGGAAAGTCACTAGATGACTCACTCCTCTGCATCACACGTGGAAAAGTCCTACAACAAGGGAACAATGTACTAGGTAAATCCTAGGACTTCCCTCAAAGAACCATGTCAAAGTTTTCCAAAACAAAGAAAAATATAAGACATTGTTGGTTTGGTCTCCTGGGATGACCTAGGTTCTAACTATAATATTACCAACATACCCTTCTACCATCGACCCTTTTGGATACCAGAAGGAAACACAATGCACATAGTGCACTACACAATCTCACCTGAGATGGTTTATATGGGTGGTCGGAGGAATCAGATGTCTGCAACCCTAGGATGGGATGTGTATCTCTGAAAGGTATTTAACCTACTTATTGTTAACCTTCAAACCCTCATTAGATATTATTCCAGAACATTTTCACAACTATTCTAATAGGACTTAATTAACCATTATAGATGCATGTGTTCAATGACAAGTATTTATCTACTGTAACACAAGATTCAGATCTAAACATTGTTGAGCACTCAACACTCTCTAAAACGCCTATGCCAAATTTTTACTTTTTGGGTACCACTTGATCTTTGCATTGTCTGATTCGACTTCATTTTTGAGAAATGTTTTGTCTTTTCTTATTATCTTGACTCTCGTTATCTATTCAGGTTGGTTTGAATTTATGAAACCCCATGAATTAAAAGGGATTTACACCTAAATAAAGAATCAACAGCCAAAAACACTTCACCCGACGTGCTCAAATTCGACATCAGAAGGAATTCAAAGATGGAAAAGAACCACTTGGGAAACCTCTATCACCAAGCACTGATATTCATCGGTATCGGAAAAAAGAAGTTGTTGTTTTATGACAACTATTACATAAGGATATAGATGATAGTCAATCCCCTTCAACATGGGTAAAAGATGAGAGGAATAGACGTTAACAAAGAAATAAAAGATATTTTTGATAGTCGATGCCCAACATGCTTATCGGAACCAGGGAAATCCTAAAATGATTTCCACAAAAATTCTGACCATGGTAAAAGATAATCTTGATCGTCGATCACCGATGTGTTTTTGGCATCAGAACCTTTTCGAAGAATTTAATCCAAAGAAAAACACGTGATAGGTTTATCGTCGACCGCTGACCCTAGATATATTTTTGGCATCGTCAAGCCAAGGATTGTTTTAGAATGCATAACTCAAGGAAAGTATTGTCTCTGATTAATACATGCTAAGTAAGTCATTGACCTTCAATTCCACACGTCCTTACCATATTGGAGAACCGTACAGTCTAGTTTTACCCCGAATCATTCTTTGTTCCCTAAGTCTGAGTCACACCTCTGAGTCAACTTTTCCACAACAACATTGTACGGTGAAATCGATCAACATTGGAGATTTTTGCATAAGGACATCAATGAAAACGTTTAGAGAAAATCACCCATCTCCGATCCACCCACTAAGAGAGAGACATGATGGGATGTTTTAGTGTTAGATACGATCGGATTTTGAGAACTTAAGGGGATAATTAATACCAAATATCGCATTAGTTTCTACCTCATACACCAATCAAAACAGTCATTTAAAATCACAGATAGACCACATCACCCTCCGTGCCTCCGTTGTTAACCCACGATGAATTTAAGTTATACAGATTTGATGGCAGATTTGTTTAAATTTCACTCATCACCTGAATTGAATGGCTGAGGAGACACGATAATTTATTCCCTGGTTTAAATTCTCTTGAACCATTGTAAATGAAATCATTCTGCGCGTGAGGAAATTCAGAGCATATGGAGAAGCAAGATGAGTAATTCAAAGGATTTAAAGATCATGTGATTATCAAAATAACAATATTTTAGCAAGCTTCACATGTATGTATTAAAGTTTGTAAATTTTGCATGGCTACAAATTATATGTTTCTTGTCTAGTTTTGTTCTTTACAAATTTTTTAAAGATTCATTTTGATTGTAGGAATAATTCCTCCAAGAAATCCAACCACTAGATGATCGTTGAGGGCATTGAAGATGAAAGAACCAGATTTAGGTGAAGGCTCTTCTCTAGGGGGTGCAAAAAAATTAGAATACACTCCGAGGACAGAACCTTTCATTAAGACAACAACGAAGAAGTTTTTCATCTAGCCTCCAGCCTTTGGAGATACAGAGGCAAGAACAGGGTCCAAGATGACACTCCCAAATTAGGGAGAGATATTTAAAAAGATCATTTGGGAGGAATATATCCCACATAGTGACCCAGATGTGAGAGTGCATGACGATGAGGTGTTTCCAAAAATCCGACAGTCATACCTACACATGGTAGCAAGCAAAACCCTCATTTTTTCCTGTATAGAACTCCTAAAGTGGCTCATCGACCACACAAACACAGATAAGTGTTTAATCAATGATGAAAATGGTGGGTGTGTTGGCGTATTCCTTCTAGTAGATATCTAGAAATACTACAAAATTTAAGACCCCGAGGAGCGGCTAAATATAGATTTCTTCATGAAGTTCTACGAGCTCCACAACACTAGCTAGATGATGGCCTCACGGTGGAGGGAAGAAAAAAAATACACCAACCAGAGCATTGGTTGGTACCAGATGGCCAACTTAAGGGATCCATACATCTATTTTATGGATCTCATCTATCAATTATATGGAGATAAGGAATGCTCCAGATTTTCAGAGGCATGGATGCCCTTAGCTTACATAGTGGAAATATCTGGGAGTAGTGTCAATTAGGGAGTGATCATTTCTAAAAAAATGAGCATATGTATACAATAGGATCAGACGTCAAAGGAAGGAGAAACACCCTCTTTCCACATGGCTTCATATCTTCTTAATGTCATGTGCACCAGAAACATGTTCATCGGAATGAATCCAAGATGGCATGTCACAGAGCTCCCAATCCACATCTATTTTAGTGTGCTATGGGAGAACATGTATAAAAAGTCTTACTCCCTCATTTGTGATGAATTCATCACACGAATTTATTTCATTCTTTTTAAGAATGAATGCCCGAGGCTATCGGTCGCGGTAGAGAAGATGATTCTAAGGTAGGCTACTAGTACTTGGACGAGTGCAACACCTACATCAAGGTGTTTGGGGCCACCAGAGCACCACATATCTTACCATCTCATGTCCCGAACCGGCTTGTATTAAGAGAAATATGCTATCAAACCATCCTGGAAGGCTACAATGCCACCCTGGTCAAGGACAAGAAGCGAGCATTCATTCCTTATGGTTTCCATGTAGGTTTCTACTTGGTTAAAGATATAGCTCAAGCCAAACAAGAAGGACTGACCTAGCTCCAGTTCAAGTTCCAGATAATCCAATTCCAAAAGCATGATCCAAAGGCCCTGGTCCTGGAACACGCTTCACAAGTGTCATCCTATTGGCAGTATGCCCATGACAAATTTGAATATGAAGACTTCATGAAAAAATGTCAAGGACTGGGACGAGGTGGTGGCAAGGATGGTCAATCCCCAAAATGACCAGGTTCATAGCCATGAGCCTAGATGAATAGGTGACGACAATAGATGAATAATCTTAAGAGGCCCTTTGAGCCAGAGAAGAAATCAAAGTGGCAGAAGCAACAGAGGCTCCCCTGGTGGCCCTGATGTAGGATAGAGGATTCCCTATGACACATGATGCACGGGAAAGGGGATTTAACATGATATAACATGAACAACAATTAATTGATCAGTTGCAAGATGACCCAGACCTCGTAGAAATGATAGGAGCTCTTTCTAACAACCCAGATGAAATTTGGGTAGGTCCAAGCAGCCTTGAGCTAATATAAATTGATGAAATCACAGTGTTAGATAACCCTGAAATTACAACGCCACAAGTCAGATCACCGGGGGATGTTTCAGCTCAGTCGAAAATAGTAGGAACATCAAGGAGAACAAGTTCACCAAGCCCCCTCTGAGAATTTATAAACATATATGATGATGAAGAAAGTCTATAGGTATCCCTAGTGACTCTTGTGAAAATCACAGATGAAAAAGAGCCTGAGAAGGCATCTTCGCCAGCTCCCGACGATCAAATTCGGAGCCCTTCACTAAATGAATAGGAGGCTGAAAGTGTCTTAGACATTGAGCTACTCGAGGTACCGAAAACTCAAAAGGAGAGTCTAATGGACAAGCAAGGGTCAACTGAACAAAAATAAGAAGCTCCTCAACATGAAATTGACATCTCATTGGTCGATTATCAAGTAAGTACCAAGCCTACCCATGATGCTTCAATTTCAACTGGTACTCAACCTCTCGATGAGAAACAAGTAGAGGTTGGACCTTCAGAACACATAGAGGAGGTTCAAGAACCCAATATTAAACAAATATACACCATCGAGAGCCAGGGAAATATGCTCACCTGGGGAGATTAGCAAATCCTTGAACTCGTGGATGAATTCGCTGACATACATGCTATCGCCTATGATCAGAAAAGGAAAGTTATCATGAAGAGAACCACCAATAAGAGGAGTATTAATCTATATCACTCCATCCTCATCACCACGAAGGAAAAACTAATCAACACAGAGCATGCCAAGACATCTGAACTTATCAACGCAGGGATGGAAATCACAAATGCCACCATGGATAGAGAGAAAAGGGATGAAGAAGAGTTGGATGCTTCTATGAAGGAATTGGAACATTTGCGCCACTTGGAAAAATATTACCAGGAAACCACATAGGCCACAGTGTTCTTGAGAAGCGAATTCCAGAAGGCCTACAACAAATTTACAGATGAACGACACCTATTCACTACAAGGATAGTCGAGCTTCAAGAAGACACCCTCATGGCACTGACGACATGCAAGGATATGGAGATGTGGTACGACAAAGCACACCAAGTCATGGAAAGGATTGACTATATTAGCACGATGCAACAAGGACGAGATGCCAAAGAACACAACATCTGGGTGCTAAGGGAAAGAAGAAACGACCGCATAAGGAGATCGGCCGAATATTGGGTAAAAATGGCTCAGGAACCTCATCGGGAAATCCAAGAGAAATGGGCAGAGTCCGAAAAACGTTGGACCAAGATCAATTGGGAAATGAGAGACATCGAACTCCTCGAATTTGGCACACCTGATGACTTTGTCGACTTGCACAACATAGTCAAATCACATGTCGAATAAGAACCATCATGGGCTACGAAAATAGTGAAGGTGGCAGACATGGCACCAGGACAGGTGTGGAAATTCATGGAGCACCCGATCAAATCTCGAGCCATGTTGTAGCAATTAAGTGACAGAATAGTCAAGTATCAGGCATAGGTAGTAGAGATAAGAGAGATCATTTTGGCCCCAATGGAACAACATAGATTCCTGTATGCTAACACATGCGAGGATCGCTTCGTCAAGTGGTCGGAGTACGAGAAGAGTCATCCACTCAAGTGATATCATTTGATGACTCTTTAAAGACTGATAGAAGAAAGTGCCATGTGGAAATTTTTGTTTTACTTAGCTACACATTAATAGTTATTTTTAGTTAATGGTATGTTATAAATAGGAAGATTGACCTGTTAGCAAAGGGTCGATGGTTGTTGCAAAGACCCTCATTTTTTGGATTTGTAAAGAACTATTTCGGAGCTGCCTTAATTGAGAATTCATGTTTAGGACCAGAGACAAGCTTTTGTTTTTCATCAAAAGTGTATATGATTGGATGTGGAGAAGAATTATTTCTGATTTCATCTCATGAATGGATGATGTAATGAGTAAGAGCTTCTAAATCTGTTGATAAGTTATATGATCCAATGGCTTTCAAAGTTCTTGTTTTTAATGATGAAAATTAAATCATTGTGTTAATATGTGACTGATTATTAGATTTAAGGAAACTATTTTGCTTTCCATCATTTATCACATGTATGTTTTCTTCTGATAAATTGTATCTTGGTCAATAATTGGAACATTAGCAGGTTAATGTATTAGTACTAGGCATGTGGTAGAGAATCATTGTCTGCATGCTAGAGTGAAAGGGTTATCCTACGCTTAGCCTTCTCCAATAGTTAATTTTTCCCACCTTGTTACCCAGTTGGTTTATACCAACTTCTATCTTGTATCGGTCCCACCTATAAAAGAAAATACAAAAAAGAGAACGTGTGAAATGAAGGAGAAACTTTCACTAGAAAAAGTAAAGCCCATTGACTATTTGGTCGAATTGCACAATCTGGAGAACAATTCCACCATTAAATGTTGGAGAGTATAATTGGGCCTCAGTGACGAGTTTGGTTCCTGTTGTTGAGTTAAAGGGATTTAGGACCCCTCAACAAACACTAGTTATAACATTCATTTATTTAGAGCCATTATGCAGGTTCCATTAGTTTATTCTTAGTGTGTAGTGTTATTTCCTTTGTCATTTACCATGTTCATAATAACCTTACTAAATCAAATACAATCAGAAACACTGCATACATTCACACAAAACATAGATATACCATAGTTCACCCCCCCAATAACCGTCTAAAAGACAGAGCGAATAATTGTCTAAAAGCTAATAAATTCTCAATACTACCCCAAACATACCAAAACTAATGTTAAGAAAGAAAAGAGAGAAGAGATCGGGTAACTATACCTTTGGTCCCACGTCTAGTGATGATCTCCCCATGCTTGGATGTTCCACTGACTGCACATCTCCTCCCAAGGTTGACCTGTATCCAAAGATAGGAAAACAAAGAACTAAAAACATGTTATTAAATACATAAGTTAGGGTTAGATATTAGATGCTAAGTATAAATCAATAAAAATACACAAGACAACATCATTTGGGACAAGAAAATGTAATTATTTTATTCATAACACAAATATTATACCTTACGATATGAGTTAGCCACCATTCCACAAACCTGGTCTAGGCTCCTCTTTACCATGCTCCAAGTGCACCTTGTATGAAATTATTCTCTCAACCTTCTGATCACTTCTATGGAAGGGAATGGGTTAAATGGAGGAAGAAGGGGTTGATGAGGGAATGTTGAGGCAATATCTCACAAAAGGCAGCAATATCTTGGGAAAGGAGGGGAAATGAAATCAGGCAGAGTTTCACTGTTCTTATGCTTAGATGTGAAATGAGACACTAAAACCTCCTTTTATATGACAAAAGGATGTTTATTCATTTGGGTGATGGGCTATAGTAGGTGGATTAGTTGGGAAACTTCCAATATCCCATAAATTTCAATGAATTTCTTGCAAATTTTTATTTTTTGCAACTTTTGTAAGCATACACGGGTTGTAATGGTGCAACATGCGTATGTACATGAGCTATAGTGGTGCAACATGTTGATACTGAGAGGGGGGTGAATTAGTATCAAGTACAATTTAAAACCTTTTTCAACCTATACTTAAACCATTCAACTATATCCAATGAGCAATGAAAAATAGTATAAGAGTTACACCAATACACCACAATACACCATGCACAATATATGAGAAATAATCAATAGTTATTGTTCAAGGGAAGTAATGAATTACAAAGGTAGCTACATCTTCCAAATGTAAAGGGAGGGATAAACCTCCAAGAGGAATATACAATCCTCCAATATCAAGAGAGAGTTGAACTCTCCATCCTTGCCACTTCCTTCCACCCAAAAATATATGAGAGATAATAAAACTTTACATTAAATCATCACCATCAACTAATCATCACATAGAACCTGATAATGCTTCCTGAGACTTCTTTAATTTTTGCAATTCTTCAATTCTTGGATTACTCTAATCCTATAGATAATATTACTCAATGTATTCTCTGAAACTCCTCCAATTTTCACTCCTTTAATCCTCCCCAAAAAGAGGTTATAGAAAGAATGGTATACTTTATTCAATTCTGGTCTATTCAGGAGAGTGAACTTCCACATAATGCCCCATGCTCAATAATTAACATTTGATTATGAAACTATCACACAAGAAGATACAGTCTGTACTATTTCAAATGAAATTTTTCCCACTTCATTTGGATTCTCGATGAAGAA
>ML795744.1:831401-845204 GCA_009831015.1 Picea engelmannii
GCCAACAAAAGCTAACTTTCTCCATGAGAGCTCCTCTCCTTTTATAAGTTGAAGAGGATAAGGTGATGAGGTTAGGATGATCCCACTAAATCATGAAAGAGAGTAAGATCCAAACCATTCGGATGCCACCTCACCATGAAAGTTTCTCCTTCTAGAAGATTCGAGAAAACGCTCATTTTTCCCACGTGTAAGCATTCTCGCACCCTGTCTATAGAGAAACATGCGAACATATCCCACCCTAGCTATGGTGCAACGTGTGAGAATCAGGCATTCTTGCACCCTGCCTATATAGCAACCTGCGAAATTCCTTTTTAACAGGGTTTTTACAAGGGAAAATGCAACTTCTTTTCTCAGGAAAAGTTCTTCTCCCTTCTCTCTTCAGGAACTTAGGCCACTGACCCCTCTCAAGGAAACAGATAGGTTTACAATATTAACGGTCATAGGGATGATGAAAATAATGTGTAACAATATGCCTCTAGCATCTCTATATCCATGCTTGTACCTTGCCCAAATTCTTCCTCCATAGGTATATCTTGTGTCTTCATTTGTACTTCTTCTATTCGCACCTATTTTGTTGTTCCTCTTGGTGCCTTCTCTGTGTAGGGTAGATCTCATGTAGAAACATGTTGTGATTTATTATGTGTCCTTCTTTTCTTTTGTATGGGGTTACTTTTCCCCACTATACCTTGTGTTATACTCTTATTCTTACTGGTGCCATTTCTTCCTGTCTGTTGTGCGAGGACTATTATGTCTTGCATCTAAATTTGTACTGTTAGAACTATTTTGGGGATTACTGGTACTTTCCATTCCTCAGGAAACTCGTGGACCTCCATCTGTATGTCTTGGGTCGTCACGCAGTAGCTCAGTTGTAGCCATTCCTTTGATGGTTCCCTCTTCTCCTGCAACCACTTGTTATGGCACGATGCTTGAAAATTTGCTATCTTTCCAAACTCCTGGACAATCTCTAGGGAAATGCTCCATGTGTCAATGAAGTGATTCGGGATCTTCGAAAAGTATAGAGAGAATACATCATTTTTTATTTTATTCACCTTTGGGTCTATTGTTCTTCTAAGAGACGTGTATATGGTTGCGCCACACTTTCCTATTCTCTGTAGAAACATATTGTACATCGGTTATTTCCATCCTACAAGTGTAATGACGATGAGTAACCACGAGTAGTGGAACTCAGAGCCCCAATCATGTGTGTCCTTGCAATATTCCAAGAAATAATTAAGGATATAAGGGACTCAGCTCATCGAGATCCCCTTCGTGCATTTCATTGCAACTGCTACCACTCCTGTTGGTACTTCCTCCTTTCTTCACTTTTGCATTAACTTGCACCATTGAAACCTTGTAGAAAATATCATTGCAGGATCATTTATGTCATTGATCCTGATTCCCCTATTTCCTCTCTCTATGCCATACTTTTCCTTGATTTTTTCGGAGATGGATTTTTCTTTAGTTTTATCCTCTAAGTACTTTTTTGGCTTCTCCCCATCCATGTGTATCCTAGTGATAGTTGTGATCAAGTCCCAATTGATAGGAATTGGCCTATCCATCCACAAAATTCCTCCATGCACCCTTGCTAGGAGTTTCTTCACAAATCCATTGATGTGTTTATCATGCCGAAAGTGCAGTATAACAAGAAAATTCATGATCCATACATATTGTAGAGCCCTAGGATCCACTGTGTAGGCTACAATAGTAGCGTGCATGATGGGCCCTCTCCTCTACTCTCCATATATTCATGTTGTGCCAAATCTGGGAATTTGACTGTGTAAGCCACATCATGATTAGAGTATTTCATGGTGTCTACTCCTCCCACCATATCATTGTATGCCTTTACTCCCTCTCAGGTTTTTGGCATTACTATTTCAAATTTCGCCTGTGTGTGCGATATTCCTTGCACACTGCTCTCAACTCGTGCCTTCTTATTCCTTTGCGGGGATGACACCCCTACCTTTGGTTCTCCTTGGTTCTCTATTCCATTCTCTTCTTCAGGCTACATGTCCTTCTGCACTGAATCCATGGCATGGTCTCCCTGTTGTGGCCCTTTTCCGCTAGACGCATCGGATCTTTTCCTCTCTGCACCCTCCCTAGGATTCCCAACCTCCTGTGATATGTTTCCTTCTTCCTCGACCTGTATGTTGTGTGGCTCATATTCCAGCGTATGGATCGCATCCACATCCATGACTATGGGCATGTATTTCTTCCCTATTTGTGTCACCCAAGCACTACTTCTCATGTTTCGCCCAACCCTGCTCGATTCTCCAATGCATGGTGGCGACATCTTGTTAAGATTCATGTTGTTGATATGAAATTCTCAATCTAATCTCCCAAATTCTCACTCTCTCAAGCTTAGACTTCGCTCTTTGTTCTTCTCCTTAGAGAAAAAACACAAATGACCACATTTCCCCTCCTTTTCTGACTTTATAGCAGCATGGAGAAATGACAATTCTTCCTCAGTGACAATTTTCACTTTTTCACTTTTTTCTATGTGCTCCACTTTTGTACTTTTCAACTATTTCCTGGCGCACAGTGTCTTCCACACAGTTGTTTTTTTTTTTCGGTGTACTTGTTAATGCTAACAATTATATTACATCAAAACCTCTAATGTTCTCCTATCTTTTTGTCTTTTTATTACATTTCTTCTTTTTATGGATTTTTTTCTTTCTCTTCTAAAATATACTATATACAATATGCACAATCACACCTTCTCTCTATGTTTTCACCTCAGGTTGTTAGGTTTACTGTCTTGATAAAACTTCGGTTGATTTCCATTCACCAATCCTCTGAGATTCTTCCCTGCAAGATATTTTAGTTGCACAACACCTCCATTTGTGATCATATCTACCTGATAAGGCCCTAACCAATGCATCTTGAATTTCTGAGGGTGTTGTAAATACTTGTTTTCATAGAGGAGAAGTAGATCTCCTTCCTTAAATATTTTCTTATTTATGTGTCTATCATGCCAAGGTTTGTCCTTTTCTTTTTGTACTTCCTGGTGGAAGCCTGCTAAAATTTTGTCTTCTTCTAGCTCCATCAACTGATCTAATCTTTCCTACGCAGCACCTTGTTCTGTCATGTCAGTGATTGTTGCAATGCGTAGACTAGGTACTAAATAATTCAATGGAACCACGAATTCCTTCCCATACACCAATATGAATGGCGTATTTCCTATAATCCCATAATATTTTTTATACCTTCAAATCCCAATCATCCCTATTCACATTGCAAATCTTTGTCAATGCATTATCAAGAATCTTGTTAAAATATTCTACTGTACCATTTTCGTGGGGATGGAAAGGTGTTCTCTTCTTATGATGTATCTCAAATTCTTCTATCATAGCTCTGATTGTATTGTTAATGAAATGGTTCCCTGATCACTCAAAAAACTTCTAAGACATCCAAATCTGGTCACCACGTTCTCAAAGAGAAACCGCGTTGCAGTCCTTCACTGGGGCTACTTCTACCCATCTGGTTAAGTATTTTTTCACAATGATTATGTATCTGGCACATGATCTATTTGATGGTGGGTTAATGGGTCCAATGAAATCCACATCCCATTTATCAAACACTTGTAAGGTTACTTTGGTCATAAGTGGAATTTCATCCCTTCTGGATGGTTTTCCCACCCTCTGGCAGACATCACAGGTCTGGCATTATTCCTTTGTGTCCTTATGTATTGTAGGCCACCATAATCATGTGTGCAACACCTTTTGTGTTGTAGGATTTCCTTCATAGTTCCCTCAATTTATGCCTTCATGTGCTTCTACTAACACCATGGAGTGTTCATGCTCCATCACACATCTTCTCAAAATTCCATCTGCACCTAACTTGTATAAATGACCTATAATCAGCTGATAGTTTTCAGTGCACACTACCAATTTTTTTGTCTGCACGACAGTAAATTCCTCGGTAGCCATTCATATGCTAAAAAATAAAACAATGTCAACAAAATAATCATCAACAATCTAAACAACAAATAAGTTAACATCCAAAAAAATCTCCTCCAAGTTCCTTGGCTCCTCTCCATTTGTAATTATTGACAGATGATCTGGTCCTGCATTCAACTTCCCTAGTTTTGCTATGATTTCAAAATAAAATTCCTAGAACAATAACATCCATCTATAGATCCTCCCCCCCCCCAAAAAAAATGGCTTGTTAAATATGTACTTCAATGCAAAATGATCTATAAACATCTTAAAATGTTGACCCAATAAATAATGTATGGAGTTTTGTAAGGCATATACCATAGTTAGATCTTCCCTTTTTGTAGTATTGTAGTTATGCTGAGACTCAGACAACTTTCTAATAGCAAACGATATTGGGTGATCAATGTCTCATTCTCTTGGTTGTGCCAATATTGATCCAAGTGCAATGGATGAAGCATCCACATGCACATGAAATTCTTTTGTCCAATCTGGAAAACTCAGAATTAGTGTTGTCACCATCTTCTCTTTCAGCATGTCCAAAATCTCTTGGAATTCATAATTCCACTAAAACATGATGTATTTATTTAGTAACTTCTCCATGGGTGAAGTAATATTTTCATAACCATTTATGAATTTCCTGTGGTACCCTGTGTGGCCCAATGTTTCTCTCAACTGGCACACTGACTTTGGTGGTGGTAAATTAACAATAACAACAATATTTGCAGGGTCTACTATCAATCCTTGTTTTCATACAATGTGTCCAAGTAGGATGGAAAATGATGTACTCAATATACATTTCTTAATGTTCAAGGAAATATGACATTTCCTACATCTCTCTAACATTAACCTTAGAATTTCTACATGGTACTTCAATAAACGGAATACTGTCCAATCATCCAGATAAACTTCTAAAAATTTATGTATAAAATCCTTGAATGCAACTAATACTACTCTGGAAAATATTGTTGGTGCATTATTTAAGACAAATGACATTACTATGTATTGATATGACCCCCATTCTGATGCAAATGTGGTTTTGTACCTATCTTCTGGAGCAATTATGATCTAATGGTAACTTGAAAATCCATTTGTGAAAGAGTATACTTCTTGTCCTTCCACATGTTGATACTGAGAGGGGGGTGAATTAGTATCAAGTACAGTTTAAATCCTTTTTCAATTTATACTTAAACCATTCAATTATATCCAATGAGAAATGAACAATAGTATAAGAGTTACACCAATACACCATGCACAATATATGAGAAATAATCAATAGTTATTATTCAAGGGAAGTAATGATTTCCAAAGGTAGCTACAGCTTCCAAATGTAAAAGGAGGGATAAACCTCAAAGAGGAATATACAATCCTCCAATATCAAGAGATATTTTAACTCTCCATCCTTTCCCCTTCCTTCCACCCAATAATATATGAGAGATAATAAAACTTTACATTAAATCATCACCATCAACCAATCATCGCATAGAACCTGATAATGCTTCTTGAGACTTCTTCAATTTTTGAAATTATTCAATTCTTGGAGTACTTTGATCATGTAGATAATATTAATCAATGTATTCTCTAAAACTCCTCCAAGTTTCACTCCTTGAATCCTCCCCAAAAGGAAGTTATAGAGAGAATGGTAGACCTTGTTCAATTCTGGTTTATTCAGGAGACCGAACTTGTACATAATGCCCTATGATAAATATTTAACATCTGATTATGAAACTCACAAACCCAAAACTACAGTCCGTACTCTTTCCAATGAAATTTGTCCCACATCATTTGGATTATCTATGAAGAAGTTATGATTGTTTTACCTGAAATACTTGTTTATTGACTAGCTTCAGGACTGGTCACAAACCCTATCTTCCACAGAGTATATCTCCATAATTATAGTGAATCAAGAGATAAAATTTTTACCACATGTACCTTGATATGTCTTCTCAATAGCATAGAAATTTCACCATCTGAATCATTCTAGAAAAAAGGTTATAGCAAAAATGGTAAGTTGACCTGAAAATAACATACCTTAAAACACATCACCAAAAGACTTCATCGTCCCTTGAAATTCAACCTTCTTTTCTTCTAATTTCCTCTGAAATTAGACTTATGTATAAAATGAATGTATAATGATATTTATTTATACTATTTATGTCACCTCCTTTTAACATTAGGGCGGACCTGACAATTTCTTATTTTGAAATTCTTTTCTTTAATTATCTTTAATTCACTTCCTTTTGTCACTTCCTTCTTCAATTCACTTTGTCATCTTCAAAAATTCATTTCTCCTCAACCATGAGGATCCACGTGACGTGCCACATACCACCAGAAATAACATGATGTATACTACCCATCCATGGGTCTTGTAGCTACATGTGCATTTTCCTTCATGTCCAAATACCTTCATCAATCTTGTGGTCCAAAACCCATGACTAGGGTTGACATCAATGACAACAACCAATCTTCCAACAATCTCCTCCTTTGTCATTGATGGCGACACTCATGCTTCTCCTATCATCATGATCCCAATTTCTCTCCCCCTTTGACATCAAATAAAAAGGGTAGGGCTTCTCCCCTTGACTTTAATGGAAAAAGGTAACTCTCTTCTTTGGGGTTGCTCCCCCTAAACATATAGCACTTAATAACCCTTCATTTTTATGGTCTCTTTGTTCCTTGGAGATTTTTCATTGTTTTAGGACATATATGTTACTTGGTATTCTTGTTGTAGTTTCTACCATTCTTCCTGAGTTATTTCTGACTTTACATTTTCAAGATTCAAACGTAAGAGTGTATCCTTGATCACACATTTTACTAACACTGAGTAGATTATGCTTCAAGTATTCAACCAATAGGACATTCTTTTCTTTTACGTTTTTGCTTTCAAGCTCTACTACACCTTCTCCAAGTATTTTGGTAGATGATTCATCTCCAAATGCAACATTTCCACCCTTTCTCTTGCAAATGATGAATTTGTCTTGATCCCCAGTCATGTGTGAAGAACATCCACTGTCTATGTACCATTCATCTTCTTCTTTACATTCTTCAGTGGTCAATGCTATTCAACAATCTTCATTGTTTGGAATCTCTTTCCTTCTCCATATTGTAGTTGGTGTTATCACCCTATAAATTATAGGAATCAACTGGTGATTGGGATATTATCTATCTCTAGTGTTTTTGTTGACAAATGATTTTTCATTCTGCAAATAATTTGAAAAGAAAAGAAAATAAAAGAAAAGAAAAAGAAAAAAGAAAACGAAAAAAGAAAAGAAAAAGGAAAAAGAAAAAGAGGGCATAAAAGAATTGCAATAAAAGCCCCATGCAATAAATAGAAACTTGGTCCATACCTTTCAAGCATGGCCAAGTTCTTTTTAAATTTTATGTCGATAGGGTAGTGAATGGATTTGGATAAACAGTTTAATCTTAGCCAAAGTGTCTAGGTTAGATTAGTGAATAAATCTGGCCAGACTGTCTAATCTTGGTCAGATAGCCCCAGGGTAGAGTAATTTCTTAACCCAATAGTTTAATTTGGGTTAACTGTCATAGGAAACTAGGCTAGAACATAGGTTAGTGGCACTGTTGCTTCGTTTCAATAAATCCATCTTGATGTAAGTATTGCACCATGTTTCAAATTCTTAAAAGATAGTTTGGTCGAAGTCCCTTGGTGGTGTCTACTTGAAAATTTGGGAAAAACCCATAAAATGCATTTATCCTAAGTTTTTTCTAACACATGTATTCTCCGCTCCCCATTTATACTCCCTGCACATTCCGACGGTCCTGATCACGGCGCCCAGATCTACGGTGCACAGAGCATTCCGGACACCCCCGACCATTCTGCTTTTAACCCCGGGGGGGGGGTCCGGAATCGGTGATAAGATTTGCGCTCATCTGGACGGCTTGAGATCAAGCGCTCAAATCAACGGATAATATTTGATTCTGGACCCCCCCGTCCGTTATGCCTTTAATGGAGGGGGGGGGGGTCCGGAATGAGTAATAAAAGGCGTGATAAGATCTACGGCCAGGAAACAGGCGCGCAGATCAATGACCCTAAATGGATTTCAGACCCCCCTGGGTGATCTTCTTTTAACTGAGGGGGGGGTCTGGAATGGTAATCTCCCTCTGGTGAGTCCCTTGTATTATGTGGCATAAATCTATTGGTCCCAATGTACCATCACCATATGCTATCTGACAGACCTCCCATCACTTACGGATGTCACCTTCCACTTGTTCCCGAGTCAGTCACATCCCATAACTGCTGACAGTCCCCTCCCCCCTTTCACTCATGGCAAGCCCCTTATTGCGACTTTTACCTCCAATCCCTAGACGCCACGTCAGCCGTCCGTATGTTTTAGCCATCGTCACCTGCCATCTCACCCTCATAGTGATCCATTGGCCATTTATTACTGGATAACACATCCGTTATCCAGCTGACCTGTCTCCCATGCCCAACCGACCCCAGTTTAAATAAAACTGTCATTATTCCCTTATATGGACTATTCACCCATCGCACCAGAGAGATTCATAGATTCCTTCTCCGTTACATTCTGTTGCCCTCATCCACAGTCCCGCCCCCACTTACGTTGTGTTTATTGCAGGTATTGTTGCAGAAATGGCGCCAAAGCCCAGACAAGCAGAAGGAGAGGAGAATCTGTTTCTCCTGCCTCCCGTCGAACTGGACAAGATCCCATTGGTTGACAAAGACAGATTAATCGTAGACACCAAATGCAATTTCGATTTCTCAGACCTCCATTCATGGCTCAGGGAAGTGTTCCTGGACCAAAGTGATGAAATTGGACTCTGGGAGTCCAATTTACCCCTCTACCTTTTCCCTCAGATCCACCATTTTCCCGAGTTCTCTCTCAATTGTCAAGCTCACTATATTCCCTAACAAAGAGCCTCCGTCTCCTCTGCTGGAGAGACCTTGTTTCTCATCATGCCCGAATCCATAGACTAGATGATGAAAATTCCCCCTGCTGACTCTGCGTCTCCTTTCAACATGGAAATCCTTACAGAGTTGTATCAGAAAATGACTTTTCCCCAAAGAGCTCAAATATTCGAGCTTTTCCTTCCCACATCCACTCAATTCCCTTCCACAAATCCCCCTTACCCGTCGTCCATGTTCTCCACTAAGGGAAACCAGGTTATTTCTTCCCTTTGTGCTCTGTTGGGATACTATTCTGACCAGTGGGTAGATGAGCCCATTCTGGGTTTTCTATCCATTTTCTCCGCTGACGAAAAACCCACCACCCAGTTTGATTTCAATACGTTCTTGGCTGAAAATATTCACGAACAGTTCATGAATTTTGGCACAGAAGGCATGTTCAGATACTCTTCCATACTGGCATACATGTTTGTTTTCTTTCAAGCAGATAAATTTAGTTTTTCCATGAAGAAGATGGATGAAGATGGTAAACCTCAAGCAGTCACATCATGGACTTCCCTGCTCAAGCACAACTCTACAGAGTACAGTTTCAAGGCGTTCATCGATCAGTTCTACCACCCTCTGGTAAGTATGCTGAGCGGCAGGCCCGAGCCTCTAATAAATGACGAAGTCCAGAGAATCCTGCATCTCTCGGACAACACAAAGACTGGGGATTGGTACCTGTACCAAAATCATACAGAGATCAGAGTATACGGTTGTGAGTTGGCACCGTATAAGCTCCCCAAGTACTTGTCGGTCAGGATTTTTTCTTTAGAGTATATAAGACAGATTATGAATTGAGATGATATCCATTTTGTATCTTTGAAGAAAAAGCAGAAGCTTAGAATTAAGGGGTAGATTGGCTCCTTCATCTACAACAGTCATGGCACTGGGGAAGAAGCAGACTAGATGCTGAGAGAAATGAAATTCTTCCTAAGTTTCCCATGGAATTATGATCCATGTGGGATCATTTCATAAATGTGGGTGAAGAACAAAAACATCCCGTATGTTCATGTGTCCAAGCCCGAAATTGAGAAATTCGCTAATCAGACAATGTGGGTGCCTAACACCTTGGTTGAAGTGGAACAGCAGGTTCCCCCAACCACTATGCCGCCAACAACCATGCCACAGGTCCCTAAGGAAAAAATTCCTCGACAAGATTTATCTCCACCTGTCATGGAGGTATCGTCCGAAGAGTTCCAGTTGCACACTAAGAGGACCAAGACAATTTCAGTTCCTGATCCGACTGGAGAACAAGAAGCCCCGCCTACCACAGTGACTAAGTCTTTTATTCCACCCTTCGGTTCGAGCCTCTATAAGGACATTATCCCTGCATTACCGAAGAAATCCACAGACTCCCCATCAGACACTCAGCCAAGCAAGACTGGGTCCAAGTTGAGCATTTTCGAGAAGTACGAGCTGATCAAGAAAAAGAACCAAAATCTTACCAGCAGTACTTACGCTCAGTTTCGGAAGCATACGTCAACTGCGCAACATAGGTTGTTGTCTTCATTTGACGTAGAAAAGGGTAGAATGCACATGGCCTTCCTCCAGGCACAGGTGCCAGAACCCAAGGTGATCACTGACTACAAGAGCGCCATCTTTGAGTTTCAGATGAAGGACGTGCATCCGGCTGACCAGATGGATCTACACAAATAGACGGGGGAAATGGTGTTCCATACATTGGCGCATGATTTCACTACTGCAGCCAAATTGCAAGTGTCACTAAATAATGCTCAAACTCAACTCAAGATGGAGAATATATATTCCTTTGCGAAGGACAATAGAATCAAAACTTTGGAGGAGATGGTCCTCAAGATTGGCTATGACCCTTTGAACGTCAAAGCAGCGGAGGAGATGATAAAAACGAAAAATTCAAACATTGCCTCCTTGAGGAAACAACTAAAACTCCCGCCCATAGAGGACTCGCAGGTGAAGGATATAGCAGAGAAAGAAGGCGAGAAGGATGAAATGCTCAAGTTGCTCATGGAGCAGAATGCATAGCTCAAAGAAATGGAAGCTGAGATGGAGAGAGTATTGAAAGAGAAAGAGCAGTTGAAGCCAATGGAATTCATTCCATTGAGCGCTATCCCAATTGCAGGAGTGACCACTGCATCAATGACAACAATCCCATCCGCAACTCCATTGACATCCCAAGAGAAAACAACCAACCTGGATAAATCCATGGAAAATATGAACCTGCAGGAGACAGAGATCAGCAAGCTTAAAAAGGAAGTGGAGAACCTTCAGGAACTCAAAAATTCCTTCCAGACCAGCCTATCTAAGGAAAAGCAGATGACAGAGCAGTTCAAGCAGGAGTTATAACAGCTCCAGAAAAGACATTGGCCGAGGTTAAAGAGAGCGTATGGACATACATCACTAAGTCCATGAATGAAATATGGCCAATGATCCAGATCATGTTCGAGCATAATGAATTGGTGCTAAGGAGAAAACAGGCCATTGAGAAGATCGGAGTAGAATTGGGAGACATGCCAACATAGGCAAATGAGAACATCAAGTTCCTCAATTCTAAGACCAGGGAAGAGCTAGAAGAACTAAAGATTGAAGACAAAACAGAGACCATCCTTGAGGTCAAAAGATTTTTGACCAAGAGAGGACTAATGCTGCAGCTGGAAGAAAAGGTTCAGGTCATGGACCAGGGGGTACAAAGGTTTTCAATAAGATTGAAGCTCTCCAGAAGAAAGGTCTTCCTAGTCTGAAGGTTATTAATGATAAACTGATGACACTCCTAGATTACAAGAAGAGATTGGCTAACGTGTCTAAGGACAGTTCAAAGTTTGCAGGCATTCAAGGGAGCATCACCGGCAAAGCATTTATGGATGCCCTTTAGTGGGATATTATCATCCAACACGAGATTCGATACATTTTCCTCACCAAGCCAACATTTTCAAAGTACACAGACATGGACGAAGTGTATCGGAGTCTTCTCAAAGTCAATGTGCCCAGTCATCTCAAATGGGAGTAACTCTATGATCTGATTGATTAGAGGATGAGATGGTCCTAGTCAAGTCATTTGTCTAGTCAGAAGAGGTTGTGCAAAAACCTCGCCAACGGCCTACCCAAAAATTAACATGCGGTTACAACACATCATCGAGTAGTTCCTAGATTTTTGAGATTTGTTAAGTTTGTTAAGCTAAAAATAGATTTAGCATGTCCTAGTCATTTATGACAGGAACGTTTGTAATTGAGTTATAAATATTTCACCTTTTGAAGTATTGAGGGTTGTTGATATTCACACCCTGACGCTATCAGAATGTAATATTGTTGAAGAGATCTTCCATTAATAAAAGGAGGCACTTTTACAGGATTCTTGCGTGTATTCACTGGTGATGTTTTCTCTCTAAGTTGAATGTTATTCTTTCTTTGTGATCATCTTGTTTTCTAATCCTAATCTTTACGAGTAATGAGTGTTGCAGGATTTATCTCGTATACCCTGTTTCTGAATCGAAAGATTTAAGTGTTTATCTTCTGGTGTTTTTGATAAAGAAATTCTTAATTTCTTCTTTGTTGAAATTATTTTTCTCATCTTTTCTATTGTTCGCCATTTATGCTATTAAAAGATCCAGTGATTATATTATCTCACCCTGTGAAAGTTTTTCCTTTACATTTCTGGTTCTGATCTCATATTTTCTTAAAACACAGACCCCATAGCCCAATGGACGTGTAGACTGTCTCAACCAATTCGAAAAAACACCTTAACAACAAAACCAACCTATTTCTTTACCTAGCCTAATATTTAAATTCGGAAACATAGCTAAATCAGACAGAGAGATCCCTCTCTGAAGTTGGAAGGGCTAGATCCCAGCTTCAAAAGTGGTTGGATAAAGTTACCTTGTAAATTTCTTCTTTCGTCAACCTCTAGGAAATTTACCAAGTGCTAACATAGTGGCGATTCCACTGGGGACTGAACGAAAAAGTTAAAACCTACATCCTTTTCCCTAAAAGAAAAGTTTGTATCTGAAATATTGCTCCTTAAATATTGCAAATCCGAGAAGGAAGTAATGTTCAGAGGTTGATTAAACTTTGTACATATTATTTTCGGACTCATAAAATTAAAAAGTATATATATAAAAAACCAAAAAGAATTCTGGCTCCCAAAAAATTCTATACTTGATCTCATCCAGATCCAAAACCTGCGAAAGTAACAGACAATCTAGAGCAGTTGCTCAGGAAAAATATCATTGTTGAAGGTTCGGTAAGTCATACTCCCATTCATAAATCCCTTTCTTTTTCAGGAGAAATTGTCTCTTCTCAAAACCCCGATATTAACATCTTTTTCGGCCAAAGCCTGTCCAGGTCCAAATCCGGTAGTTTTTTCACTGAAATCCTTTTCAACCCAACCATATTGCGACCCTAAACCCCTGAATTTCTATCTCCCACTGTTAACCAGAAAACCACTCCCTCGGTGCCAGCCAATCCCTCCTTGTCCTTGCCCTCAATCGCTACCTCGCCGATCATCCAGGTTGTCGTCCCACCTCCTCCACCTATTATGGCAGCTAGATACACTCCCTTGGCATTGGCCGCACCCCTCCATGCTATGCCTCAAGACTACCAAACTAGACTCCCACAGTTCAACGCAACCGGACCCTTGAAAGCCCAACAACATGTGGACAAAATGAATGATTATTTTGACTTGCAAGAAGTTGATGAGGCTAACGTTCAAATGAGATTGTTTGCCCAAAGTTTGAAAGGTGATGTCAAGAAATGGTACAAAGCTTTACTAGCCGCCTCATTCCTTGACCTTGTCACATTTAAAAGGAGTTTTCTCGATAGATGGGAGGTAAAGAAAAACCCTCTCCAAATATTGTCAGAATATGAGAATATCAGAAGAAATCAAGGTGAGACGGTACAAGATTACTGCACCCGTTTCAATAACTTGTACAATGTAATCCCAACCGAAATTAAACCTCCACAGGGTCTGGCATTGAT
>ML795744.1:886344-917745 GCA_009831015.1 Picea engelmannii
ATAAGAAGCTCAACGGAGGATCTACTTCAACCGTCGGAAAAAGGTTGGTTTATTCTTCTCTTGTGTGCATGTGAAAAAAGGGGGTTTCAGATTCGGGTAGAAGGTTAAAAGTTAAGTCTTGAGGGTCATGATCTGCATATAAGCTTAGAGCCCTAGCTTATTAGTCCGTAGGGTAGAATACCCCACAACAAGTCTGCCAGTAAACATGCAAACGTAATGTCTTCAATATGATGACTTGAACTTTCTATTATGGTTGTGCTTTGAGTATATGTAGGCATTTTTTCCATTTTTTTATGGTCGATGGTTGAGCTAGGCTCCCGCATTGTAAATTTTTTATGAAGCATTGTTTTTCCTAGTTATGTATTAGCATTTGAGACTTCCTGTTTAATGAAAGTCAACTTCTTTCCATATCTCTGTAAACTTTGTATTAAGACACTCGGAATTGGAGGATCCAGTCAAGGGTTGTGATGTTGTAGGATGATGTATGGTTGATCAGTGCAATATTTACACCAGTTTTAGTTAGTTTCTTGTGTTACCTTTCCCTCTCACACTGAATAGCTTTGAATTGGAGGATCTAGTCAATATGTTACATCAGTATTGCGATGTTCAAAATTGGAAGATCCAGTCGAGCCATCACTGTGTTGTTGTAGCTGTATCAGTTCAACATATTTCAGTGTCTTTTTTTTCTTCCCTGAGCTGCTGGAAGGTCGGATTCACATAGTAGTCTCGTTCATCTTCTCACCAAGTCTTCCATCTGCTCACCTTAAATTCAACTTACTGACAGAATTTAGATCAAGACCTCACTTGTTCATGCATGACTTGGTCTGGGATTCTGAGTTAAAATGATATTAACCTAGGTATGCATCCATTCAACCACCCTAATTCAATTATCGTGACATATAAAACTGATGGGTATCATGCTTACTCCTGCCGCAATCCAGGAGTGACTTCTGGTGCTAACATTTCTAGCGTCGTTTTCGGGGACGAAGTTGAAGATATTCCTTAGGATTGAATGCATTAAGCCTCTGATTATGAAGGTGCATCAGGCATTAGAGCCCTACAAGATTTCTACTATGCACCTGATGAATCCATTGTGATGACTCCACTGGGGTGAACCTACTATTTTAGTTGTGGCTTCCAGAGGCAGGCATATGAGGTCTACTCCTATGTTTCCCTTGACAACACCTGAAGCGGATCCAGAGAAGCTTATCAAAAAGGGAAATACTCTCAGAGAAGGAGCTTCAGCTGCTAAACCAGGTATTTCTGATAGTTCTCATTTCCCTTTGTTAGAAACTTCAATATCTACTTCTCATTTTCCTATCAGACCTCTTGTTGGAGTTTCTCGTTTGTTAAATTTTGGGAGTGTCCCTATTGAGTTTTCTCCTCTTGGTCTTGGATTAGAGGGAGAAATATTTTCCACTCCTATTTTCCCTGACATTGCAGCCTAGTCTAGACCCAACACCTCAAAATATTTTCCTACCCTGGGTTTTACCACCCCTCCTCCTATTACTATTTCTAATGAAGAAAGGGAAACTTTTGTCCCTTTAAGCCCTGAAGCTCATTCTCCAAATTCCCTGCGGTTTCCTTTTCCTCCTTTAAGCTCAGTTCCAAGTTCTCCTAGTTAAACCCATTCTCCTCCACCTCTTATCCCTATGGAAAGTGCTAATCCCCTTATAAACAGAATGGATTCCATAGTAGCTGCCAGGTATGCCCCCTTAATCCTACCTCAGCCCATGAATCGTCTCCCTGCTGGAGATTACTTGAAGTATATGCCTAAATTCACTGGAGAGGAGGACATAACTACTAAAGAGCACCTTGTTGACTTATACAGTTATGAAAACAACCTGAACATGGAAAATGAAGATGTTTGGATGAGGTTCTTCATCCAGAGCCTTGATGGTGAGGTTAGGAAATGGTTTAGGGGACTGACCCCTGGATATATTGTTGGGATTGAAGCTCTAGATAATGCCTTCTTAAGACAGTGGGGAGATAAAAAATATTTCATGTATTACATGATAGAGGTTGGGTCCTTGAAGAAAAGGGAAGGGGAGTCTATCTCTAACTTCTCCAAAAGATTCAATAAAATGTACAATAAGATCCCTACTGAGATCAAGCACACAAAATCCTCTACCAAAATATCTTATGCTAATGCATTTGACCCTAACTTCTTCCTCCTACTGAGAGAGAGAAGAGCTACTTCCCTAGATCAAATGCAAGATGTGTCCATAGAAGTAGAGCCTAATGTGTTGGCAGTTGACAGGATTATAAATAAGGTTGTTACAGACAGAAGAAAGGGAATATCAGAGGCC
Source organism: Picea engelmannii (assembly GCA_009831015.1). Lineage (NCBI taxonomy): Eukaryota > Viridiplantae > Streptophyta > Pinopsida > Pinales > Pinaceae > Picea > Picea engelmannii. Next base: position 888,654 of record ML795744.1, read on the forward strand.
TCAACCTTTGGTTCCTCTGTGCCTCAACCTCAAGTGGATGAATTGACCAAGATGGTGAAATATCTTTCCGCAGAGATGGAGAAGATGAAATTTGAAGGGAATAATACATACAGAAATCCCAAAAACATTGATAACAGAGGCAGCTTCAAGAGGCTGAATAATAATGTTCCTCAAATTCTCCCAAGAGAGCCCAGGAATAGAGATAGAAACGATCAGAAAATTCAGGCTCCTCTTCAGAACAACCTGTTTGCTAGTGAGGAAGGAGAGGAAATAGATGAGCTTTATCCTAAGATCCATTGTTTTGGATACACCCCCTCTTTTCCTCATTTGAATCAATCATCATATGAGGAGTCTCTCATGAATATTCATCTCAATGAGTTGAGCAAGGGAGACAAGGCTAGCAACAGCCAAAATAGATACAACCTCAGATCCAAGAAGAATATGGGAATGCCTGATTTTCTTGAGTATCCTACCGGACCAGAGAATACTTCCAAAGATATGGAAGACAATGACAAATCTAAGAAGACACAAGCCCCTCCTCGAGTGGTCAAATCCCCTATTCCTGAAGTAAAATAAATCCCAAAGCCCCCCTCCTCTTTTAATTTTGAGTATGAAATTTAGAAAATCAGAATCCTTGTGCCCCTCTCTGAACTGGTCAACCATGAAGATTTCAAAAAGATCCTCTCCAAGATATTGCAGTTTGAACCCTCATAACGTCCCATAGACTCAATCAACTTGCAAGATGAAAATCCTGTAGTAATCCTAGGTCCTATGGTAGAAGATATAGATGATTCATTCCCTCCCTTCTACACATCCCTAAACATACATGACAAGGTGTTGCATAACTATTTGATGGATTCAGGGGCCTCCCATAATCTCATGCCTAAAACTGTCATGGAAGAACTTGGGTTGGAGGTCACTAAATCTTACCATGACTTGTATTATTTTGATTCTAGAAGATTCCAGTGTCTAGGAGTCATCAAAGATCTGGTGGTGACTTTGTTCCAGCTAACCATGAAGAGTGTAGTCATTGACATTGTAGTGGTTGATGTTCCCCCCAAGTTTGGCATCTTGTTGTCAAGATCTTGGATAAAAATACTTGGGGGAAACCTCACCTATGCTACTATTCCAGTGTTTGGGGGGGAACATAGAAGGTTGTACAGAGAAGCCCAATTGGCTTATATCATCAGTGATGAAACCAACCCCACCAACCATCCTATATTTCCCCCTGACACGGAATTGGGGTCCAGTTTACTACAACTCACTGATTCTCCTGAGCCTCCTCTAAAACGCAGAAAGCATCCCACTGCCTCTCATTGATTTTCCCCCACCACCTCTGTTTGGAAAATGTTTTTTGATGGAGCCTCCTCCAAGGACGGTGCAGGTGGTGGAATGGTGTTTATCTCACCAGCCCAAGAGACCATAGCTCTGTCTTGCAAATTAGAATTTGAGACTACCAATAATGTGGCAGAGTATGAAGATCTTGTGATGGGTTTGAGGGTTGCAAAGGACATGGGAATCGAAGAAGTGTCTGTGTTTGGAGATGTCGATTTGGTTGTAAATCAATTCAGAAATATTTACCAAGCTAAGCATCCAAGGCTGAGATCTTATAGGAATGAAGTGTGGGATTTGATAGACAATTTCTTCTTGGATTTTAACATTTCATTCATTCCTAGAGAAGAGAATACAGTGGATGATTCCTTAGCCTCTTTAGCAAGTAATTTCAAAGTGCCCCTGCCACCCAAGCTCAGGTATGATATAGAAGTAAAATACAGACCCTCTATGCTAGACAATGTCAAGCATTGGAAGGTATTTGAGGATGATCTTGAAATCAAGAGGTTCCTGAAAACTATTGATGAATTTTCTGCATTACATATAGACCAAGACCATGAACTTGAAAGTAGCTCACATGCTGACGTATTTTTAAATAAAATTGCTAATCATAGCATTGTGCAGTTACCCAACAATCACATTCCAAAGGGACTAGTCCCTTTGGAGAGGATTTTTGACGATAATGATGTACCAGTGAAAGGTAAAGGGTCGATCGATGAGACTGACATATCTGAATGCAATATTGGCATAGAGACAAAGCCAAAGTTCATCAAATTTTCAAGCAGCCTGACAAGAGAACAGAGGGCCAAATATGTTGATATTTTAAAGCAATTTTCTAATGTGTTCACATGGACATATTAAGTTCTCAGAACATATGACACAGTTGTCGTTGAGCATAAGATCCCACTGATGGAAGAGGCCTAACCATTTAGGTAGAAGCTAGGACAGATCAATCCTATTTTGTTGCCTATCATGGAGAAAGAGGTAAAGAAGTTGTTGGATGCCCAGATCATTGTGCCTTTGAGGTATTCAGAGTGGGTGGCCAACTTGGTCCCAGTGAGGAAGAAGAGTCGAAAAATCAGACTTTGTGTTGATTTCAGAAACCTAAACAAAATATCAAAGAAGGAAAATTACCCCTTGCCCAAGATGGAACATATATTGCAAAGGGTAACAGGAGCATCCATGATTTCCATGATTGATAGCTTCTCTAGCTACAATCAGATTTATGTCCTATCAGAGGACAGACAAAAGACAACATTCACCACTCCTTGGGGTACATTCATGTATGCCAAAATTCCTTTTGGTTTGATGAATGTAGGGGCAACCTTTCAGTGAGCCATGGATATCTCTTTCATTAGAGAAAGGGGCAATATCATGGTCATCTATTTGGATGACATCACAGTCTTCTCCAAGTCTGACAGAGAGCACCATGAACATTTAAAAAGGGTTTTCCTGAAATGCAGGAAGTTTGGCCTCTCCTTAAATCCCAAGAAGTCTGTGTTTACCATGAAGGAGGGAAAGTTGTTGGGCCACATAGTATCCACTGAATGGGTCATGATTGATCCCAGCAGAGTCAAATAAATCCAAACCCTGTCACTCCCGAGATCCAGAAAAGAAGTCCAGGATTTCCTAGGAAAAATTAATTTTCTGAGTAGGTTTGTTTCCAACTTTGCTGAGATGGTAAAGATTATAAAAACCATGCTAAGGAAAGGAAATGAAATTAAATTGACTGTTGAGTCTCGAAATTCCTTTAATCAGATAAAGAAAGCCTTGACTGAAGCTCCTATGCTTATCAGTCCTGATTACTCAAAGGATTTCCTTATTTTCTCTTTTGCTTCATTCGATATTGTTGCAGCTATCTTATTGCAGAAAAATGTTGAGGGTTTGGAGAAGCCCATTTCTTTCTTCAGTTGGGCATTGAGAGATGCAGAGATCAAATATGACATTATGGAGAAGCATGATTATGCCTTGGTGAAATATCTCAAATCTTTCAGAGTCTATGTCTTGCATTCAAAAATCATTGCATATGTCCCTTCAGTTGTTGTGAAGAAGATCCTCATTCAGCCAGACATAGATGGAAGGAGGATCAGATGGATCACCAAGATCCTTGAATTTGACTTCGAGATAAATCCCACCAAATTGATAAAATGTCAAGGCTTGGCCAAGTTGTTGGCTGAAGAAAATTTCAGAGCTTTGGGGGTAAACTTTGTCGAAGAATATTTATAAGATCAGCAGGCTGAACTATCTGATACAAGTGTTTAGGTAGACCCCCATTAACAGGATGTCCTTGGTACAAGGATATCATATATTTTCTACAAGAGTTGCAACCCCCTGATGTCTTGCAGAGGAATAAGGCCAGGGCCTTAAAACTCAAGACAACCAGGTATTACCTTATTGACCAAGTCTTATATTAGAAGGACCTTCTCGGAGTTCTTCTGAGATGTCTAGACCCACATGAAGCCCAGATAATTATGTTTGATTTCCATAGAGGCCTATGTGGGGGACACCATTTATGGAATACCACAGCCTAAAAAATCCTCAAGGATGGGTACTACTGGCCCAATTTATTCACTGATGTCTGCAGAGAGATTAGAGCCTACATCAAATGTCAAATATTCTCAGGGAAGCAGCAGCTCAAATCTCTGCCACTAAAGCCTGTAGTAGCTTCATCACCCTTTCAGCAATGGGGATTGGACTTTATCAAGGAGATTCATCCTACTTCAAGTGGTCAGCACAGGTGGATCCTAACTACAACAGATTATTTCACCAAGTGGATAGAAGTTATCCCCACAAGGAGTGTTTCCCATAAGGTAATCATCAGTTTTCTGGAAGATATCATAGCAAGGTTTGGTTGTCCTAGCATAATTGTCACTGATAATGTTGCATCCTTCAAGTCTGAGCCATTGATCAAGTTCTATGAGAAATTTGGGATTTCACTTATCCACTCCACTCCTTATTATCCCCAAGGCAATGGACTAGTAGAGTCTTCTAACAAAATCTTGATCAAGCTTATTAAATGACTGTTAGAAGACAATAAGAAGGCCTGGGCCTCAAAGATAAAATTTTCTCTATGGGTTGATCGATTCGCACCAAAGAGGTCCCTAGGAACCTCCCCCTTTCAAATTTTTTATGGGACAGAATCTATATTTCCCTCTCATCTAGCTCTACCTATAGCAAAATTCTTTCAGGAGTGTCAAGGAGAGCCTAATGATATGATCAGGGGAATTCATCAACTGGTGGAGGTCTAGCAGACTAGAGAGAAGGTGGCGGATAGAGCGTATGACCAACAACAAAAGATCAAGTAGGCCTTTGATAGGAAGGTCAGAAAAGAGAATTTTCAGCTAGGATAGATGGTAATAAAGTGGGATGCTCCTATGCAGGACAAGGGAAAGAAAAAAAAGTTTGAAGCCATATGGGTCGGGCCCTTCAAAATCTCTAAATTATTTTCAAATAATACCTACAGGTTGCAGTATTTGGAGGGAGAGGAATTTTTCAATGGCCCTGTGACTGGGTGTTTTCTGAAGAAGTTTTTCTTTTGAGCCATACATGGCTCTCCTGTATTTGTAAATATTTTTCTTTTTTTTGTTTTCAGTTTTAATAAATGACTCCATAGCCACATCATCACCTCAGACTATGTCACATCTGACCTGTCCCAGTGCAATGCACACGGCTTCTGCCACCCACATTGGCCTAACCACTTTCCTTATGCCACATATGTCCACATGGCCTCTCCTCATCTCACCTCCACATCGAGTATGCCAAATATCCCTCGCCTGGTTACTGCCCATTCACTACCTCATGTCAAATGTTTCAGTCTTCGTGATGGCCTCCACGTCTGCCTGCTTGTCCTCCTATAAATCCTCTAACGAAATCCAAATGGCAGTGTAAGAAGGCTGCCATGTCTTAGAGATACAGAGTTGACCAGGGCCTTTCCTGGCCCCAAGGAATCATTTATTAAAGTAGTTGGCGGTGGTTGGACATCGTTTCACTATAAATGGAAAGTCTAGAAAAGGACTACTAGCTTGTCAATTCATTTTCAGGCCCGTTCTAGAGAACGATTACATCTTAAAGAAGTTCACGACTATCGAGAGACTGCATGCATAGTCTATCAGTAAACATGCAGATGTAATGTCTTCAATGAGATGACTCAAACTTGTTGTTTTGGTTGTGCTTTGAGTATATGTAGGCATTTTTTCCATTTTTTTATGGTTGATGGTTGAGCTAGGCTCTTGCATTGTAATGTTTTGATGAAGCATTGGTTTTCCTGGTTATGTATTAGCATTTGAGACTTCATGTTTAATAAAAGTCAGTTTCTTTCCATATCTCTGTAAACTCTATATTAAGACACTCATAATTGGAGGATCCAGTCGAGGGTTGCGATGTTGTAGGATGATGTATGGTTGATCACTGCAATATTTACACCAGTTTTAGTCAGTTTCCTATGTTACCTTTCCCTCTCACACTAAATAGCTTGGAATTGGAGGATCCATTCAAGATGTTACAACAATATTGCGATGCTCGGAATTGAAAGATCTAGTCGATCCATCACTGTGTTGTTGTATCTATTTCAGTTCGACATATTTCAGTGTCTTGTTTTTCTTCCCCGAGCTGCTGGAAGGCTGGATGCCCATAGCAGTCTTGTTCATCTTCTCACCAAGTCTTCCATATGCTCACCTTAAATTAAACTTACTGATGGAAGTTATATCAATACCTCACTTGTTCATTCATGACTTGGTCTGGTATTCTGATTTAAAATGATATTCTCCTAGGTCTTCATCCATTCGACCACCCTAATTCAATTGTCTCGATATATAAAAATGATGGGTATCAGGCTTACTCCTGCCACAATCCAGAAGTGACTTATAGTGCTAACACATACCATTGTCACAGCTATCCTACTAGGACTTAATTAACCATTATAGTTTCATATGTTCAATGAAAATCATTCATCTACTATAAATCAAGATTTTGATCTAATTACTAACTATACCATTCTTTTACTTAGTTTTGTTATGAAGGTTATATTACCTTATTCTTACTGCATAGTGTTCATTCCTTTATCATATAACGTATTCATCATAAAACCTTATCAAAGTAAATGTAATAAAAAACACTGCATACAGTCACATAAAAACACACATATATCGTGGTTCACCCCCCCGAGGGCTATGTCCACAAAGATTTGTCGCTTGGGATATTCATTCATATTCTCTGCAAATCTAGTATTGTGCACTATACAATTCTTCTGCCATTAAATTCTATCTCCATAGATCGCTAAAATCTCTCAGTAATATTCACTACAGTCTCGACAATACCTACAAACTAGAATGACGAACCCCCTCATGGTCCTAATAAATTCTACTTATACAAAACTAGGACAAATCCCTTACAAAAAACATAACCCTAATAGGATTAGGTTTTTCCACTTTTCAACTGACTCGTTCATGGTTTTTCCTCGATCCAATCGTTTCTCCAAGTCAACACTTTTCCACTTTTCAACTACTCCAGCGTGCTCCCCAGTTTTCTGGCACTGCATTTAATTCCTACAAAACTACTTCGATTTTTCCCCAAAATTAGCATGTTCTAGTAGGCCCCCAACACTGACATCGTGACTCATCATGATTCATTCGTGGACTCCAACATCTTTCATTTCCCATGTCAATGCTTCGTACATTTATGTTATCCATTGGCATTGCTTCTGCGCTTGGATGCTCTTCTCTTTCATGGCTTCGACCACCTATGCGGTGAGTGGAGGTATTCATATATATACCCCCTCCAGGCCTATATGTCCTATTATTAATTTTGTTGTGTCAATCTCCATGACCAACTGCTCTACCTTATCCTGTAGAGGCTCCAAGAGAGCATGTCTTGCGATTTTCTATGCCTGCACCGATTTTTCCTCTACCTGTAGGTTCTTCATTTTTGTGGCATTCTTGATCTTCTCTGGTAGGAATATTATCCTCTGTCACTTCTTGAAATCTTCCATTGCTCCATGCAATTTATCTTCCTTCCCATGCAGCTCTTATAGGCTCCCATCCTCTAAGAGTTGTGTCCAGAATTGGGATCTCTTTTCCAACAACTCTGTCATTATATGTATATTTTGCGCGATTTTTTTCTGCAATGTTGTCACGTCTTTATCTCTTTGCGCTCTGAATTCTGGAGGAGTAGTAGGTATTTCACTCTCCTCCAACTCATTAATATAGTCTTCATAGTTCTCCAAAGGCTTCACTATTTTCTTTATCTTCTCTTCCAAAGACGCTCCCTCTGGTTCTGCGTTGTCTAAAATGGCTTGGAATACTACATTTATCTATTTCTCCATCTCATCCATTTTTTGCTGCACTTTCTTATTTTATTTTCCTCCTTGTCTAATTTCCTCCTTTAGTGAGGTGTTCTCTTCCTATGCCAACTGTAATTTTGTTGCATCATACCTTTCTCTAGATTGAATCTCTTGCGTGACGCTAACTTGTAATTTATACAATGCCTTTGTTGGAATCTTGGTTAACTCCAAGTCCAATTTCTTAACGTCTTTTAAGGGATTTTCTACTATATCCTCATCAATAAACAAGGTGTTGTGATGAAATTGACATTTCCCTATGTTGTAATGTGCATTGTTTCCCCAACAAACACACCTTATTTAGCTTGCACTAGTTTGTATTTTTGTTGTTTCTCTCCCCTAATCCTCAACTGCTCCAATGCAATTTTCACTTCCTACACTTGTTCCAAAATTGAAGCCTTTTGATTTTCAACACTCTCCCATACCTCTGGAAGTCGATCTTCCACTATCATGGCTATCAAATCCACATTTTTTGTTGTCAGTGATGTGTGCATTGGCATTTTGTGGGCCTTTTCCTTCTTCCTGGATCCACTTAATTTCTCCCATGTTCTCTTCCTATGGGCATATGATGGCTCAAATGCTTCTGGCATATATGTATCCATGCTTGTATCCCACCCAAATTATTCTTCCATGGAGATATCATGTGTCTCCATCTGGACTTCTTCAGTGTGCACCTGTTATGTCGCTCCTCTTGGTGATTTCGCTGTGCGCAGTTGTCCTTGTGTAGAACCATGATGTGAGTTATTCTTTGTCCTAATTTTATTTTGTATGGGATCGCTTCCCCCCTCTTGGCCCTATGTGGCATTCTTATTTTTTCTCATGTCATTTGTTCATGTCTGTTGCACAGGGACTATTATGTCTTGTGTCCTAGTTTGTCCTTCTGGCTCTGCTCTCAAAATTACTGGCACTTTCCACTCCTCCAGCCACTCCTAGACCTCCATATAGATGTCCTATGTCATCAAATAGTAATTAAACTATAGACACTCCTTGTATGGATCCCTCTTTTCTTGTAGCCACATACTATGGCGCAATTCTTGAAAATTTTCTATCTTCCCAAACTGCTGGAAAATTTTTGGAGAAATCCTCCATGTGTCTACTAACCGATTCTAGATCTCTGTTAAGTACATATCAAACATGTCATTGTTTATTTTCTTGGCCTTTGGATTTGTTGTGCTTCGAAGCGACGTGTAGCACACTGCGCCACACTTTCATGTCCTTAGTAGGAACATACTATATGTGGGTCCTTTCCATCCCACCAGTGCAATGAGGATGAGAAACCATGAGTAGTGGAACTTAGAGCCCCAATCCTATGTGTCCTGGAAATCCTCCAAGAAAGAATTCAATAAATAAGGGTCCCAACTCATCAAGCTCCCCTTTGTGCACTGCATTGTAGATGCTTCTATGCCTTCCGACACCTCCTCCTTTCTACACTTGCACATTAACTTGAAACCTAACATTCTTGTTGCAAATCACTTCGCAGGATCATTGATGTCACTGATCCTGATTCCCCTATTACCTCTCTCCATGCCATACTATTATTTGATTTCATCAGAAATAGATTTCAACTTTTTTTATCTTCTAAATACTGCTCTGGCTTCTTCCCATCCATGGGTAGCCCCGTGATTGTTGCGATCAAATCAAAATTTATAGGAATTGTCTTATCCATCCATAAAATCCCTCCATGCACCCTTTCTCAAAGTTTCTTCACACATCCATTGATGTGTTTACCGCGCCCAATGTGCGGTATATCCATCAAATTCATTATTCCTCTATTGTATATCCCCAGGATCCATTGTGCATGCTCCAACAGTGGCGCACCTGATGGGCCTTCTCCCCTGCTCTCTAAATAGGTTTGTGGCACCAAATATGGGAATTTTACTGCAACATCCATGTCATGGTCTGAGTATATTATGATATCTACTCCTCCCACCAACACATCATCAGTTTTCACTCCCTCAAGGATCTCTGGAATCACTATGGCCAATTCTTCATGTGTGTGTTGTACTCCTTGCACAATGCTATCAACTCACACCTTCTTCTTCCTTTGTGGGGATGATACCCAAACTACTGGTATGTCCCAGTGCTATGTTTCTTTCTCTTCTTCTATCTCTAGGCCCTGTTGCACTAAACCTATGGCTTGTTATTCCTATTGCATCCATTTTCCCCTAGACGCATCAGATTCTGTCTTTTCTGCGTCCACCTACAGTTTCCCAGACTCATGTGTTGGGTTTTGTTCCTCCTTGATACGTGTGGTAGTCAAATCATACTCTGGTGTGTGAATCTCATCCACATCCATGACTCTGGGCATCTCCTGCACTTGTGATACTCGAGCACTACTTCTCATGTTTTGTCTGGCCCTACTTGATGCTCCAACATGTTATGGTGACATCTTGTTAAAATTCAAGTTGTTGATATCTAAATCTCCAATGGCTCTTACGAATTCTCACTTTTTCACACTTAAACTTCGCTCTTCATTCTTCTCCTTAGCACAAAAAACACAAATGACTATATTACCCCCCTTTTTCTGACTTTATAGTTGGACGACGAAATGACAGTTTTTCTGCACTAATAGTTTTCACTTTTTCCACTTTGTCCTACACACTCCTCTTTTGTACTTGTCAACTATTTCTCTACGCGTAGTGTTTTTCAACACTAGTTTTTCTGTGGTGCACTGTTAATTCTAACAGTTATATGATATCAAAAGCTCTAATATTATCCTATCTTTTTGTATTTTTGTTACATTTCTTCTTTTTATATATTTTTGTCTTTCTCTTCTAAAATCTACTATATACAATATGTATAATCATACCTCCTCTTTCTATTTTTACCTCTAGTTGTTAGTTCAACTGTCTTCATATAGCTTCAGTCGATTGTCGTTCACTAGTCCTCTTAGATTCTTTCCTACAATATCTTTCAGTTGAACAACACCTCCATTTGTGATAGCATCTACCTGATAAGGCCCTAACCAATGCATCTTGAATTTCTCAGAGTGTTGTAAATACCTGTTGTCATAGAGGAGAACTAGATCTCCTTCCTTAAATATTTCCTTCTTTATGTGTCTATCATGCCAAGCTTTTTCTTTTCCTTTCTATACTTCCTGGTGAAATCCTGCTAAAATTCTATCTTCTTCCAGCTCCATCAATTGATCCAATATTTCTCGTGCAACACCTTATTCTATCATGTTGGTGATTGTTGCAAGGCACAGACTAGGTATTAAATAATCTAATGGAACCACTGCTTCCTACCCATACACTAGTCTGAATGGTGTTTGTTCTGTAATATTCTTGCATGTAGTCCTATAAGCCCGTAATATTGTTGATACTTTTAAATATCAATCATCCCTATTGACATTGTAAATATTTGTCAATGCATTCTCTAGAATCTTGTTAAAAGATTATACTTTACCATTTTCCTGGGGATGGTAAGGTGTTCTCTTCTAATGGTATATCTCAAATTCTTCTATCATAACTATGATTGTACTTCTAAAAAAATGAGTTCCTTGATCATTCAACAAGATTCTATGACATCCAAATCTCGTCACCACATTCTCAAATAGAAACCACGCTGCAGTTTTTGTGTTGCAGTCATTCACTGGGCCTGCTTCTACCCATCTAGTTAAGTATTTTTTCACAGTGATGATGTATCTGGCTCATGACCTCCTTTCCGGTGTATTAATGGGTCTAATGAAATCCACAGCCCATTTATCAAATACCTGTAGAGTTACTTGGGGCATAAGCGGCATTTCATCCCTTCTGGATGGTTTTCCCACCCTCTAACAGACATCACACATCTGATAGTATTCCTTTGCATCCTTATGTACTATAGAACACCATAATCCTGCACACAACACCTTCTGTGTTGTATGTTTTCCTACATAATTCCCTCCAGCTATTCCCTCGTGTTCTACTACTAACACCATCGAGCATTCATGCTCCATCACACATCTTCTCAGAATTCCATCTTCACCTAACTTGTATAAATGACCTGCAATTAGCTGATAGTCTGTAGCCCACACTACCAATTATTTTTTCTACGCCACAGTAAATTCCTTGGGATCCATTCTTGTGCTTAAAAATCCAACAATGTCAGCAAAATAATCATCAAGAATCTGAACACAAAATAAGTTAGCATCAGGAAAATTCTCCTCCAAATTATTTGGCTCCTCTCCATTAGTATTTATTTATATATGATTTGGTTCTGCATTCAACTTCCCTGGTTTTACTATGATTTCAAAATCATATTCCTGAAACAATAACAACCATCTACAGATCCTTCCCCTCAACATTGTCTTGGTCACTAGATACCTCAAAGAGGAATTATATGTAAACATATTAAAATGTTTACCCAATAAATAATGTTTAAACTTTTGTAAGGCATATACCATTGCCATACCTTCCCTTTCTATAGTGTTATAGTTCTTCTTAGACTCATATAACTTTCTACTAGGAAAATATATTCGTTGATCAATGTCTCCTTCACCTAGTTGTGCCAAAATGACTCCAAGTGCAATGGATGAAGCATCCACATGCACATGAAATTCCCTTATCAAATCTGGAAATCTCAAAATTGGTGTTGTCAGCATATTCTCGTTCAGTATGACCAATCTAGACTCTTTTCATTCATCATTCCACTAAAACCTAATGTCTTTCTTTAGTAACTTTTCCATGGGTTCATTAATCTTTGCGTATCCCTTTATAAATTTCATGTAGTACCCTGTGTGGCCCAATGTTTCTCTCAACTGGCGCACTGACTTTGGTTGTGGTAAATTTTTCAATAACAACAATCTTTGCAGGGTCTACTATCAAGCCCTATTTTCATACAATGTGTCCAAGTAGGATGCCAAATGGTGTATTGAATATACATTTCTTAATGTTCAAGGAAATATGACATTGCCTACATCTGTCTAACATTAACCTTAGAATTTCTACATGGTCCTTCAATAAACTGAATAATATCCAATCATCTAGATAAACTTCTAAAAACTTATGTATAAAATCCTTGACTGCAGCTACTACTACTCTAGAAAATATTGTTGGTGCATTCTTTAAACCAAATAGCATTATTGTGTACTGATATGACCCCCACTCTGTTGCAAATTTGGTTTTGTACCTGTCCTCCGGAGCAATTTTGATCTGGTGGTAACCTAAAAATCCATCTGTGAAGGAGTAGACTTCATGTCCTCCTACATTATCTATCACCTCATCTATAAATGGATTAGGAAAAAGATCATGTAGGATGTGGGAATAAATATATGTACTATTAATTCCCACATTAAATTATCAATTGGAGCTCGTAATCTTCGAGCTGCAAGCGCAGGAAACGCAGGATCAGAGCCTAGTCTAGCCTAATCTAAATCTGGAAAAACAATCTTCAAACCCACAATGTAGGAAATTAATACTAAGGATTCATCACTAGCACATAAGAATAACCTAGTGCTATAAAGTCTTAGATAACAGTCTTTCATGCACTCGGGGTGATGTTCTTGTGATTAATCGTGAGTAGATTACTTAAGTTTTTTGTCCTTCAATGATTATTTCCTATAGTGGATCCACACTTAAATGAAATAAAAGAAACAAGAAAATGGAAATGAATTCAAATGACAGGAAATAAACTAACACCTTAGGAAGAATTCCAATGCAGGAAGGCCATATCTCACGAGTTAGACCTCTAATCCATTTGTTGGTGTTTGAAGCTACAAGCTTGCAATAAGAATCCAAACAAAATGAAATACTAAAAGAAAACTATGTGATCAACAATTTATTGAAAATATCTATCCTAAAATGGGAATATTAAATTCTATCCTACAAAATGATAACAAAATCATTCATCAATAACAAAAACAAGAGAGGAAATTAGTGCAGAAATAAGTGTAGACTAGTACAAAACAGTGCAAAAACAAAATTGACTAACATAAATGATTCTTAAAGAAATCCAAACTTAAACTGTAGAAATATTAAGAAAATGTAAAATCACACATCCTAAACTCAGAACCACTCATAAAATGAATACATAAATAAAGGAAAGGAAAAATAAAGGGATAGAAAGGAAAAGAATGAATATGAGAAAAGGAAGTGGTTTTCTATGTAATTGAGATATGAAGGTAACATTTAAACTCAATAACTAATACACAGAAAATTAGGGAGAGATGGCAAGGATCTGATCTTCTAATTAACTTATTGTAATGTATAATCAAATTGACAACTAATGAGTGAATCGTGTGAGGAAATATGAGGTGAATATAGAAGAGAAAGGTTGTATATATAGAAAATGGAACAACTATGTTTTACACTATTTGGGACAGCATAGAATAGGTGAATGGATATGTGAATTGAATAGTAGGTTTCAATGTGTGAGTAGGATGGAAAATAATGGTGGAAAATGATAGACCCAAAGGGTGGTTTGAATGATTAAATAGTTGGGAGTGAAGCATGGAAGTGAGGGAACATTGTCAACAATTAATTAAGCACAAAAACAGAGCATTGAAAGGATATGCAGAAATATAAGCACGTAGAAGTAATGGAAGGAATACAGACTAAACTCAAATATTAATAAGTGTAATAATGTACTCAATTGAGAAATGTGATCTGAGTCTAAATTCATCCATATAATGCAACAACATAAAATTAAAAAAATAACAAAACTATAACTCAAATGATAACAAAACTAAAATTGACTTGTAATGAAATAAACACACAATGCAATGTTAATCTACCATGAAAATAGAATATAGCAACACTTACCCATGTTAAGGGGCCCTTCCTATTTGGTGAGTTATACTTGAAGACACTGATATCACTCAATTGCTTGGAACCATGCACAGGAACAACAACTCTTTCATTTCATCAAACTCAGAAAATTACAAGTCTCTTACAATCTTCCCATTGTCATGATGACACCCTAATATCCATTACAAAAGAATGCCCATAATGATAATTTTCTCTTTATCATAGCCCTATGAGGCTTATTTATACATGAAGAATCATTGAGGAGTGGATGGGACCAAATCCCAATGCTCATACTTCAAATTTTACATTTTTAGGCAGAAATCCCCAAAAAATGGGTTTTATTATAATTTGGGCAGATTCGAGTTAGGGATCCACACATATATTCCAACCTAATTCGAATTTTGAAAACATATCTGCTTCTTACTCCGTTTTTCATATTTTAGACAAAACCCATATCTTAGAATATATGTATCTGATACCATCTGCACAGAAATCGAGGTGAAAGTTGGAAGTTTTAGATTTTTACTAATTTTGGTAGAATCATTCCCCCTGAGATGGAGGTCCACACGTGAAAGCTAGGTGAATTCTGACTCACGTGTCTACATGTAGATGTTGTTCTCGAAACAATCCATGTCCTCAATTTTCCTCTAGAAGGATGCCAAATTTTCGACTATAATCCAATACCAGACGATTGTTGATGTTGGTACCAGATGGCTTGGAACATTCTAGTACTGGATGAGCTGAATTGCAAGTACCGGATGACATGGAGTGTGAGTTTTGGATAACATGGAGTGTGAGTATTAGATGATTATGCAAGTACCAGTTGACTGTAGAACCTCCTAGTACCGGATGACTTGGAGTGTGAGTATCGATGACCTCCAGTGCGGGTACTAGGTGAATTCCAGTGCAGGAACATATTGTTTGGACATAGAAAGATATGATTAAACCATCATCAGCAAAACTATTGTATAATCATCCTTTTAATTACTAAAAATATGGAAAATTATGCATTAACCACATAGGATGAATAACGGGAGATAATGGAGGTTTATGGTGTAAATAGGCATATATTATTGATGAAATGCATGGAGAAGGTGTAATGATGAGTGTATTTGTATGGTGGAAAATATGACAAAATTGGAGCCTAAAACACCCCCAAACCCAAGGATTTGCATGTCCTCATGCAAACAAGGTGAAGAACTTATGATACTCTGCTTATATATTTATGCGACATTGTTTCTTTTGTGTAGGTGTTGGTTCTTGTGGAATGACACTTTGGAAACTATCATGAATTGAATTTCAAACAGAGAAACAAAATTATCATAAAAATGGAGGACAAGTAGTGGATGGGGTATCAGAGTGATGGTGAATGGTGTGCATGTGGAGAATGGTTTATAAAATGATAGTGATGGTGGTCGTATGAACTTGGACATCTTTATGCTTTGTATCTTACATCAATTTTAAGATCAATATTTATTTTGTGGTTTTTTGTTTGGATAAGAAACAATGATTTTTCCTCTTTGATATGACTTAAGAATGCTTTATGATGTACAAAGAGAAGACACTATAGATGTTTCTTTTTATTTCTATACCACATATTTCATTTGCATTACTTGGTCTTATCATTAGAGTATATTGTTCATTATGACAAGTGGAGTAAAGATGGAGGGTTTACTGAGTAGTTGTGATAATGCATAGTGGAGTGTGGAGTGGGTAATAGTGGTTATGCATCATGTTTTCCAAGTTCTTAGTAAATTAAAAATATTTGTACTAGTTTTACCTCAAGTTGCTTTCACTTTAATGTGCACCACAGGTTGATGAAGTGGAACATGAATGTGAGTACATGTTGGTTGAAACTGAAGATTAAGCCAAGCAAGACTGAGAGTTGTGAGAGATCTAGGAGAGCATTGATGAATGTTGATCTGTTGAGATTCCTTATGTCTCTCTCTCCCCCATGCCTATTGGTTTGCATGTCCTCATGCAAACTCCTACTAGCACACAAAATTGTTGCAAGATAAAAGAGGACTATGTGGAACCGGTGAATGTTGACTAAAAGAGGGAAATGAAGTATGCCATAGCTAAGAGCTGTTGAAAATATCCTACAAAAACTACCCTAAAAAAATATTTAAATTTTCGTATTGTTGGTATAGGAATCTACTAGTTTCTATACCAGCAGTACCAGAACATAAAAATCTAAAAGAACTAAACCAATATCGTTATTATGATATCAGAAATATACATTGATGTCATGCTTAAAGAAACAACCAAAACTTAAACTTTATTCATGCTTACAAATTTGGAAATGAAATTAATTTTAAAACATTACAAGCATAAAGGAAATTCCTAAATTACTTATTACATACAATTTCATCAATAATTAACAATTGTATGCTCAAGAAACCATGTTAATTATGATGGGGGATTTTTCATCTCATCCTTGAACAAGAAAACATGAGGAGATAAGTGCTCTTTAATAAAAGAGAAACCGATAGGAAACCAGTCATCCCTGTTTAATTTCTTAGATAATTTATGGCATTCAAGTGATATTGATAAAGTTCGCATTTGAGTTTATTAGACTCCTACACTTATGGGTCCCACCTCTAGGACAATGAAATCCTAGGTATGAATGAGAGGGTCTTAAGACCATCTTACAAACATTATCAAATGGAAATTAGATGAGGTTCATTATCCTTTTGTTCAATCATGCATGCTTCTTATTAAGGATTTACACAAGTATAGTGTTCATACGGACAAATATAGATTAGGCATAATGAAAGACATCAAAATCAGAACGCATTGCCAGCAAGCATGTTCAGTACTCCGATGGGGTAATTTTGAAATCTAATAAATATCCTTCCCAAGAAGAATGCCCCATTGCCCATGAGTCTATTTAGTTCCCTGATGGGTTTTCCTAGTTATACCACAGGTCGGTACCTACTACCAGCAAACTTGTTCAGTATCTTGAGGTGTTATTACACCCATTTTCCATTAAAGGCTTTTGTTCCAATATTTACCCTTAAGATAAAATTTATATATTCATTTCGCATGGGTGAATGGGGAATCATCTTTGAAAACATTTTTACATGATGGGATGGTATTGAGTTGGAATATATTTTATAGATTTCCCAGAAAATATTGTTTGTATGAAAAATAGACTTGTTGGTGCAGAATTGATCAGACCAGGATCCTTCTTAGGTTACCAAAAAAAGGTACCGAGGTAGTCTAGAGCGTTGGAATTTTCATCTTCCTTGAAGGGAAAATGTCTCACCCAAATCGCAACCAAGAAAAATAAAATAGGGAAGGGTAAGAACAATGCTTAGACAAATCCATACAGTCTTATGCTCTATGTAGTCTTGTGCAAGATAGATTAAACTCAGAACTGTGGAAACATTCCTAACTCATATTAAAGGAAACAGAGTTGTGTTGAATCCATAAAGAACTATATCCCATTAATCAGATCTGACATAAATATAATATGAAACAACATTAATACAATCTGAAGTTAAATAGACACAGGAATTTCAAAATTTGAATCTTTACTTGTATTAAATTCATAAGGTTATTCTCCATTACATGATGTTCTGCTCAGATACATACACAACTTGGCCATGCCAAATCTTAACAACAACTCTATTACTGAGAGATAAGGTTAACCCAAAACCCTTTCTCTTTTACCAATACGACTGGACATGACTCTTTACAGACTTGGTCTGGTTTTCGAAACCTAGACTCTAGATTCATAGCTAACATCTACCCATAATGGACAATAATAAAAACAACCCAAAATCATAAAAAATTAATCCAACCTACAATCCAACTCAAATCCATTCAAAATCAACACTTTATGGTCGTATTCATCCCATATATATAAGCTAACTGGTATTTCCAGGTTTGAGACTTCACATGCTTTCTTGTTCTTTTTTTGTTGTAACTTATTTCTCCATGTTGGTGTTGTGTTGTCCTTCCTTCCAACCATTTTTGGTTTCTTTCCTTGTCATGTTGTCCCGATCCTCTCTGACTTGCGAAAATTTTGTTCAACCAAAATTGGAACTACATCATCCCTTGCGCAACTTCTAACAACAAAACGAAGGGCCCAACAAGATCCAGCCAAAATCCTTGACTCGTCCTCGAGTCAAGTCCTTGGTTCTTCTGTGATATCTGGTTTGGCCTGTTGCTTTCCTTTGTCTTATGTCTCTTCTTTACTCCCATCTTATTCTTGATTGATTTTTTTTTCCATATCTTCAAACAAAGGACCCAACTCTGGAACCAATTCCATGTCTCTCTTATTTACCCCTTGGAAATTAACGACCTTGTCCTGCCACTTCCTGGCGAAGAGTGAATCTTCAGCCATGAACTATTGAGTCACGTCTGTAATGCATCCTTTAGGTTTGAATGCAACCAAGGAGTTCCATTCCAAGTCAGTTGTAGAATCTACCTGATGCATCTGCATATAAGTTGTCTGAACAACCGAATGAAACTCTCATAGCTCTTTCTTAGCTACTGGCCATGCCTAAAATAGAACATTCAACTCATTGTCTTCTTGTTGGATCTGATCGAAATTTTCCTGCTACTCAAGCATATCCATGGCAATGGAAACTTCCTCATTAAGTGACTGTATATTCGGGTGCCAATCCTCTAGGGTCTAGTTGCGTCATGAAATGATCCCCATCCAGTCACTAACTTCCCATAAAATCTTTGTGCATTCTGCAGTTTTCTTGTGCAGGGTTTCCCTTGCATTATTTCCTTCGAGTACCACTCTCTCCATTTTATATTGAAGATTTTGGGGATATTGTTTTTCTTCCTATTGAATCTTCCACAACTATTCTTTAAGGCTCTCAGTGCGAATGGCCAACTCCGAACATTCTCCCTGTAGTAGCTCGATCTGTTGTATCATCTCTCCTGCTGCATTGGATTCAGGCAGTTGTGGTGTTGTCCTTGGAATCACTATTCAAACTTCTGCAAGCTTATCCTAGAACCTTTCTAGTTTATTCTATGCATGGATCTTTGCATACTCATCCTTGTGTGAGGAGTGATTCCTCCTTAGAAAAATCTACATCCCATTCGGCCTGCTAGAGCCTCTACTCCAATTGATCAGTTGAAGCTCTAATCATCCTAATTAGGTGCATTGATGGCCATTGAGCAATGTCACTAGAAGAGGTAGTTGCCTCCCTAGGTACTCAAACCTGCAATGGGAGTCCACTAGCCATTGAATGTTCTGATGGTGTCTCCACCTCTTCCTCCCTTATAGATGGACCTTGCAGTGGCTACGCAAGTCTCATCCTTACCGTTGATGGAAGGAATGGGAGTATCTCTCCTTTCTCCAAGAAGAGTTGCACCAGCTCTACATACTGTTGTGGGTTCTGGAGTACTAGCTCTAGTTGTTCTCGCAATGAGGTTTCACTCTATCATGATGTTGATTTAGGTTCTTTCTGAACCCTTGGTACTTTCGCATGTTTATGTACCATAGTGTTTGTGGTTCTTCCTCTTTGGATGGAACTCTCAATGTTGATCATTGAGAGAGGGAGTTGAGGGCTTGGGGCTTGTGGTATGGGCACAATATGAGTCTTCGATGAAGGTGGAGTATCCTGGATTGGTACAAATGGATAAATTGACTAGCTTGGTACTTCTGGGGTCATACCAATGAGTTCTGGTATTTGTTCATGTAGTTCAGGGGGATCCAACTGCATGGGATCCGATTCAATGGTTTGGGGTTGGGTGGTTGTTTCTTGGGATGGTGATTGGGGTTGTGGGGGTGATGGGGGTTGTTTGGTGATAATGGTGGTGGATGTAGTGGTATCTAACTCAGGTTCATCCTGGATTTCAATGATATTATTGATCGCTCAAGCAGCTTCTCGAGCACGAGGTATGGTTGACGATATGGGTTGAGGGTTCAGGATATTCACTAGGGATATCCCAGTCCTGGGTTTCTTGACCAAATGGTCTGCTATGAATGTTCCATTAAGGATTTCATTGACATATTTACTTGTCATCATAGCTTTCTCTGGAATCTACGGGAACATGGGCAATGTTTGCTTCTTACGTTCCAGTGGTTGTGTCTCTTCTTTCTCCTCCTCTGAGTCGGTATGCATTGGAGAACATTTATTTTTATCCTCTGGGCCCAAGCTTGGTCCTACCCCTTCTTCTTAAATAGATCCATAGGTAGAAGGTAGTGCATCCCCTATTTACAGGTGTTGTGTCTCACTCCTAGACATGAAATTACTTCCTTGTCGAAGGCCTCCTCATCCAAGTAAAGCGGGAGAATCCGTGAATGAAAATATTCAGTTTTAACATGCCTAGGCCTAACAAACGTATGTTGGTGATTCAATATGAATGTTATATTCCTCGTGTTGAGGTTGAGAAACTCTTGTGGTATGTGAAACCTCTGAGTTGCGTCAAGCAATCGGTTGTACCACTTTAGGAATGCTGCATTATTGAATGTTGTATTCTCTGAGTTTGACCTTGAGTGCCAAGGCTCGAACATATTTTCTAGACGACCTTTATCTACTGGTGATAATGGTCTTCCTCAGGGTGGTGTCTACTTTATCATGGTGAATGAAACAAGTAGGTATCCATAGGTGAAGGTTATTCCCTTCTCGTTCACTTCCTTTCACACTACCAGGAGTTCCTCCAACATGTAGCTACACCAATTGAACACCGCTCCATTGGCACAAAAATATTCCACTGAGAGGGAATCCAACGTGCACTCTCCCTTATATTAGGACCTCATTACCCTGCTAGAAATCATCTATCAAGTTGTTATGACTGCATTTGGTAAAATGGGGTCAATTTTGGTTGTGCACCCCCTCTCTGTGTATGAAATATTTCATACAGATTGGGTTCTCCCTTCTTCTTCCCGTGTTTACTGGAACCCTGGAACCCTTTTGAGATGTCTTTGTCTTCGATGGATAGGCATGTGAGTTGATAGATATTTTTTTTGTGAATGGGGTATTTTTTTTCGAGCCATAAGATCTTTTCATGTACCCAGTTGATGAGGAACTTGGTACACCATGCAACCTCATCGGTGGTGTTGAAGACTAGCAAGTATTGAAGATTCATGATTGTGGAGTTAAAGAGGTTGATGAACTATGGCTTTGATATGAACTACATCCCTCCCATCTCATCTGGAGCCACATTCCAGAACACATCAATGTTCATTTTTGGGAATATCACCTAGTCTATCAGGTCGACATCAAGGAGCTTGACTTCCTCGATCTTCCCTTTGAGGTCACCCGTGACCTCAACCCAGGGATCACACAACTTGTATGGAATTGATTCCTTGGAGATAAAACTTTGGCTGGGGGGTGGTCAAGGACCAAAGGGTGCTCTAAAGGGCCCCTTGTTCACACCAAGAACTAGTTGAATATTGCCTTGAAGACACGCTATAAATGGAGGCCATGGGTGCACTACGAATTTAAGATTTTCATAGTATTGTAGTGCTTCCTCAATCCTCCCTTGAGAATCCTCTTTTCTCCTTGGATCATTCTAGCAACATTATAATAGGCCATTCCTCTCACCTCTTGAGGGAATAGGCATTGATTTACTCATCATTTTATTTCTTTTCTACCATTGTAAGAAGAGCTCTCCATTAGGGAAATCAAGAGCCCTCCCAAGGAGGAAGAGCAGACTCATAAGTCCTCCTTTCTCTACGTTTTTTTTCAAACTAATATAGTTATCCATTGGTGGCATAATCTTGGTCATTGGTTGATTGTTTTTGGTTCAAATTTTCTTATGCATTCTAGTTTTATTTTCTTAGCTCTTTTTAGTTTGTTTACTTGTTTATTGCATGTGCTTGAATTTTTTAACTCATGCAATAACCTCTGTCTTGTCTAGCAGGACCAACTAGACATGCAAGTGCCCTTATTTTTCTCACCCAAGTGACAAAACAGACACAACACTAGGGTTAGGTGAATATTAGTCTAAATTTCTTGGTTATTCTTTGCACATATCACTAGGTCTGATTTTTGTTTACTATTGTCTGTAAAAATGTATTCTTTAATTCTTTGCATGACTACTTCAAGCTCAGGGTACTTACTTGTAAATGAGAATTCCTTTTAAAACTGAGCTACCAACGTTTTTCAGTCGTTGGTCTCTCTTCTGGTTTCTTGTTGGCACAGGGACAGACCTAGGGTTCAATGCTTCAACAGTGCATCAACAAAACCCTAACTACCGGCCCTTTCGGCAACACCTGCGAAGTAGGCGAAGTCTCACCCGAGGTAGAAGCAGGGGGGGTTACAGGACTCAGGTGTCTATAGCCAAGCTGGGACACATATATGTGATTATAACACTTCTATAGAGTTCTTAGGAACAACATGCATCAACCTATTAGTCTTCCTCACATCGCATATCAAACCCTAAGTACAGATTGGTGTAGTAACAATGGCAAATTAAACATCGCACTTAGCATCATATGCTAGATCTAGCACCTTCAAAATAAATAAAGCACTAAGAATTCACATATATATCTATCATATATAACAATTAATGCACTAAGAATATTCATAAAAATCATAGCACAAAGAAAACCATCAACACATGATATACATGGTTCACCCCAGTGTGGGGCTACGTCCACCAACTACTTCTTCTTTATTCAGCTTCAATCTCTTACATTCGTCTGCTCATGTGCGCTAAGACATAGAGCCAAGCTTCGCACTGGACAGGTGATCTATGCACTAAGCACCAGATACACTTTCCAAAAATCAAGTCAAGGCACAGAGCCAACTCCTCTATCAAGCACGGAGCCTTACATACATGTTATGTTGCACAAAGAAACTTATAACTACTTGCCTCTTGCACTTATCCAATTACATTCTCCTCACTAAGCTACTTCTACCTTACAATCTTTACTTATTTATACTTTTAAATTCTCTTACAAAAAGGCCTAATCATGGGTAAACCCATGGGCTGACATCCATAAACCGTAATACAAAACCCTAATGAACCCCTTACTAGGTCCACAAAACAAGTGAGATCATGCGATCTCATCTCTGCCTGGGTGCTCCATCTTCGACCAACCTGTCGAAGTCCAAAAAGTGGTCAAACCTGACCAATGTTTCCTCAAAACTTGGTCGAGGGCCAATAGACCCCCAACACTCACCTGTGACTCATCTCGAGTCACTCAGATCTGGGAAGCACTGCTTCAAAGGCCTAGAGCTTAGCTCAAGCTGCCTTGACTTGTTTCTTCACCTGAGCTTCCTGCTCAGTGAACTCCTAGATCAATTGCTCTGTAACATGCCCTTCCAAGCATTGTTCCACTATCGCAACTACTTGGTCCAGTTGTGAACCTTGTCCTTCAATCTCTTCAAACACTGCGCAGGCTTCATCCTGCACTGGTTGTAGCCTCTGTGTAACTTCCATTACTCTTCCCTAGATGGTAGTAATCTAATGTTGGGCTACGCATTGTTCTTTCGATCTCTTCATTCTGTCGACTTTCGTGAGTGACTTCATCTATGCTTGAACTTCCAGTTCCTGTTGTTGCGCCTCCTAGAGCTACGCTTCTAGCTTCCTCAACTTTGGATCTTCTGCGAGGTGTTTGTAGGTCTACGCACTCCTATCGCTTAGTTGTTTTCATTCTGAGGTGAGGGCCCCGATCCTTCCAACTGTGCTCCTAGTGGATTCTTCCCTTTGTTCATTCACTTCCTGTGGAGTGCTTGGTACTGCTTGTGTCTCCAACTCTGTTACCCTTTCTTGAAGTTGTTGGATGGCCTCAGTGAGCTTCATCACTTGAGCCTCGACTACCTCATGACCCTCCTGTGCCAATCTTGGCATAGAGAAAAGTGCTCTTCTCACCACTTATTTGACTGCAATCTTCTCTATGAGCAGTTGGTACTTTTCTCTCTGTATCTTTGCTTTGTCCTCCTCGAGCATCGCCCAAAACTCATCCTTCTCATTTTCATACATGCTTACATAGTACAGTGCAACTTGTAGTTGCTCTAAGATATATTCTTTTTATTTCTTCAGGTATTTTGTAGCCTTTTCCTTCTCCTCTTGAACTCGTTGAAGTTGAGCCTCTGTTTCATCTGCTAATATTCTCAATTGGACAGGCTCATCCCCCAATTCTACAATATTTGACAAGGAAGGTGCAGTAGGTACTGCGCAAATAACTTGAATAGCTCATTGTATCTCCTTCAACTCCTTCTCAACCTTTACATACAACTCTTCCTGCTTTGCTCCATATATCTGAAAGATATCTTCAGATGCATCCTCTGTCACTATGTGTACCAAGTCGATATCATCATCTATGAGCGTAGTCTCTAGTTGGGGCTTACTGATGTGGGTCTTCTTTCTTGCTGAGGGTTTTTTGCGGAGAAACATTCCTCTTATTTTGTGTTTCTGTCTCAGTAGGGGGGTCCTTCGTCGATGTAGCTTCACCTTCTCCTTACTTTTCTCCTTCTTCCCCTCCTACTTCTTGATTTACTTTGTCTCTACCTCCTCCTGTGGGTGAGCCAGGTCCACTTTCTTCCGAGGCGTTGTTCTCCCCATCAGTCTCTATGTTCTGAACTTCCTCCTTTTTATTCTCCTTCTTCGCACTTGTCTATCCTGCATGCTCAAACTGAGTGACCAAGGGGCTTCTTATGATGTCAGGTTCGAAGAGTTCTACATCATCAATAGGTGTCTGGAATTTCTCTGGCCATTCCTTTTTGATATATTCCATATCTTCATTTGTCAACTTGTAATAGGAATGCAATTCTTCCTTGCTCTCATCCATGCATGCAGTGATATAAATAATGTGCGGATCTGCATGAAACTTAGCTAGTTTCATGTACTGGTGTAGTGTATGTGGTGTCATGTGTAAGAACGACTGAATGGAAACCTTCAGTTGTTGATAGCAGGCATGGAAAACTGCATTCGATTTCCATTTCTTTGACATGTCATTTGTATACCATAAGGTTGAGAACTGCGTAGTCAATGGCTCTGACGGTTCAATCTCCGGGAAGGTGGCTCCTCTTGGTATTTTCCAAGAGACAAATGAAATCAGCATGAGTAGTTAGTTGAAGTGGAACTTGTATCCCTGATCCTGTGTTTCACGGAAATATTTCTCAAGCTCATTGACGAGGTAACTCACCCAATTCATCTGCATCCCCTCCACACATTTCCTTGCGAGGTCCACCATGAACCTAGTGACCTGCATGGGGTGATTCTTTCTTATAATATTTCCATCTATAAGTTGGAAAGTGAGGCGCATTGCACCTTCCTGAATAGAGGCTACCTTATGGCCTCGATTTACCTTCTCAACTTCTTTGTATGCCTCCTTAATGCGTTGTGTCAGGGAGCGATCTAAGGTCTTCCCTGGGTAGAACTATTGAGGTTCGAGTCCCTGCATGCTCAATCCTGTAATCCAATGGTTCAGCATCAGATCTAGAGTAATCCTCCTGTTGAGCCACAGGTATCCACCATGATATCATGACAAGAGAATTTTAACGCAAGATTTAACCTCCTGATGTCAGTCAAAATGAGGAATCTTCATGACATTCAGTATGATGGAATGCACCATCTCCTTAATCCAAGGATGGGAGACTATGCAAGTCTTCTTCCCAGTCGTCTTCATCAAATATCTATGGGGTGCAAGCATGGCATGGTTCTTTCTGTCTCCTAGGTTAAATTTGTTGTTCTTCAGTGCTGAGATCTCTCCTAAATGAGTTCCCACTATGCGTATTCCCTTCAAAATGTACGCGGTGATCAATGTGTATTTGAAGTCTTGTGGAATGTTGTCATAGTTAACCACACCAACCAAGGGTGGGCAGGATATAATCCGGTAATATTGACGGGATATGATTCACATAAGCCATATCGTCGTGATGTTTACTTCACTTCTTGGTCGCGGGATTGGCATGTTTCAAACGTCATTCAGTCGAAGGGGAAGCCTGCAATCCCCTGGTCGACGATGCTTGTACTCATTCTAATCCAAATTTTATGAGCACAACTAAATGAATACAGATTATTAACAGGTTCTTAACAAAAAATAACAGAGATACAGTAAAACTGGTTTTCTATTCAATAACGAAATAAGTTGAAACTGTAAAATGCAGCAGAAACAAGCTTGCTGGAATGGTGGCGGCTTATCTCTGAGAAGAGATGTGACGGTTGTGTGCATTCACAAGAAGAAGATTACAATGAGTCTCTGAAGGCATTTTTACAATAAAAAATAATGCAAAAAACCCTAGACATACAAAAACCTAACCCTAGGAGATGAAGCCCCAAAAGTCATGTGGGCCCCGTTTGGGTAAGTTAGTACATCAACTTCCCGGGGTCGTAACTTTTTTCATACGATCTTTGTTTTAGGAGTGTGATAGCTCGTTGGAAAGGTATCATTGAGGAGATTAATTTTGGGGGATCAATCATTCCTTCAAATATCATTGAGGAGCTCGATCCTGAAAAACCTTCATTTAGGCCCTCAAAATGGCCCCGGAAGTTAAAACTGTTAAAAATAGTAAATTGCCAAAATTGTCAGAAAACTGTTTTGAGCCAGTTGGAAAAGGTGGGTGGCCACCGATATCCATATGGATCAATCCTACCTCCTTAGGAAGCAATGGTATCCATTGCGTTGAGGTCCCCCATCAGATGAGGAAATTTCTGCTGAATTTGGCCCTAGGTGAGCCACTTGCCTTGGTGCAGGAGCTGCCCTGCTTTGACGACTTGATAAAGTTGGATCCTTTGTTGTCAATTGCCCTTGATCTGTGTGTCCACAATATGATCATTGGATTCCTATTGTATGCAGTCAGGTTTGATATATGTTGGTGTTAGTTGTTCTGCTACTTTTGAGGTGTCCAATAATGGTGGGAAATAAGGGTGAAGGAGATCCACGTTGAACATTGGGTGCAGGCCAAGGAAGGGAGGAATGTTGAGCTCAAAAGAATTATCCCCCAGGGATTTGGTGATAGTGTATGGCCCATAATGGAGTGGACGAAGCTTCTGATGGGGTCCTGTAAGGCATTCTTTCTGCAAGTGCAACCAAACTTTGTCACCCACCTGAAACTTATGTGGCACCCAATATTGATCATGGTGTTGTTTGTACTTGTCATTGGACTTCTGTAGGATATCTTGAACCTTTTGGTAGATGTGTTATATCCTCTCAATGAACCAGGTGGCTTTGTCAGATTCAACTGGAGCAAGAGATGAGTCGGTCGAGGTGACTGCAAGGGGAAGTGAAACATCTATGGGACCCAATGGTTGGAATCCCAACCCCACCTGAAAGGGGTTGTGGTCGATTGAGCTATGCAAGGCTCAGTTGTAGCTATGCTAGACAAAGGGAAGGCTCTCATCCCATGTGTGAGGGTTCTTTGAATTATACATGCGAAGGATATGCACAATCATTTGATTTACAACCTAGGTTTGGCCATCTGTCTAGGGGTGGAAGGTCGTGGATTTGGTGAGTTTAGTGTCCAGCAGTGACCAGAGGCTCGACCAGAATGTGCTAAGAAATCAACTATCCCGATCTGAGACAATGGTTTGTGGGATTCCAAAATGTACCCAGACATGTTCAAAGAAGAGCTTGGCAGTGGCCTCTACTGTGATTCTCTTCTTGCAAGCAACCAGAATTGCCATCTTAGAAAAGCGATCAACGACCATAAAAACATAGTAATTTCCCCGCTTGGTGGATGGGAGGCCCAACATGTAGTCCATTGAGATGGATTCCCATGGCCTATCAGGGGTTGGAAGAGGGGTGTACATGCCCTATTTCTTAGTGGTCGGTTTGGAAATAGTGTAAGAAGTGCAGGACCTGATATACTTGTTGACCTCCTGTAGATTTTTTGGCCAGTAGAAATGTTTCTGTAGCATTGCCATTGTCTTTTCGAAGCTGAAGTGTCCTGCCACCTAACTGTAGTGGGCTTCCCAAATTAGCTTCGCTTGCTCACTTGATGGAACACATATATGGCCCAAACGACACAACAACCCATCCTGAAGATGGAAATTATCGACAACTGCGTTTGCACCCAACATTTGGTAGGTGGTGGCAAAGTCAGGGTCTATCTCATAGAGTTGGGTCCATCCAGATGTCTCATGGACGCAAGAGTATAGCACCATGGTGAGTGTCATGACTAGCGGTCTACTGAGGCAATCAGTGATGTGATTGGTGATTCATGTTTTATACTTGATGTTCAGGTGGAATTGTTGCAAGTATGCGGACCACTTTTGATGGTAGTCATTCTACAATTTTCCCTGTGTCTGCATGAACTACAGTGGCTTATGATCAGTGTGGATGACTGTCTCCTTCCCAAGAATGTAATGTCTCCACTGGCGGCAGGCTTGTACAATGGAGTACATTTCTTTTTCGTAAGTAGGGTACTTACAGACAATATCTGACAGTGTCTCACTATGATAGGCCATGGGGTGTCCGTGTTGAGTGAGAATGGCACCCACAGCATAGTCTAAAGAATCTGTCTCAATTTCAAAGGGATGTTGCAGGTCTAGTAGTGAAAGTATTGGGGCTGAGCACAAGCACTGCTTCAAATCATCGAACGCTTGTTGTTGGGACCAGCCCCACGAAAATTTATCCTTACCACCACCCCTATTTATTTGGCTGAGGGCCCATACAATATGGGAGAATCCCAACACAAAACCTGTAGTAGAAATTGGCAAGGCCCAAGAAGCTCTGAAGCTCAGTGAGTGTTGTTGGGGCTGGCCAGTCATGGATGACTTGGATCTTGGCTGGATCCACATGTATGCCATGTTGATCAATGATGTATCCCAGGTAATGGAC
>ML795745.1:11437-86989 GCA_009831015.1 Picea engelmannii
GGTAGGGAGATGTCAATTATGTCAAAACAAGGCCAAAAGGGTGGTACTGGGTATATAAATGGAAGTCTTTGGAGTATAATATAGGCAAAAACATGATCAAAATCGGGGACCAACAAGGAGCCTCCTGGTCCTATATAAATACTAGATATTGTCTGGTCTTCACTGATTGTCACCATATCATATGTCCTTCTCGTGTTGTCTAACTTTTGCAAGTCACAGCATAAGTTCTTCCTTCCGAGACTTGTAAACTTACTTACAATATGCTTTCTTTGTCACTCTCATGAGTGATCATACATGAAATAAATATGTTATCTCTTTCTTCATCCTCTTCTTTGATACTTCCTTCATAAGTCTGCATAAACACTGAAATAAAACGAGGTTAATTCACATTTTCACAAAAATCGAACTTGTAATGATAAAGTATTAAAGTAAACAAGAGACTAAAAATAAACATGAATACTTATCTTTTGTTTTTGTATGGGGAGGCTCCATGGACTCCACCATTTGCTTTCTTTCTTCAAATCAACTATTTTCAACTTAAAGTACATAATCCTTAATTTCTACTAAAGCTTTCTTTGAGGGAGGAGATTCCTCTTCCTCTGCCACATGTGCTTGATGCTTTCTTTTCCCTTTTCCTTGAGGACAGTCATAGGAAAAGTGTCCCAACTTTTGACAGTTGTAGCATCTAATCTTTGAACCATCTCTCTTCTTATCTGGAACTCTTACAGAGTTAGCTTCTTTATCATTCCTCCTGAAGGAACTTCTTTTGTTCTTTTGAATTGTAAGAGATTCTTCTTCGTCAACAATTAATCTCTTCTATTGGTCTGCAAGTCTAGATTCTTCGTGTGTGCAATCTGCCCATAACTTATCAAACTTGGGTAACTTTCTTCTTGCACACACTCCTTGTACAAAGGGAATCCAAAATGTTGGAAACCCATTTAGGGTCGTGGTTACAAGTTCTTTGTCACTAATGAAATCTCCAATAGTTGCAAGCTAATCTCTGATTTGAGAAACTCTCATAAGATAGGATGTGACATATTCTGAGTTGTCCATCTTCATATTATGAACTTTATTTCTTAAGGTAAGATTCTGGCTAATGTCTTTTCTTTCATATAACCTGTTGAGTGCTTCATACATTTTCCTTGCTGTCTGTAGTTCGGATATATGAGGGATCAAGTGATCCTTTACTGAATCTGACATGATTCTCTTTGCTTTCTTTTCATTCTTCTTATTCTTGGTCTTTTCCTCTTCTTCATATGGTTCTGGTACACACACTGTAACATGTTCTAGGAGATCATTCTCGTCTAGAATCATCTGCAACCTATGCTTCCAAGATCTGAAGTTTCTAGATCCTTCTAGCCTGTTTTCTACCCTCATGTTGGTAGTCATTCTTTCTTGCAGTAGAAACCCTATCCCTCCGGGCTATAGAAATAATAAAAAAAATCAAATTTCTTGGATCTGAAAACTAAACTCACCAAAAGATGCGTTGGACTGAGGCGAGTATGCTAGTACAGTCGGATTTCTGAAAATCCAAATTTTACCCCTTCAAACTTGAATTGCGGATTTATGGACTGGTGCTTCTGGTTTTCTGTTACTTCTGGTACTCGGGTATTTCTGGTACTTCTGGTACTCTGGTTTTTTGGTATTTCTAGTACTTTGTGAAAACTAGGGTTTCACTTTTCGGGAGATCTAGCCACTGAAAATGTGCATTAAAGATGCCAAAATCTTCCTTGAGGTAGGGCACACCTTTCTAGATGGATTTGGGGATGAAAACCTTCTTCAATAAAAATCCCTAATTTTCATGTACGACAACAGTGACGTTTTTCTTTTTCCTGTGAAATATGCTCCCTTCAGCTTAGCTCTGATACCATGTTAAAGTTTCTGCTATTATTAGGTTACTTTCAATTTACTAGTTAACAATAACATAGACAAGATCACTGAGATAAACACAATCACAAGAGTACACAAGCATTTATCCTGGGAAACCCTAAAGGGGAAGAAAACCCAGCAAAACTCCCTTAATATAGATAGCCAATACAATGCCAAGATAATGAACCTAACAACAGAGAATATCCAACACTGAGCAACACGCTTCTCTCTCTTTCTTCTTCTGGCAATCGGCAAC
Organism: Picea engelmannii; assembly: GCA_009831015.1. Classification (NCBI taxonomy): domain Eukaryota; kingdom Viridiplantae; phylum Streptophyta; class Pinopsida; order Pinales; family Pinaceae; genus Picea; species Picea engelmannii. The sequence goes on from ML795745.1 coordinate 13,563, forward strand.
TGCAGCTTCCTTCAAAACTTGCGCACTAGATGAGTGAGTTGAGTATGTGTCTAAATGAGGCATTGGCCTCTCTTATTTATACAATTCTGGCACGTGTGGAAGTGTCTCTTCACCGATAGGGCCGACTTCTTCTTCTAGGTGGTTATAACCACCTTTAATATATTCTAGGGCCTCTTTAATATATTCTCGGGTCGACTTCTTATTTTGCCTATTACAATTAGGGTTTGACCAATCCGCAAAAGGGGATTTGGTCATTTACAATACCCGACATGATCAATCCACAAAAGGGGATTGATCTAATCAATAATAAATATATTTTATCTTTATCCACAAAAGGGGATAAGAATATTCTTTGCAGTTACACAATATTTTAACAGACTGTACTTTCTTTAAAAGAATGAGAAAGAGAGAAAAAATGGGCATACTTTTTCAATTGATCCAATACTACCATGATGATAGTCTTTCATTCAAATTTGCATAAACCTATAATAAAATCAATTGAAACTTCTTCCCAACATTGAATTTGTATAGCTAATGGTTGTAGGAGACCTGGCGTCTTGATTGTCTCTCCCTTATTTTGTTACCAGACCACACATTCAGATACGAACTTTTGAACATCAGTTTTAATATCTTCCCAAAAAAATCCTTCTTGATCTTGTGGTATGTTTTCAAGAATCTCGAATGTCCTCCTATACAAGAAGTGTGCAATTCTAGAAGGACCTTCTTTTTGACTTGAGAATTCTTACATAAATATAAGCGATCATGATACCATAAAAAATTATTCTTCCATACAAAATTATCTAATGAGTTGGGGTCCTCTTGTAGTTATTGAATGGTATTGCATACCTCATGATCTTGCTTCCATTATGTCCTTACTTCTTCCACCCAATTAGATTTGAAATAGAAACAACACATAGTAAACCTTTTGTTTCTTCTTTTCCCACATAGTACACAGATTTTCCTTCATTTCTTCTCCACCTCTAATTAATACCCTACCACTAAAAAATTAATACTTTATTAATTTATTATCTATTATTAATTCTGTATTATTATCTATAATTAATTTCTTTCATTCTCCACCTTAAATTATTACTTTATTATTATAATTTAATACTTTCTTTCATTTTACCTATAACTAAATACCTAAACTTTATGACTATTTATCCAATTCTAACAGTTGTCTTCTACTAACTGTAAATCCACATCACCCTCCTATAATTACAACCTCAATACTCTTTTCCAACTTATTGAGCTTTTCATATCCCTTATAATGAATGAAATATCATTCTAAAAGTTGAATATTTCAAAACTTCACACACTTTGCATACAAAAAATTCTTTAGCATTATGAATCACTGTAAAAACCTACATACTCACAAAGAAAAAAATATCAACTTTTTTATAAAATAAAAAATTGTACTATATTTTAATATAAAATACATTTTTTCCAACACACGAAACTTTATCCACCACCATATACGTAAAACATCTAAAAACGCATTCACGATATCTATCATGGTCCAAACATTACATAACATAAAATAATATATTTAAACATGTATGCATAGTCCTTGAGCCCACCTACAATTGTTTTGAGAGTTTACAAATAATTATACTATTATATCTACTTCGGTAATGTATATTCGAATAGATATGAAAACAGATTTGTTTGATTTTCATATTGTTGTTTTTATGATGATGATGATTAATGTCCACTAAGATCGGATTGATTTATCGAACCTTAAAAATGTCAATCTCATTCTCTTTGAAAATTATTTCTGTAATATTTATTATTATTATGGAATAACTCTTTTATGTTTTTTATTTTTTTATTTATGATAATTTTTCTTCATCCATTTTATTTCAAATTTAGTTGTTGAATTTGTATAATTTTAACAATTTAGGGATTTTAATACAGTTGATTTCATTAATGTATTTAAAATTGTAATTTCAATAATAATAATTGTGATTTCATCAATTGTATAATGATGGTTACCTGAAATAATTAAAAAAATAGAACATTTAGACTATGACTTATTATTATAACAACAAAGATATCTTTTAGATGTATTTTTTTTATTTTTTATTTTTTATTTTAAAATTTTAGAACAAACTCTTTGTGCAAAGCTTATAAAATTAAACTAAAATTAGCAATGTTTCAATTTAAAGCTTTTAAATAAATTCCATTTTTTTTTTCTTTTTAACTATGAGCCAACTTTCTTGACCTCTTAAATCTCAAATCAAGTCATACCACTAAAATTTTACCTAAGACTATATCACTGCATCATTTTAAAACCACTAAACTTCTAGCTAAGTCTATGAGAGTGTAATTTCTTTCACTCTCTATTTTTCTACTGCTTCCATTGCATACTCTCTATTTTGATATCTCATTTAGGGAGTCTCTCATCTAGAGCATGGAAGATATGGAATTTTGTAATCCCTTCATGTATTTTTGTATTTCTTATTTATTTTCATCCATCTTTTTTTTTATGTCATTTTTATTTTCATCAATCTCTTATCCATCTTATTTTTCATTTCATCCAACTTATTTTTCTTCTCATTCTTATTTTCATCCATCTTATTTTTCATGTGATATTAAAATAATCTTTTAAGGTATTCCAAAGAATGTGTTATATCCACTTGTTTCAACATACTAACACTCATTTCATCAACTTGGATCTTAAATTGGGTTAACCTGTTTTTGAAGTCCTCATTTTCTTTGAAAGTCATGCTTATGTTTTTATGAGGATTACGGGTAGTATTTCTTGTAGAACCATTTTCCATGTGAGAAAATAATAAAAATCCATTGTTTTCTCTTTATCACAAATTTTGAATCACCAAAAACAAATATTGCCAATTGTAAGTCACGTACCTTTCAAACCCTAAATTTCAATATGTTTGGATGGTTGATATTTGTCCTAATCTTTGTGCTATGTTTGACTCTGAAATTTTGGCATACAATAATTTCTTGGCCACATCCGGAGAAGAGGCGACTAAGGTGAGGGCGAAGGCGAGGCAGAGAGACATGAGAGGCCCATATTTCCAATAATCAGGTGAAATTTTCCAATAATCAGCAACGGAAACGGCCCCGACGACAGCCTCAATTTTCTTCCCCTGAAGAGGAAAACCCACGCCACCACCAATGCAAGAAGAACAGTGGCAAGTTTAATGTAAAACTGTGTGCATTCGAGAACTTCTGACCCGTGAGAACCTAACTCATTCTCCATTTTCAAGTCTCGGTCTTGAATTTATCACAACCTTATAAATTTGAGAGATACAAAATCTCTCTCTCTCTCTCTCTCTCTGAATATCAAAGAGGGAAGCAATGTGATTATTAGTGCCAAAGGTGTAAAATCTAACCTAACTCATTACTAGCTCTTCCAATCAATATGATTTCTACCCATACTTTATAATACATTATTTATTTTAAATAAATATATAAACATATAAAAAAATGCTCCCATTTAAATCGAACACATAGTTTTCAACTTTAACGGGATATTTTGTCTATTGTATAAGCAAAAAGATGTTGGACTTTAATAATATATTTTGTCTTTTATCAGTATAGTTTCTCACATGTGTTGGACTTTACAACATATTTATATTTTGTCTTCTTTCTGTAAAAATAATCCATTACAACATATTCATTATGAACTTTTATTCATGTTATTATGGGAATTGAACCAGGGAGAGGAGAATAACAATCATTCCTCACAATTATCGAAGCTACACCTAAAATACTTTTTGTCTATTTTATAAGAAAAAAGATATTGATTTTAATTATATTTTGTCTTTTCTATCAGCATATTTTCTCACATGTGTTTGACTTTAAAGAGATATTTTGTCTCTTATAGGATTTCTAAGACGACTCTCCTTTCTGCGGGGAAAGTTGTAAAAGTAATGGGTACATATGAAGGACCTCAAGATTCCAATCAAAAGGCTACCTTAAGGTATTTTCAATGGAAGTAAGAGGTTCAATTCCTAAAAATAACAAACTAGGACCTTAAATACAAATGGTCCAGGACAATCTTATATAGTGTTATTTTTTTGCCTTAAGTTTTTACAACAAAACAACATGATCTTTGTTTTTATTTTAGATGAGGTAACTATGAGAAAAAAAAAATTTGAGGAAAGAGGGTTTAGGTCTAGGTCTAATGCACGTCATTAGATTAAATCCTAGTATTCACAATATTGGCATGAATATGCATGAATATTTCTTTGAATTATTGGACACTACACTTTTTAAAGAATATGAATATATAATGTTTATAAATGCCAAATAATATAGATGTTTCTCCATTTCCAAGAAATTTATCTCTCTTTATTGTAAAAATTGTTGTTTTTTCAACTTTATGGTATAGTATTTTAGGTTGATATTCATTTGAATTTGAAAACTGTTTTGAGATTTTTTTTTCTTAAAAATAATTAAACCAACAATATTAATCTCTAAAAAAAAAAGATTTCTTCTCATTTTTTTTTAAAGAAAATATGCATTTTTATAAAAGAGTTTTCATTCTATTCATTGAAAAAGTTCTAGTTGGTGCTGATAAGGAATTTATAGGTTTAGGAAACATAACAATGCCATTAGAGCATCAGTTTTTTTTACTGTAGTATCAACTGACAATTCTAACATCAACACTAATGTTTTCTTTCAAATAGGGGATGAAATAGGTGGTAGAATATACGATGGAAAATACACCAGATGCCTTAGTGGATGCAATGGAAAGGTAAGTAATAAGGCATCAAAATCAAGATCAAGATCAACGATTTTAGTTACATCATTATCTTTGTATTAAACAACAGTAGAGGACGATTCCATTATGAGTTTTCCAACAATTCAAATGAAGAAAATAATGCCCATGGAGGTCAAGAGGATCATGTCACACTTTTAATTTTACATAAAATATACTTTATGTGTTTTTGAAAACATGAAAAAGATGACCAATGTGGCTTGTGTATGCATAGATTAATGTGAGAGAACTATTTCTCCTTTTCATTGAAACTACCTATATAAATATATGTATTATTAAATCCACTTAGATGATTAAATTTTCTTGTTTCTTTGTTTGTATTGACCTCACCAGGGTAAAATTTAATAAATAATCAATGGATCAACCTATTTTGTAATTGGATTTTTTTTGCACTCGTATTCATTTGTTTTTATTAAAGAAATCATGTTTGATGTAGGGATATGCTTATATACATGTCATGTTTTCATGTTCATGAATTGGTCCTTTATTTGACCATTTTGTTCATGTAGAAGAGTTGATGAATACTGATTTTTTTGCAAATTAAGTGGTTTGTTAAATTTTAACATATTTTATTAATCTTATTTGGATAAGATCATCAAAAATCCTATAGATATAGAAAAATTGGATGGAATTTGTAAGAAACACTTTATTTTAACATTTTGTTGAGGATGGTAAGATGAGTTGTGAGCCAATTGAGTACCCAAACAAGAAAATAATTCAGTCCAGAAATTTCTAGTGAAAATTGGATCTTTTTCACTTACAATAATCTTGGGGAATCGATGTAGCTTTTGAAATGTTTCCGTGAATGCTGTGTCTATTGTACTTTATTTAAAATGATCAGAAAGAGAGAAAAAATGGGCATAATTTGTCAATTGATCCAATAATACCATGATGATAGTCTTTCATTCAAATTTGCATAAACCTATAATAAAATCCATTGAAACTTCTTCCCAACGTTGACTTTGTATAGATAATGGTTGTAGGATACTTGGCAACTTGATTGTCTCTCCCTTATTTTGTTACCATACCACACATTCAGACACAAAATTTTGAACATCAGTTTTAAGATCTTCCCAAAAAAAATCCTTCTTGATCTCGTGGTATGTTTTCAAGACTCTCGAATGTCCTCCTATAGGAGAAGTGTGCAATTCTAGAAGAACCTTATTTTTGAATTGGGAATTCTTACATAAATATAGGTGATCATGATACCATAAAAAGTTATTCTTCCATACAAAATTATCTAATGAGTTGGGGTCCTCTTGTGGTTATTGAATGGTATTGCATACCTCATGATCTTGCTTCCATTCTATCCTTACTTCTTCCACCCAATTAGATTTGAAATAGAAATAACACATAGTAACCTTTTGTTTCTTCTTCTTTTGTTGAAAAGGAATCTTCCACAACGTTATTTTTTCCTTTTCTATAGATAATTTCAACCTAACATATTTGTAGCTCATTTCTTTTTCTCTTCTGAAGATAATCGTTTCTCCAAGAAGTACTTCAAACTATCATGATCTATTTTTACTTTGAAGCATCTTCCTATTAGGTAAGGGCGTCATTTCTTGACTGCATGTAGTATGGCTAACATTTCTTTTTCATAAATGGGTTTGAGTAAGTTTTTTCCTTTAAGTTGGTTTCTTTCAAAGGAAAGGGGTTTTCCTTCTTGCATTCGAACTGCACCAATTCCATGGCTTTGGGAATCACAATACACAATAAATGTTTTTGTGAAGTCAATTGTGGTAGCACAGAGCTTGTACACATAGCCTCCTTAAGTTTTTAAAAAGATTTTGTTGTTGTTTGAGTCCAAGAAAATGTTTCCTTCTTTAATAATGTTGTTATAGGTTTTCTTATTTGACTGTAGTTCTTGACAAAGTTGCGGTAATATCCTATCAATGCTAATAATCCTCTAAGTTTCTTCAAGTTTTTTAGAACTGGCCATTGCCTCATAGCTCTAATTTTGTTGAGGTCCACTTTTAAACCTTCATGAGATATAATATGACCCAAATATTCCACTTCTTGAATCCCAAAGGCACACTTGGAAGGATTTGTACAAATTTGGTTCTCTTCCAATAGTTGTAATACTCATTTAACATGTTGTACATGCTATTCCCAAGATTATTTATAGATTAGTATGTCATCAAAAAATACTAACACAAATAATTCATCAAGCTTTGAAATGTTGAAGGTGCATTAGTAAGTCCAAATGGCATAACCAAAAACTAATAATGACCTTCTTTTGTTTTAAAATATGTTTTGGGAATTTGTTCTTACCTTATTCTGATTTGATGATATCTTGAATGAAGATCCAACTTAGTAAAGAAAATTTTTCCATGTAATTCATCTAATAATTCATCAATGATAGGAATAAGAAACTTATGTTTGATGGTCAATTTATTGAGTTGTATATAATCTAGATGCATATGCCATGAACCATGATTTTTCATAACCATCGCCATTGGTGAAGATAAATAAATTTGGCTAGGTTGAATGATGTTGACCTCTAAAATTTCCCGGATCATACCCTCAATAAAACTCTTCTATGCATATGGATACTAGTAAGGCCTAATGTTAGGTTGTAAACTTACTGGTTGCAAATGAATAGCATGGACATGATGTTGAGAAGGTGGAAGACCCTTCGACAATTCTCCAAATACCTTGGAATGATTTTTTATAACTATTTGGAGATCCAACGGAGTAGCGGACATAGATTTTTGAACAGCTAGTGAGCATAATTATGCAATTAAATCCATGGGGAATTCACCTTGTCGACCAATATATTATGAGGTTCATTCATAAAGGGTTTTTTCTAATTGTGAAAAATAAGGTCAATATATTTAGGTATTGCGGGGGGGATGCAAGGTATCAGGGAATTTATAGGTATTGATGGGTATAAAAAGGGCTATCTAGTAAAAATAATTTTTTTGGTGGAAAATATGTATTGGGAGGGTGTTGAACATAAGTATTTTGGGAGGTATTTATCAATATCTAGTAAAATTAGAGGTATTATTTAATATCCTATGAATGTGCATGCTATGTCACAAGTTGACTAAGTGAATACCCCATGATTACAGCCGGGTATCCCTTTTCGAGTAATTGTGTCATTCTATTAGAGCTTATCACCTTAGAGGGTTTCCCTTGGATACCTCTAAGATTATTTTCTTTGCCTTCTGAGGAAAATCCCATGAAAAGATCTTGAAAATTAAGGGCTATTGTTCCCAATGATTGTAACCATTTGACCCCTCATACAACATCAACACCACCCATTTGGATGGAAACAATGGGTCTATCCAAAAAATACTCCCCCATATTGAGCTTAATACTATTTCACTTACCATAATAATGTATGGTACCTCCACCTGCAATCATTACTTGAAACTTTGGTGGTGGATATACAAAGAAATTGAGGTCTTTTGCTAATTTTCAATTGATGAAGTTATGGGTACTACCTGAATCAATCAACATTGTTACCTTTTTATTTTTTATGTATTCTTGTATCTTGGGGGTTTGTGGAATATTGTTGTCATCCAATAAATGACAAGGTATCGTTGGAGTGGTCTCTTCTAGATCTAGATCTTTTGATGGTTTTTCCAATTCTTGATCTTCTTCCTCTTCATAGTCTATGTAGAACAATTTATTCTCACTGCATTTATGCCCCTTACTATACTTGTTGTCACAATTGAAATATAGTCCATTTTCTCTTCTTTCATCCATTTGTTGAGGTGCCAACCTTTTCATTTGAGTTGGGTTAGGAGAGAGAACATGGTGCTTTCTATAGTTGTTAGTGGCCACCCTTCTAGCAACCAAAATTTTGGTTTCCACTTTTCTTTCCATACTAAAGTCTCTCTCTAGGGATTTAGGTTCGAAGAGATGCACCTCATGTTGAATGTTCTCCTTTAAAGTGCCTATAAAGAGATATAACAAATTGTCCTTGAGAATATTATTTATCCTGAGATTGAGCTTTCAAAATTGTTGAATGTTTCTTTATAGCTATTCATTTTTGCTGAAATTTTTTCAATTGAATAAAGAATGTATTTCTTTTAATATCCCCATAATGTGATATCAATTCATCCGTAAAAATGGACCAAGAGATAATAGAATTATTTTTTATTTCACAAAGCCATTGATACCAAATGAATTGATCATTTTATAAATAGAAGGATGTAATAGGTACCTTTTGTAAGCTTGGCACTTGGTGTAGATAAAAGTATTGCTACATCTAGAATATCCATGCTATAGGATCTTTTCCATCAAAATTGCTCATATTGATCTTTAGAATGAATTAGCTCCTTGGTGTCGACTTGAAGCCTTGATAATGTATATCTTGGAATAAAGAATGATCATGATTTTGAGATTCAAATTTTTTTCTCTCCAAAAGTGACAAAATACTCCTCATATGTGATTGAGTCTCAACAACCTTGTTATCTTTATTTTCATGATTTCCTTGCATTTTGATATCGCATTTAGGGAGTATCTCATCTAGAGCATGGAATACATCCAATTTTTTAATCCCTTCATGTATTTTTGTATTTCTTATTTATTTTTATCCATCTTCTTTTTCATGTCATTTTTATTTTCATCAATCTCTTATCCATCTTATTTTTCATTTCATCCAACTTCTGTTTCTTGTCATTCTTATTTTCATCCATATTATTTTTCATGTGATATTCCAATACTCTTTTAAGGTATTCCCAAGAATGTGTTAAATCCACTTGTTGCAACATAATAACACTCATTTCATCAACTTGGATCTTTAATTGGGTTAACCTGTTTTTGAAGTCTTCATTTTCTTTGAAAGTCATGCTTCTGTTTTTATGAGGATTATGGGTAGTATTTCTTGTAGAACCATTTTCCATGTGAGAAAATAATAAAAATCCATTCTTTTCTCTTTATCACAAATTTTGAATCACCCAAAAAAAATCTTTCCAATTGTAAGTCATGTACCTTTCAAACCCTAAATTTCAATATGTTTGGATGGTTGATATTTGTCCTGATCTCTGTGTTATGTCTGACTCTGAAATTTTGGCCTACAATACTTTCTTGGCCACATCTGGAGAAGAGACAAATAAGGTGAGGGTGGAGTCGAGGGAGAGAGACATGAGAGACCCATATTTCAGATAAAGAGTTGCCAACATTTTATGTGGAAGTTGTCCCAGTAGGTGAAAGTTTCCAATAATTGGAAATGGAAATGACCTCGATGACAACCTTAGTTTTCTTCCCCGAAAGAGGAAAACCCACGCTGCCACCAATGCAAGAAGAACAGTGTCAAGTTTAATGTAAAACTTTGCGCATTCAAGAACTGTTGACCTATGAGAGACTAACTCATTTGCCATTGTCGCATCTCAGTCTTGAATTTATCACAACATTATAAAGCTAAGAGATACAAAATATCTCTCTCTCTCTCTCAAAATATCGAAGAGGGAAGAAATGTGATTATTAGTGTCGGAAGTGTAAATATAACCTAACTCATTACTGGCTCTTCCAATCAATATGATTTCTACCCATACTTTATAATAAATTATTTATTTTAAATAAATATATAAACATATGAAAGATGCTCCCATTTAAATCAAACACATAGTTTTCAACTTTAATGGGATATTTTGTCTTCTATTAGTATAATTTCTCACATAGTTTCTCACATGTGTTGGAATTTACAACATATTTATATTTTGTCTTCTTTCTGTAAAAATAATCCATTACAACATATCCATTATGAACTTTTATTCATGTTATTATGGGAATTGAACTAGGGAGAGGAGAATAACAAACATTCCTCACAATTATCGAAGCTACACCTAAACTACTTTTTGTCTATTTTATAATAAAAAATATACCAATTTTAATTATATTTTGTCTTTTCTATCAACATCTTTTCTCACATGTGTTGGAATTTAATGAGATATTTTGTCTCGTATAGGATTTGATAAGATGCCTCTCCTTTCCGTGGGGAAGGTTGTAAAATTAATGGGTACGTTTGAAGGACCTCAAGATTCCAATCGAAAGACTACCTTAAGGTATTTGCAATGGAGGTAAGTGGTTCAATTCCTAAAAATAACAAACTAAGACCTTAAATACTAATGGTCCAGGACAATCTTATATAGTGTTATTATTTTCCCTTGAGTTTTTACAACAAAACAACATGATCTTTGTTTTTATTTTAGATGTGGTAACAATGATAGCAAAATTTTTTGATGAAAGACGGTTTAGGTCTAGGTCTAGGTCTAGTGCACGTCATTAGTTTAAATCCTAGTATTCATAATATTGGCATGAATATTTCCTTGAATTAGTGGACACTACACTTTTTAAAGAATATGTATAGATAATCTCTATAATTGCCAAATAATGTAGATGTTTCTCCATTTCCAAGAAATGTATCTCTCTTTATTGTAAAAATTGTTGTTTCTTCAACTTCATGGTGTAGTATTTTAGGGGTATATTCATTTGAATTTGAAAATTGTTTTGAGATTTTTTTTCTTAAAAATAATTAAACCAACAATATTAACCTCTAATTTTATTTTTTCTTCTCATTTTTTTGAAAGAAAATATACATTTTTATAAAAGAGATTTCATTATATTCATTGAAAAAGATCTAGTTGGTGCTTATAAGGAATTTATAGGTTTAGGAAACATAACAATGTTACTAGAGCATCAATGTTTTTACTGTAGTATCAACTGACAATTCTAACATCAACACTGATATTTTCTTTCAAATTGGGGATTAAATAGGTGGTAGAATATATGATGCAAAATACACCAGATGTCTTGGTGGATGCAATGGAAAGGTAAGCAATAAGGCATCAAAATCAAGATCAAGATCAAAGATTTGAGTTACACCATTATCTTTGTATTCAAAAATATTAGAGGATGATTCCATTATGAGTTTTCCAACAATTCAAATGAAGAAAATAATGTCCATGGAGTTCAAGAGGATCATATCACACTTTTAATTTTACATAAAATATACTTTATGTGTTTTTAAAAACAAGAAAAAGATGACCAATGTGGCTTGTGTATGATTAATGCGAGAGAACTATTTCTCCTTTTCATTGAAACTACCTATATAAATATATGCATTATTAAATCCACTAAGATGATTAAATTTTCTTGTTTCTTTGTTTGTATCGACCTCACTAGGGTAAATTTTAATAAATAATCAATGGATCAACCTATTTTGTAATTGGATTTTTTTTGCACTCTTATTCATTTGTTTTTATTAAAGAAATCGTGTTTGATGTAGGGATATGCTTATATACATGTCATGTTTTCATGTTCATGAATTGGTCCTTTATGTGACCATTTTGTTCATGCAAAAGAGTTGATGAATACTATTTTTTTTGCAAATTAAGTGGTTTACTATATTATACCATATTTTCTTAATCTTATTTGGCTAAGATCATCAAAACTCCTATAGATATAGAAAACTTGAATGGATTTTTTAAGCAACACTTTATTTTAACATTTTGTTGATGATGGTAGGATGAGTTGTGACCCAATTGAGTACCCAAACAAGAGAATAATTCAGTCCAAAAATTTCTAGTGAAAATTGGATCTTTGTCACTTACAATAATCTTGGGGACTTGATGTAGATTTTAAAATGTTTCCATGAATGTTGTCTCTATTGTACTTTATTTAAAAGGATGAGAAAGAGAGAAAAAATGGGCATACTTTGTCAATTGATCCAATACTACCATGATGATAGTCTTTCATTCAAAATTTATTAAATCTATAATAAAATCCATTGAAATTTATTCCCAATGTTGACTTTGTATAACTAATGGTTGTAGGAGAGCTAGCATCTTGATTTTATCTCCCTTATTTTGTTACCAGACCACACATTCAGACACAAACTTTTGAACATCAATTTTAAGATCTTCCCAGAAAAAATCCTTCTTGATCTTATGGTTTGTTTTCAAGACTCTCGAATTTCCTCCTATAGGAGAAGTGTGCAATTCTATAAGGACCTTATTTTTTACTTGGGAATTCTTGCATAAATATAGGCGATCATAATACCATAAAAAATTATTCTTCCATACAAAATTATATAATGAGTAGGGGTCCTCTTGTAGTTATTGAATGGTATTGCATACCTCATGATCTTTCTTCCATTCTATCCTTACTTATTCCACCCAATTAGATTTGAAATAGAATAGCACATAGTAAACCTTTTGTTTCTTCTTCTTTTCTTGAAAGGGAATCTTCCACAACGTTATGTTTTCCTTTTTTGTAGATAATTTCAACCTAAGATATTTTTAACCCATTGTTTTTTACTCTTCTGAAGACAATCGTTGGTCCAAGAAGTACTTCAAACTATCATGATCTATTTTTACTTTGAAGTGTCTTCCTATTAGGTAAGGGCACCATTTTTTAACTGCATTTAGTATGGCTAACATTTCTTTTTCATAAATGGGTTTGAGTAAGTTTTTCCCTTTAAGTTGGTTGCTTTAAAAGGAAAGGGGGCTTCCTTATTGCATTCAAACTACACCAATTCCATGGCTTGGGGCATCACAATCCACAATAGATGTTTTTGTGAAGTCAGGTGTGGTAGGACTAGTCTTGTACACATAGCCTCCTTAAGTTTTTCGAAAGATTTGGTTGTTGTTTGAGTCCAAGAAAATGTTTCCTCCTTTAATAATGTTGTTATAGGTGTTATTATTTGACCGTAGTTCTTGAAAAACTTGCGGTAATATCCTATCAATCCTAAAAATCCTCTAAGTTTCTTCAAGGATTTTAGAATTGGCCATTGCCTCATACCTCTAATTTTGTTAAGGTCCACATTTAAACCTTCATGAGATATAATATGACCCAAATATTCCACTTCTTGAACCCCAAAGGCACACTTGGAAGGATTTTTACAAATTTGTTGTTATTCCAATAGTTGTAATACTCATTCAACATGGTGTACATGTTATTCCCAAGATTATTTATAGATTAGTATGTCTTCAAAAAATACTAACATGAATTGTCTAAGGGCGGGTTTGAAAATATAATTCATCAAGCTTTGAAATGTTGAAGGTGCATTAGTAAGTCCAAATGTCATAACCAAAAACTAATAATGACCTTATTTTGTTTTAAAATATGTTTTGGTAATGTCTTCTTACCTTATTCTAATATTATGATATCCTGAACGAAGATCCAACTTAGTAAAGAAATTTTTTCCATGTAATTCATCTAATAATTCATCAATGATAGGAATAGGAAACTTATGTTTGATGGTCAATTTATTGAGTTGTATATAATCTAGATGCATATGCCATAAACCATGATTTTTCATAACCATCACCACTAGTGAAGAGAAAGAAATTTGGCTAGGTTGAATGATGTCGACCTCTAAAATTTCTCGGATCATACCCTAAATAAAACTCTTCTATGCATATGGATACTAGAAAGGCCTAATGTTAGGTTGTACACTTCCGGGTTGCAAATGAATAGCATGGACATGATCTTGAGCAGGTGGAAGACCCTCTGACATTTCTCCAAATACCTTGGAATGATTTTTGATAAATATTTGGAGATCCAATGGAGCGGAGGACATAGATTTTTGAACAACTAGTGAGCATAATTATGCAATTACATCCACTGGGAATTCACCTTGTCGACCAATATCTTATGAGGTTCATTTATAAAGGGTTTTTTTTAATTGTGAAAAATAAGGTCAATATATTTAGGTATTGGGGGGGGGATGCAAGGTATCAAGGGATTTATAGGTATTGAGGGGTATAAAAAGGGGTATCTAGTAAAAATAACATTTTTGGTGGAAAATATGTATTGGGAGGTATTTATCAATATCTAGTGAAATTAGAGGTATTCTTTAATATCCCATGAATGTATGTGCTATGTCACAAGTTGACTAAGTGAATACACCAAGATTACACTTGGGTATCCCTTTTTGAGTAATTGTGTCATTTTGTTAGAGATTATCACTTTAGAGGTTTCCCTTGGATACCTCTAAGCTCATTTTCTTTGCCTTCTGAGGAAAATCTCATGAAAAGATCTTGAAAATTAAGGGCTATTGTTCCCAATGATTGTAACCATTGGACCCCTCATTAAACATCAACACTGCCCATTTGGATCTAAATAATGGGACTATCCAAAAAATACTCCCCCATATTGAGCTTAATACTATTGCACTTCCCATAACAATTTATGGTACCTCCACCTGCAATCATTACTTGAAACTTTGGTGGTGAATATACAAATAAATTGAGGTCTTATGCTAATTTGTAATTGATGAAGTTATGGGTACTACCTAAATCAGTCAACATTGTTACCTTTTTTCTTTTTGATGTATCCTTGTATCTTGATGGTTTGTGGAATATTGTTTTCATCCAATGCATGAAAAGGTATCGTTGGAGTGGTCTCTTCTAGATCTAAATCTTGTGATGGTTGTTCCAATTCTTGATCTTCTTCCTCTTCATATTCTATGTAGAACAATGTATTCTCACTGCATTTATGCTCCTTACTGTACTTGTTGTCACAATTGAAACATAGTCAATTTTCTCTTCTTTCATCCATTTCTTGAGGCGTCAACCTTTTTGTTTGAGTTGGGTTAGGAGAGAGAACATGGTGTTCTCTATAGTTGTTAGTGGCCACCCTTCTAGAAACCAAAATTTTGGTTTCCACTTTTCTTTCCATACTAAAGTCTCTCTAGAGGGATTTAGGTTTGAAGAGATGCACCTCATGTTGAATGTTCTCCTTTAAATTTCCTATAAAGAGTTCTAACAAATCGTCCTTGAGAATGTTATTTACCCTGAGACTGACCTTTCAAAATCGTTGAATGTGTTCTATAGCTATTGATTTTTGCTGAAAAAAATTCAATTGACTAAAGAATGTATTTCTTTTAATATCCCCATAATGTGATATCAATTCATCCCTAAAACTGGACCAAGAGATAACAAAATTATCTTGTCTTTCACAAATCCATTGATACCAAACAAATTGATCATTTTCTAAATAGAAGGATGTAATAGGTACCTTTTGTAAGCTTGGCACTTGGTGTAGATAAAAGTATTGCTACATCTGGAATATCCATGTTATAGGATCTTTTCCATCAAACTTCCTCATATCGATCTTCAGAATGAATTAGTTCCTTGGTGTCGACTTGAAGCCTTGATAACGTATATCTTGGAATAAAGAATGATCATGATTTTGAGATTCAAATTTTTTTCTCTCCAAAAGTGACAAAATACTCCTCATATGTGATTGAGTCTCAACAACCTTGTTATCTTTATTTTCATGATTTCCTTTCATTTTGATATCTCATTTAGGGAGTCTCTCATCTAAAGCATGGAATACATGGAATTTTCTAATCCATTCATGTATTTTTTTATTTCTTATTTATTTTCATCCATCTTCTTTTTCATGTCATTTTTATTTAATTCAATCTCTTATCCATATTATTTTTCATTTCATCCAACTTCTTTTTCTTGTCATTCTTATTTTCATCCATCTTATTTTTCATGTGATATTCCAATACTCTTTTAAGGTATTCCCAAGAATGCATTAAATCCACTTGTTTCAACACACTAACACTCATTTCATCAACTTGGATCTTTAATTGGGTTAACCTATTTTTGAAGTCTTCATTTTCTTTGAAAGTCATGCCTATGTTTTTATGAGGATTATGGGTAGTATTTCTTGTAGAACCATTTTCCATGTGAGAAAATAATAAAAATCCATTGTTTTCTCTTTATCCCAAATTTTGAATCACCAAAAACAAATCTTTCCAATTGTAAGTCATGTACCTTTCAAACCCTAAATTTCAAAATGTTTGGATGGTTGATATTTTTCCTGATCTCTGTGCTATGTCTGACTCTGAAATTTTGGTGTACAAGACTTTCTTGGCCACATCTGGAGAAGAGACGACTAAGGTGAGGGCAGAGCCAAGGAGGAGAGACATGAGAGGCTCGTATTTCAGAGAAAGAGCTTCCATCATTTGATGTGGAAGTTGTCCTAGCAGGTGAAATTTTCCAATAATCGGCAACGAAAATAGCCTCGGCAGTAGCCTCATTTTTCTTCCCTGGAAGAGGAAAACCCACACCGCCACCAATGCAAGAAGAACAGTGGCACGTTTAATGTAAAACTTTGCGCATTTGAGAACTGTTGACCCATGAGATCATAACTCATTCGCCATTTTCGCGTCTCAGTCTTGAATATTTCACAACCTTATAAAGATGAGAGATAATAAATCTCTCTCTCTCTCTCAAAATATCGAAGAGGGAAGCAATGTGATTATTAGTGTCAAAGGTGTAAAATCTAACCTAACTCATTACTGGCTCTTCCAATCAATATGATTTATACCCATACTTTATAATAAATTATTTATTTTAAACAAATATATAAACATATGAAAGATGCTCCCATTTAAATCAAACACATAGTTTTCAACTTTAATGGGATATTTTGTCTGTTCTATAAGCAAAAAGATGCTAGAATTTAATAATATATTTTGTCTTCTATCAGTATAGTTTCTCACATGTGTTGGAGTTTACAACATATTTATATTTTGTCTTATTTCTGTAGAAAGAAGCCATTACAACATATTCATTATGAAATTTTATTCATGTTATTATGGGAATTGAACCAGGGAGAGGATAATAACAATCATTCCTCACAATTATCGAAGATACACCTAAACTACTTTTTGTCTCTTTTATAAGAAAAAAGATATTGATTTTAATTATATTCTGTCTTTTCTATCAACATCTTTTCTCACATGTGTTCGACTTTAATGAGATATTTTTTCTCTTAAAGGATTTTATAAGACGCCTCTCCTTTCCACAGGGAAGGCTGTAAAAGTAACGGGTATGTTTGAAGGACCTCAAGATTCCAATTGAAAGGCTACCGTAAGGTATTTGCAATGGAGATAAGTGGTTCAATTCCTAAAAATAACAAACTAGGACCTTAAATACAAATGGTCCAGGACAATTTTATATAGTGTTATTTTTTCCCCTTAAGTTTTTACAACAAAACAACATGATCTTTGTTTTTATTTTAGATGAGGTAATTATCATAGCAAAATTTTTTGATGAAAGAGGGTTTAGGTCTAGGGCTAGTGCATGTCATTAGTTTAAATCCTAGTATTCACAATATTGGCATGAATATTTCCTTGAATTAGTGGACACTACACTTTTTAAAGAATATGTATAGATAATCTCTATCATTTCCAAATAATATAGATGTTTTTCCATTTCCAAGAAATGTGTGTCTCTTTATTGTAAAAATTGTTGTTTCTTCAACTTTATGGTATAGTATTTTAGGTTGATATTCATTTGAATTTGACAACTATTTTGATATTTTGTTTTCTTAAAAATAATTAAACCAACAATATTAACCTCTAATTTTATTTTTTCTTTTCAGTTTTTTTGAAAGAAAATATGCATTTTTATAAAAGAGTTTTCATTCTATTCATTGAAAAAACTCTAGTTGGTGCTTATAAGGAATTTATAGGTTTAGGAAACATAACAATGCTATTAGAGCATCAATTTGTTTATTGTAGTATCAACTGACAATTCTGACATCAACACTGATGGTGTCTTTCAAATTGGGGATGAAATAGGTGGTAGAATATACGATGCAAAATACACCAGATTCCTCGGTGGATGCAATGGAAAGGTAAGCAATAAGGCATCAAAATCAAGATCAAGATCAAAGATTTGAGTTACACCATTATCTTTGTATTTAAAAATAGTAGAGGATGATTCCATTATGAGTTTTCCAACAATTCAAATGAAGAAGAGAATGCCCATGGAGGTCAAGAGGATCATGTCACACGTTTAATTTTACATAAAATATACTTTATGTGTTTTTGAAAACATTAAAAAGATGACCAATGTGGCTTGTGAATGCATAGATTAATTTGAGAGCACTATTTCTTCTTTTCATTGAAACTATCTATATAAATATATGCATTCTTAAATCCACTAAGATTATTAACTTTTCTAGTTTCTTTGCTTGTATCGACCTCACTAGGGTAAAGTTTAATAAATAATCAATGGATAAACCTATTTTGTAATTGGATTTTTTTTGCACTCTTATTCATTTTGTTTTATTAAAGAAATCGTGTTTGATGTAGGGATATGATTATATACATGTCATGTTTTTATGTCCATGAATTGGTCCTTTATGTGACCATTTTGTTCATGCGGAAGAGTTGATGTGTAACGTCACCGAACACCCATGCTGGGCCATGATACACGAGAGAAACTCTTTCATTCTCTCTCCGGAACATACTGTAACATACCTAGCATCAAACTAAGTTATTCCACATAAAAAAATTCGAAATGCATGCAATTAAAACATATACACACGGAACCTTTGCGTAACTTCATATATAAAATGTAAACAAACAAATACATTATGTAAAATCACAAATTCATACTGAAATAATAGTAAACATAGAAATGAAGCATATACAGGAAATACCCATAAACATACAGACAGTTATAACCATGCATAGGATAAACCCATAAAACTGAACATGTAAATAACAATGCAACATGTAAACTTATCACACAATTGACACTTGTCTTGGTAAGAATATCACCAACTATGTTCAAAGTCTCTGTCACAGGTGCCCATCCAAAATAATAGTCTATAGTCCCTCATTCCCCACATGCCTACCCCACCCCAGGAAGTGTGCCCCTTCTCTACTGAACAGTCCTTTGATTGCCCCACTTCCTTTTCAGGCTTCAACAACAGGCCGGACAGGAAGTCTCAGAGTCTCGTAGTTGCAGTTCAGCACCTTCAGGAAATCAATTCCCAACAATTCTTTCACCTAGAGAGAAATTTCTCACGAGCCTGACAACCCGCCTCTTCAATATCCCACGGGCCTGACAACCTACTTCTTCAGTCCAACTCTTAAACTAACCAACTACACAAACAAGTATGGCTCTGAATACAGGTTCAGGTACAGTGATAGTAAGGTATGAAGGATAAATGACTGAGTGAGTGAATGCTCCTGGAATGGTTGCATGGATGATGAATCATGGAAGGAATGATGGAAAGAACCCCCCCAAAATGAACTAAGTCCAAACAATATGTATGCATGTCCCCAACATGACACTTGTCATGTTGGGAGCTACATTGGCCCACTTGTCCCCAACTTTGGAACTTAGGATAAAATAATTATCCATACTTTATAATTTAAGAAATATTAATATAATATTCCTTTTTGTCTTAAGCTCCCTAGCTTAGTCCATTTTCCTTAACTTTTAGCCCCCCCTTTCCTAACTAGTGGAGTTTATTACCCCATAATCTTTTATCGTAGTCGGTCTGCACACAACGATGTGTTTTATATTAATGCTGAGACATATACAAAAGTAGGTGCACTAGTCTTTAACATCTAGGATCTCCGGCCTAATAATAAAAAAAAAGGCTCACCAACCTCTAAAACATAGGATATACACAAAGTCTCCCTGGCCTCAAAATCACATGCACTTAATTTGTTGCGCATGATATCTTGGAATGTGCACACTTCCTCATTTTACTGCGTAGTACATGCGCGCGCTATGCCATGAAAGGTGCATACAAAAATCATATCAAACAGTTCACCAACTTAAGTACATTTGCATTTACATTACAATTGTATTTGGCCTAGGGATATTACAATCTCCTCCCCTTATTTATGCATTGTCCTCAGTGCATTATGTACTCATACACAACAAAATTTCAAAAATACTCAAAAATATGCGGGTATTCTGCTCGTATTGCATCCTCATGCTCCCAAGTAGCGTCCTCATGACCGTATGAGGTCCATTAGACCTTTACAAGCCCTATGGATAAATTCTGGAGCTGTTTGATTTTTCGGTCTAGAATGTATACTGAATGCACTTGAAAAGCGCCTTCTTGCTCCACCTGAATCACATTCAAATCAATAACATGATTAGAATCAAGTATATATTTCTTGAGCAATGATACATGGAATACATTATGAAAAGACATAGATGCAGGCAATGCAATCATTTAAGCCACTGGACCAATCCTCTCTAGGATTTCAAATGGCCCACAATAGCGAGCTACCAACTTTGAACAATTTCCCAACTTTAGGGAACTTCTGTTGGATTTCACTTAAAAAACACATGGTCTCTGACTTTAAATTCCCTGTGAGTTATTCCCTTATCAACATATATTTTCTTCCTGTCTTGGAAAGCCTTTAAATTTTTCTTTAATTTTATCATTTTCTCCTCCATTTCCTTGAGAAAATCTGGCCCAACCACTGCTCTATATGTTGGGTTATCCCAGCTTACTAGTGTGTTTCACTTTCTTCCATCAAGTGCCTCAAATGGGCTCATCTTTAGAGATGCTTGGTACCCATTGTTATAATCAAACTCTACCAAGTGTGGGTATTCTTCCCATTTTGATGGTTTATCCATCACATACATCATCAACATATCCTCAATCACTTGATTCACCCTTGTTATTTGTCCATCTGATTCTCGATTATAAGTTGTACTAAAATTCAAATTTGTTCCAAATCTATTAAATAATCCCTTCCAAAATTTTGAGCTAAATTTTGGATCTCTGTCAAACACAATTATCTTGGGTATGCCATGCAATCGATCAATTTATTTCATATAAACATCAACAATGTTGGATCCATTGTGAGTGAGCTTAACTGGAATAAAATGGGCAGTTTTAGTAAGCTTATCCACCACTACCATGATAGAATCATGTTTCTTGTTTGTTTTGGGCAGTTTGGTGATGAAATCCATTGTTACAACTTCCCATTTCCACTCAGGAATGGGTAACAGCTATAGAAAACCAATTGGGTGTATATGCTCATCTTTTACCTTTTGACATTCCAAACATTTGGCAATAAAATATGCAACTTCTTTCTTCATTCCTGGCCAATAATATTGGCCCTTGACAGCTGCAATAGTTTTCTGATAACCTGGGTGCCCAGCATAAGGTACATTATGAATTTCTTTCAATATCAGATTTTTCAATTCATTATAATTTGGTATATAAATTTTTCCTGTGTACATGATAATTTCATCATTATCTAGCTTGTATTCTTCAATTTTTTGCTGCAAATTACCTTGTTGTAATTTTGCCACTAATTCCTTGTATTGCAAATCTAATTTTGCAGCCTCTAAAGTTTTGGGTTTCAAATCTGATTGGTACATGCTAATGGTTGTAGCATGCATTTCATGCACTCTCCTACTGAGTGCATCAGCCACTTTGTTCTCTTTCCCCTTGATATGATTTATATCAAAGTCATATTCACTTAGAAATTCTAACCATCTACTTTGCCTAGCATTTAGAGTTAGTTGATCAAATAAATATTTCAGACCATTATGGTATGTTATTAGCTCAAACATTTTTCCCATGAGGTAGTGTCTCCATTTCCTCAAGGCATGCACTATAGCGGTCAACTCCAAATCATGAGTGGCATAGTTTCTTTCATGCTCCTTCAACTTTCTTGATTCATAACATATAACAAACCCATTTTGACTGAGGACTCCACCAAGTCCTTCTTTACATGCATCTATGCATACAACAAATTATTTATTTAGGTCTTCAATCCTTAGTATTGGAGCACTTTTTAATAATTGTTTCAAGTGTTGGAAACTCTTTTCACAATCCAATGTCCACTGAAACTTCACACCCTTTCTTTGCAAGGAAATGATTGGGTGTGCAATCTTTGAGAATCCTTCAATAAATCTCCTATAGTATCCTGCAAGGCCCATGAATAATCTGACCTCTATCACATTATTTGGTGTTGACCATTCTCTAATGGCTTCTATCTTCTCAGGATCCACTACTATCCCATCCTCTGAAATGATATGACCCAAATAATGAATTTTCTTCTGATAAAATGACCACTTGCTCAACTTGGCATACAACTGATGCTCCCTTAATAATTTCAAAACCATCCTCAAATGATGCTCATGCTCTTCTTCTGATTTAGAATATATAAGGATACCATCTGAAAAGACAATGACAAATGTGTCTAGATATTCTTGGAAAACACCATTCATTAAGCACATGAAAACAACTGGTGCATTTGACAACCCAAATGGAACCAATATGAACTTATAATGACCATACCTTGTCTTGAAGGTGGTCTTGATGATATATTCCTCTTTAATTCTTACCTAATGGTATCCTAATCTGAGATCTATCTTTGAAAATATATTGGCATCCTTCAATTGATCAAAGAGATCATCAATCCTTGGCAGAGGATATGTTTTCTTAACAGTCACTTTATTCAACTGTCTGAAATCAATGCACAATATTAATGTCCCATATTTCTTCTTCACGAAAAATATTGGGGCACCCCAAGGTGACACACTTGGGCATATATACCCCTTCTTCAGAAGTTCTTCAAGATGCACTTGCAACTCCTTCAACTATGGTGTACTCATTCTGTAAGGAGTCTTTGAGACTGGAGCTTCTCCGAGCATTAAATTTATAGAGAAATCAATATCTCTCTTTGGGGGTAGTCCTAGTACCTCCTTGAACACGTCTTCAAAATTTTCCAAGACTGTATGATCCTCCAAATTTGGCACCTTATCTTTGGGTGTCTCCTCCATACGGGCTGCAAATATTTGAAACCCTTTTCTGTAACATTTCTTTAGTTGCAACACTGAAATTTCTATGATGGTTACTGTCCTAGGAATTCCATGCATGTTCCTTAGGTTCCCTTCCTCATCCAAGAAACTAAATTCCTTGTTATGACAGTCTAGGATAGCATGATGTCGGTCCAACCAGTCCATCCCAATTAGACAGTCATAGGAACCTAAAGGAAATATGTTCAAATCTTCCCTGGTGTTCAGTCCATTCATGTCAATAGGACAAGACTTAACCATCTCATTAACTTTTATTTTCGCTCCAATAGCCAGTTGCACCAACCAAGATTTTTCATGCTTGCTTCTTGGAAAATGAAAACTTTCCACCATCTTAGGATCTATATAACTATGACTAGCTTTTGAATCAATTAAGATAGAAATGGTTTGATTATTGATCATACCTTCCACTTCAATCATATGTGACTGATACTCTTCTTTCTTGTTGTCCAAGGCTGCATAGATCTTGGGTACATTTCTGCCTATGTCCTCCATTGTTTCAACTTGTTGTACATTGTGAACAGTCCCAACTTTTTCACCTCCGTGAGGAAAATCTATGAACATATGATATCCTTTACAACCCCAACATTGAATAGGTGGCTTCCTTGGCCTTTGAACCCCTGTCTCAATTTTTTTGGGTTCTCTAGTAGTTGGTTGTCCCAGAGTATTATTTCTGAAGAATGGTGGCTTAGTTCCCTTCTTCCTCTGATCCACCTTGAATTTCTTCTTGTCTTCCCAAGATTTTTGGAAAGCTAGCCTTGTTTTTTTTTTATCATATAGGAATTTAGCTCACCTTATGGTCTCCTCCAGTGTCTTTGGATCATCATACTATATTTTGTCACTGGTAAATGATGGAAATCCACTTAAATACCTTTGAATCTTAACTGTCTCATCCTTGATGAAAGAGACGTACTTCAATAGTTCTAAAAACCTTCTCTCATATTCATCTATGGTCATACTCCCAAGCTTGAGTTCAAAGAAATCTTTCATTTTCATGTCATAGTATCTCTTAGTCAAGTATTTCTTCTCAAAATACTTCTTGAATTCCCTCCAAGTAGCACTTTTCTCTTTTATGTTTTTCACCTGCACAAGCTGATCCCACCACATGGATGTATTTCCCTTGAGTTGATATATGGAAATTATACCGTCTGCATGAGAATAATAAGTATGCAATTGAAAATACTTTCTCATGCCCAACAACCATGTCTCTGTATCTTCATCCTTCTTTTTCTCACCATCAAATGTAGGAGGTTTAATTTTGTTCATTTTTCCTCGCAGTTCATCCACCCCAGAACTCTTATGATTCCTGACAGGGGATGGACTTGAGCTACTATGTGCTCTTTTATTGGAATGCCTCGGAGAGTGCTGGTGATGTTTGCTAACATTTCTTGTTCTTATTTTCTCATCAGGAGACCTGTGACTTCCTGATTTGCATGAGCCACTCTCCTTATCCAATTTCTTTTCTATTATGTTAAAGCTCTGCATTAACTTCATGTGAAGTCATCTTGTTGCTCCTTGGCTCTCATAATCCTTTCATTATCAGCTTTATGGCTTTGGACACCCTTCTGAAAATTGTTTATGGTCTCTACCATATTCATGTTTTCATCCCTTCCTTCTCCATGCCCATTGGAGTTTGTTCCTTAAATGCCCAAATGGACATCCATCCCTCTGATTTCATCTTCCTAGCTATAAGTACCCTATTATTCTTCCATTCCTCTAGAATCTGTGATGATCCTGATCTGATATAGTTGTTGTTAACTCTGTAAAATGTGCAGCCAACAAAACTTTGTCAGGCTAACTGTTTCAACAATTTCAGGAAAAATATGAACCATTTTGGTTCAATAATATATCATAATTCTTTCTTCTGATTTCTTGAAAAATTGAGTTCCTAGATCAATTTTTTGGTGAATATTTATATTCTACTATCCAATACCTTTCCAATTCCTGCTCCCATCCTCAATTATAAGTCTTGATCATAAAGTTATGGCTATTTGAAAATTCTCCATTAATTTTTATGTTCATTTTTCAACTTGGCACAACTCTATGCTGTAATTATGCATTTTTGCACCTACTCCATTGGAGTTTTCATAGGATCTCAATTGGGATTATTTATATACATATTATGGACAATCTGTTCAAGTTTTACCTTCTTTTGGGTTCTTGGCTAGTAGTTACAGCTTGCTGAAGTTCTAGGCCAATTTCTGTTTTTGGCCTGGAATGCTACATGTACCTTCTTTGCCATAATAAACATCATTAACATGCCCGGGATTTAATTCATCTTTGGAAATGTCTTCTATGGCTCAATATCTTTCCATTCACTTCTCCTGCACCTCAATTTGATTCCGGAGTAGAAATTTATGGCTCTTTGAAGTTAGTTGGGTCTTAAAATTTACCCTCCACTGTTTGTGTTGTAACTTTCTCATAAAAGCTTCATTTGACAAATGGTTTACACCATTAGAAATCTCTCTCCAAGCTCTTTTATTTGAGAAGAAGAGACAAAACACTCTATTCTTTAGTTTTTCAAGTACCTAGAAATGCTCTTAAGTGCCTCAAAAATGTGCTACAAAAAGATGACGTTCAAATGATATAAAACGTCGCAAAAAATTGTTGGTTTTCTGCTATTGTTCACCCTCCAAACGACTCCACGTGCACAAAATTCAACCTGTAAACCCATATTCACCATGCACAGCAACAAAACAAGGTAAATCATGCTCCGTACATCCATAACTACCATGCATCACTTCTTTGTCGTGCCAATAACTAGCGCGCACTACTTTTGTGTCGTGCGCCAATATCCACCGCGCACAGTTTTGGTTCTGATACTAATGCCTGTTGTGCACAATTTTTCTCTCGCGTGCTGATATTCCACACACATTTCATTCTATGCGCTGCTCCATGCCAAAGTTTATTATGCCACTAACGCGCACCAATAGTCTGTGTGCACCATTTACTACACTATTGCGTGACAACTTATACTCATATTTTGCACGCACCCACAAAAATCCTTTGTGCTCTACCAATATTGCGCACACCATGCACGCCATTATTATGTGGGTGCACACCACGTGCACCTTTTTATGCGTATGTACACCGCGCAATACTAAATTAAGTGCGCGCACCCGCACACCAACATTTTTTTGCGCGGTGCTAAAATTTTAGCACGCACACCAACATGCCAATATTTTTCTGCGTAGTGCCTAATATTTGGCATGCGCACCAGCACGCCAACCTAGAAGCACCAAATTTTAGCGTGCATACCTGCATGCCAATATTTTTCTGCGCAGTGCCAATTTTTACATATCACAATCCTTTTACTGCGCATCATGCATTTTTAGTGTGCCCCCTTGGGCACATTCATTTTTATGTGCATCAATTCCTCGTGAATTTTCGTTGCAGAAATTGGGGATTTTTCTTCCATTCTTACCATAGACATCCTGCAACTATGAATTTTGCTCAATTTCACCCTGATAACACCAATTCAACCTATGTAACAACAAATCGTTGTGGGTTGACATTTCTGAAATGAATTTTTCCTAAACTCAATTAACGAATTGAGAATTTTATTTACTAATCTTGCTCCATCTGTCATGGCTTCACTGTAACTTCGAATTCGACCAATTCTAGCTATGAATTTTCTAGAACAAATATTAAATCAAGAATATCTCACCACATGGCCAAATTTCTCAATTTTCCCATGAATTTAACAACAGAAATTGGGGCTTTTTCCCAATTTTGCACAATTGTTGTTAATTTTTACCATGGACGCTCCACAACTTGAAAATTAGCCACTTTGAAATAAATCCCCTGTGGAGTTTTGCTTCAACTCAACTTGCTCGGCCCATCCAAGCTCATTGTTGAAAACTGAAGCTCTGATACCATATTGTAACGTCCCCTACCACCCATGCCGGGACATGATACACGAGAGAAAATCTTTCATTCTCTCTGTGGAACATATTGTAACATACCCAACATCCAACTGAGCTATTCCACATAAAATTTTCGAATTGCATGCAATTAAAACATATACGCACGGAACCTTTGCAAAACTTCATATATAAAACATAAACATAAAAATACATTATGTAAAAGCATGAATTCATATTGAAATAATAGTAAACATAAACATGCAGCATATACAGGAAATACCCATAAACATACAGACAGTTATAACCACGCATAGGATAAACCCATAAAACTAAGCACGTAAATAACAATGCAACATGTAAATTTATCACACAATTGACACTTATCTTGGTAAAAATATCACTAACTGCATGTATACCTTCCACGAACCTCCCAGCCTTAGACCACACTGCTCGTCACTCTCAGCAGTGGGTCACCCCCGAGCTGGGACTAGACTCCTCCTGGGTAAAGAGATTCCTAACCAGGCTAAAGGTTCATAGAAAACAGGAAATACTCCATCACAGGTGCCCACTCAAACTAACAGCCTACAGTTCCTCATTCCCCACATGCCCCTTCTCTTCTCAACATTCCTTCGTCTACCCCACTTCCTTTCCGAGCTTCAGCAAACGACTGGACAGGAAGTCTCAGAGTCCCGTAGTTGCAGTTCAGCACCTTCAGGAAATTGATTCCCACCAATTCTCTCACCTAGAGAGAAATTACTCACGGTCCTGACAACCCACCTCTTCAATATCCCACAGGCATGAAAACCCGCTTCTTGAGTCCATCTCTCAAGCTAACCAACTACACAAACAAGTATGGCTCTGAATACAGGTTCATGTACAGTGATAGTAAGCTACGAAGGATAAATGATTGAGTGAGTGAATGCTCCTGGAATGGTTGCATGGATGATGAATCATGGAATGAATTATGGAAAGAATCCCCCCAAAATGAGCTAAGTCCAAACAATATGTATGCATGTCCCCAACTTGACACTTGTCATGTTGGGAACTACTTTGGCCCACTTGTCCCCAACTTTGGAACTTAGGATAAAATAATTATCCATACTTTATACTTTAATACATATTAATATAATAATCCTTTTTGGCTTAAGCTCCCTAGCTTAGCCCCTTTTCCTTAACTTTTAGCCCCACCTTTCCTAACTAGTGGAGTTTAGTCCCCCATACGCTTTTATCGTGGTCTATGCACAACAATGTATTTTATATTAATGCTGAGACATATAAAAAAGTAGGTGCACTGGCCTTTAACATCTAGGATCTCCGACCTACTAATCACAAAACTAGTTCACCAGCCTATAAAACATAGCATATACACAAAGGCTCCCTAGCCTCAAGATCACGCCCACTTAAGTTGTTGTGCGCGGTATCCTGGAATGTGCACACTTCCTCATTTTACTGTGCAGTACATGCATGCACTATGCCATGAAAGGTGCATACAAAAATGATATCAAACAACTCACCAGCTTAAACATTACAATTCTGTTTGGCCTAGGGATATTACATGATGAATACTGATTTTTTTGCAAATTAAGTGGTCTACTAAATTCTAACATATTATATTAATCGTATTTGGCTAAGATCATAAAAACTCCTATAGATATAGAAAAATTGGATGGATTTTGTAAACAACACTTTATTTTAACATTTTGTTGAGGATGGTAAGATGAGTTGTGAGCCAATTGAGTACCCAAACAAGAAAATAATTCAGTCCAAAATTTTCTAGTGAAAATTGGATCTGTTTCACTTACAATAATCTTGGGGACTCGATGTATCTTTTGAAATGTTTCTGTGAATGTTGTGTCTATTTTACTTTCTTTAAAAGGATGAGAAAGAGAGAAAAAATTGGCATACTTTGTCAATTGATCCAATACTACCATGATGATAGTCTTTCATTCAAATTTGTATAAACCTATAATAAAATCCATTGAAACTTCTTCCCAACATTTACTTTGTATAGATAATAGTTGTAGGAGACCTAGCGTCTTGATTGTCTCTCCCTTATTTTGTTACCAGACCACACATTCAGACACAAACTTTTGAAAATCAGTTTTAAGATCTTCCCAGAAAAAATCGTTCTTAATCTTGTGGTATGTTTTCAAGACACTCGAATGTCCTCCTATAAAAGAAGTGTGCAATTCTAGAAGGACCTTCTTTTTTACTTGGGAATTCTTACATAAATATAGGCAATCACGATACCATAAAAAATTATTCTTCCATACAAAATTATCTAATGATTTGGGGTCCTCTTGTAGTTATTAAATGGAATTGCATACCTCACTATCTTTCTTCTATTCTATCCTTACTTCTTCCCCCCAATTAGATTTTAAATAGAAATATCACATAGTAAACATATAGTTTCTTCTTCTTTTCTTGAAAAGGAATCTTCCAAAACATTATCTTTTCATTTTTTGCAGATAATTTCAACTTACCATATTTGTAACCCATTTTTGTTTCTCTTTTGAGATAATCGTTGCTTCAAGAAGTACTTCAAACTATCACGATCTATTTTTACTTTGAAGAATCTTCCTATTAGTTAAGGGCATCATTTCTTAACTGCATGTAATATGGATACTATTTCTTTTTCATAAATGGGTTTGAGTAAGTTTTTTCCTTTAAGTTGGTTGCTTTCAAATAAAAGGGGAATTTCTTCTTACATTCAAACTGCACCAATTCCATGGCTTGGGGCATCACAATCCACAATAAATGTTTTTGTGAATTCAGGTGTGGTAGGACGGAGCTTGTACACATAGCCTCCTTAAGTTTTTAAAAAAATTTGGTTGTTGTTTGAGTCCAAGAAAATGTTTTCTTCTTCAATAATGTTGTTATAGGTGTTCTTATTTGACTGTAGTTCTTGAAAAACTTGCAGTAATATCTTATCAATCCTAATAATCCTCTAAGTTTCTTCAAGGTTTTTAGAATTTACCATTGCCTTATAGCTCTAATTTTTTTAAGGTCCACTTTTCAACCTTCATGAGATATAATATGACACTAATATTCCACTTCTTGAACATCAAAGGCACACTTATAAGGATTTGTACAAATTTGTTTCTCTTCCAATAGTTGTAATAGTCATTCAACATGTTGTACATGTTATTCCAAAGATTATTTATAGATTAGTATGTCATCAAAAAATACTAACACGGATTTTCTAAGGGCGGGCTTGAAAATATAAATCATCAATCTTTGAAATGGTGAAGGTGCATTAGTAAGTCCAAATGGCATAACCAAAAGCTAATAATGACCTTCTTTTGTTTTAAAATATGTTTTGGGAATGTCTTCTTACCTTATTCTGATTTGATGATATCCTGAACGAAGATCCAACTTAGTAAAGAATTTTTTTCCATGTAATTCATCTAATAATTCATCAATGATAGGAATAGGAAACTTATGTTTGATGGTCAATTTATTGATTTGTATATAATCTAGACACATATGCCATGAACCATGATTTTTCATAACCATCACCACTAGTGAGGAGAAATAAATTTGGCTAGGTTGAATGATGTTGACCTCTAAAACTTCTAGGATCATACCCTCAATAAAACTCTTCTATGCATATGGATACTAGTAAGGCCTAATGTTAGGTTGTACACTTCCTCGTTGCAAATGAATAGCATGGACATGATCTTGAGCAGGTGGAAGACCCTTCGACATTTCTTGAAATACCTTGGAATGATCATTGATAACTATTTGGAGATCCAACGGAGAAGAGGACATAAAGTTTTGAACATCTAGTGGGAATAATTATGCAATTACATCCACAGGGAATTCACCTTGTCGACCAATATCTTATGAGGTTCATTTATAAAGGGGTTTTTTTAATTGTGAAAAATAAGGTCAATATATTTAGGTATTAGGGCGGGGGGGAAGGATGTAAGGTATCAGGGGATGTATAGGTATTGAGGGGTATAAAAAGGGGTATCTAGTAAAAATAACATTTTTGGTGGAAAATATGTATTGGGAGGGTGTTGAACATAAGGATTTTGGGAGGTATTTATCAATATCTAGTGAAATTAGACGTATTCTTTAATATCCTATGAATGCACGTGCTATGTCACAAGTTGACTAAGTGAATACCCCATGATTACACATGGGTATCCCTTTTTGAGTAATTTTGTCATTCTGTTAGAGCTTATCACCTTAGAGGGTTTCCCTTGGATACCTCTAAGCTCATTTTCTTTTCCTTCTGAGGAAAATCTCATGAAAATATCTTGAAAATTAAGGGCTATTGTTCCCAATGATTGTAACCATTGCACCCCTCATACAACATGAACACCACCCATTTGGATGGAAATAATGGGACTATCCAAAAAATACTCCCCCGTATTGAGCTTAATACTACTGCACTTCCCATAACAATTTATGGTACCTCCACCTGCAATCATTACTTGAAAATTTGGTGGTGGATATACAAAGAAATCGAGGTCTTTTGCTAATTTGTAATTGATGAAGTTATGGGTACTATTTGAATCAATCAACATGGTTACCTTTTTCTTTTTTATGTATCCTTGTATCTTGAGGGTTTGTGGAATATTGTTGTCATCCAATGCATGACAAGGTATCATTGGAGTGGTCTCTTCTAGATCTAGATCTTGTGATGGTTGTTCCAATTCTTGATCTTCTTCCTGTTCATAGTGTATGTAGAACAATTTATTCTCACCGCATTTATGCCCCTTATCATAATTGTTGTCACAATTGAAACATAGTCCATTTTCTCTTTTTTCATCCATTTGTTGAGGTGCCAACCTTTTTGTTTGAATCATATTAGGAGAGAGAACATGGTTCTCTCTATAGTTGTTAGTGGCCACCCTTCTAGAGACCAAAATTATGGTTTCCACTTTTCTTTCCATACTAAAGTCTCTCTCTAGGGATTTAGGTTCGAAGAGATGCACCTCATGTTGAATGTTCTCCTTTAAAGTGCCTATAAAGAGATATATCAAATCTTCCTTGAGAATTTTATTTACACTGAGACTGAACTTTCAAAAGTGTTGAATGTGTTCTATAGCTATTCCTCTTTGTTGAAAATTTTTCAATTGACTAAAGAATGTATTTCTTTTAATATCCCCATAATGTGATATCAATTCATCCGTAAAAATGGACCAAGAAATAATAGAATTATTTTTTCTTTCACAAAGATATTGATACCAAACAAATTGATCATTTTCTAAATACAAGGATGTAATAGGTAACTTTTGTAGGATTGGCACTTGGTGTAGATAAAAGTATTGTTAAATCTGGAATATCCATGTTATATGATATTTTCCATCAAACTTCCTCATATCTATCTTCATAATGAATGAGTTCCTTGGTGTCGACTTGAAGCCTTGATAATGCATATCTTGGAATAATGAATGATTATGATTTTGACATTCAGAATGTTTTCTCTCCAAAAGTGAAAAAATACTCCTCATATGTGATTGAGTCTCAACAACCTTGTCATCTATTTTCATGATTTCCTTGCATTTTGATATCTCATTTAGGGAGTCTCTCATCTAGAGCAATAAGACATGGAATTTTGTAATCCCTTCATGTATTTTTGTATTTCTTATTTATTTTCATCCATATTTTTTTTCATGTCATTTTTATTTTCGTCAATCTTTTATCCATCTTATTTTTCATTTCATCCAACTTCTTTTTCTTGTCATTCTTATTTTCATCCATCTTATTTTTCATGTGATATTCCAATACTCTTTCAAGGTATTCCCAAGAATATGTTAAATCCACTTGTTTCAACATACTAACACTCATTTCATCAACTTGGATCTTTAATTGGGTTAACCTATTTTTGAAGTATCCATTTTCTTTGAAAGTCATGTTTATGTTTTTATGAGGATTACGGGTAGTATTTCTTGTACAACTATTTTCCATGTGAGAAAATAATAAAAATCCATTGTTTTCTCTTTATCACAAATTTTGAATCACCAAAAACAAATCTTGCCAATTGTAATTCATGTACCTTTCAAACCCTAAATTTCAATATGTTTGGATAGTTGATGTTTGTCCTGATCTTTGTGCTATGTCTGACTCTGAAATTTTGGTGTATAGTACTTTCTTGGCCACATCCAGAGAAGAGACAACTAAGGTGAGGGAGGAGCCAAGGAGGAGAGATATGAGAGACCTGTATTTCAGAGAAAGAGCTTCCATCATTTGATGTGGAAGCTGTCCGAGAAGGTGAAAGTTTCCAATAATCGGCAATGGAAACGGCCTCAGCGGAAACCTCATTTTTCTTCCCTAGAAGAGGAAAACCCATGCGGCCACTAATGCAAGAAGAACAGTGGAAAGTTTAATGTAAAACTCTGCGCATTCGAGAACTGTTGACCCATGAGAGCATAACTCATTCACCATTTTCACGTCTCGGTCTTGAATATGTCACAACCTTATAAAGCTGAGAGATATGAAATCTCTCTCTCTCTCTCTCTCTCTCTCTCTCTCTCTCTCAAAATATCGAAGAGGGAAGCAATGTGATTATTAGTGCCAAAGGTGTAAAATCTAACCTAACTCATTATTGGATCTTCCAATGAATATGATTTCTACCCACACTTTATAATAAATTATTTATCTTAAATAAATATATAAACATATGAAAGATGCTCCCATTTAAATCGAACACATAGTTTTCAACTTTAATGGGATATTTTGTCTGTTCTATAAGCAAAAAGATGTTGGACTTTAATAATATATTCTGTCTTCTATCAGTATAGTTTCTCACATGTGTTGGACTTTACAACATATTTATATTTTGTCTTCTTTCTATAAAAAGAATCCATTACAACATATTCATTATGAACTTGTATTCATGTTATTATGGGAATTGAACCAGGGAGAGGAAAATAACAATCATTCCTTGCAATTATTGAAGCTACACCTAAACTACTTTTTGTCTCTTTTATCAGCAAAAAGATATTGATTTTAATTATATTTTGTCTTCTCTATCAACATCTTTTCTCACATGTGTTCGAATTTAATGAGATATTTTGTCTCTTATAGGATTTGATAAGACGCCTCTCCTTTCCAAGGGGAAGGTTGTAAAAGTAATGGGTACATTTGAAGGACCTCAATATTCCAATTGAAAGGATACCTTAAGGTATTTGCAATGGAGGTAAGTGGTTCAATTCCTAAAAATAACAAAATAGGACCCTAAATACAAATGGTCCAGGACAATCTTATATAGTGTTATTTTTTTCCCTTAAGTTTTTACAACAAAACAACCTGATCTTTGTTTTTATTTTAGATGAGGTAACTATGATAGCAAATTTTTTTGATGAAAGAGGGTTTGGGTGTAGGTCTAGTGCACGTCATTAGTTTAAATCCTAATATTCACAATATTGTCATGAACATGCATGAATATTTCCTTGAATTAGTGGACACTACACTTTTTAAAGAATATGTATAGATAATTTCTACAATTTCCAAATAATATAGATATTTCTCCATTTCCAAGAAATTTATCTCTCTTTATTGTAAAAATTGTTGTTTCTTCAACTTTATGGTATAGTATTTTATGTTTATATTCATTTGAATTTTAAAACTATTTTGATATTTTTTTTTCTTAAAAATAATTAAACCAAGAATATTAACCTCTAAATTTATTTTTTCTTCTCATTGTTTTTGAAAGAAAATATCTGTTTTTATAAAAGAGTTTTCATTCTATTCATTGAAAAAGTTCTAGTTGGTGCTTATAAGTAATTTATAGGTTTAGGAAACATAACAATGCTATTAGAGCATCAATTTTTTTACTGTAGTATCAACTGACAATTCTAACATCAACACTGATGTTTTCTTTCAAATTGGGGATAAAATAGGTGGTAGAATATATGATGCAAAACACACAAGATGCCTTGGTGGATGCAATGGAAAGGTAAGCAATAAGGCATCAAAATCAAGATCAAGATCAAAGATTTGAGTTACACCATTATCTTTGTATTAAAAAATAGTAGAGAATGATTCCATTATGAGTTTTCCAACAATTCAAATGAAGAAAATAATGCCTATGGAGGTCAAGAGGACCATGGGACACTTTTAATTTTACATAAAATATACTTTATGTGTTTTCGAAAACATGAAAAAGATGACCAATGTGGCTTGTGTATGCATAGATTAATGTGAGAGAACTATTTCTCCTGTTCATTGAAACTACCTATATAAATATATGCATTATTAAATGCACTAAGATTATTAACTTTTCTTGTTTCTTTGTTTGTATCGACCTCACTAGGGTAAATTTTAATAAATAATCAATGAGTCAACCTATTTTGTAATTGGATTTTTTTTGCACTCTTATTCATTTGTTTTTATTAAAGAAATTGTGTTTGATGTATGGATATGCTTATATACATGTCATTTTTTTGTGTTCATGAATTGGTTCTTTATGTGACCATTTTGTTCATGCAGAAGAGTTAATGAATACTCATTTTTTTGCAAATTAAGTGGTTTGTTAAATTATAGCATATTTTATTAATCTTATTTGGCTAAGATCATCAAAACTCCTATAGATATAGAAAAATTGGATGGATTTTGTATGAAACACTTTATTTTAACATTTTTTTGAGGATGGTAAGATGAGTTGAGAGCCAATTGAGTGACCAAACAAGAAAATAATTCAGTGTAAAATTTTCTAGTGAAAATTGGATCTTTGTCACTTACAATAATCTTGGGGACTTGACGTAGCTTTTGAAATGTTTCTGTGAATGTTGTGTATACTATAATTTCTTTAAAAGGATGAGAACGAGATAAAAAAATGGGCATACTTTGTCAATTGATCCAATACTACCATGATGATAGTCTTTCATTCAAATTTGCATAAACCTATAATAAAATCTATTGAAACTTCTTCCCAATGTTGAATTTGTATAGCTAATGGTTGTAGGAGACCTGGCATCTTGATTGTCTCTCCCTTATTTTGTTACCGAACCACACATTCAGACACAAACTTTTGAACATCAGTTTTAAGATCTTCCCAAAAAATCCTTCTTGATCTTGTGGTATGTTTTCAAGAATCTCGAATGTCCTCCTATTGGAGAAGTGTGCAATTCTAGAAGGACCTTCTTTTTTACTTGGGAATTCTTACATAAATATAGGTGATCATGATACCATAAAAAAATATTATTCCATATAAAATTATCTAATGAGTTGGAGTCCTCTTGTAGTTATTGAATGGTATTGCATACCTCATGATATTGCTTCCATTCTATCCTTACTTCTTCCACCCAATTAGATTTGAAATAGAAATAGCACATAGTAAGCCTTTTGTTTCTTCTTATTTTCTTGAAAGGGAATCTTCCACAATGTTATGTTTTGTTGACGGGCGAAATTGACCGTCCGTCAACTGGGAAAGTGGAACCGGTCCGGGGTTGTCTAATAACCCAAGTCGTTTGGAATGAACCACCCTGACGGGTTTAGCGGCTCCATTAGCCGATCTAAGTCCTAAGAAAACAAAAAAAAGAAAACTACTCTAAATTAACTAATCTAACTAAAAACAACTATTAAAACAAACTAAACTAATCTAACTATTCTATATATATATATATATATATACGATCTACTATCTAGTACTATACTAACTCTAACTAATTAAATATCTAACGGAAATAAATCTTATTCACAAAATGTACAATATTAACAATTTACAAATTTGAGTAAAAACCTGAAAAACTCATTTGTGTTCTGTCCTAAGACAACGAGAGATATTTTTTGTTGATTTTGTAATTTTATGAACAAGAAATAAAACAAAAACTAACTAAACTAAACAACTAAAATACTAATTCTAACTACAAATCTAACTAAACATATATCTAACTAAACTACTAATATTATACTAACAAATTAACCAAACAAATAAATAACAAACTGACCTGGAGGAATGTTCCAGGTTTGTCCTGTATGTAATGATTGTCTTAGCTGATTGGAGGGAGGAAACCCACACCGAATTATCCAGAAGCTTCTTGTAAACAATAAGCTGTAGTGCTCTTCAAATATGATTATAGGAAAAACAAGACATAAAAATTACAGCAACCATGTGATTTATAAATCTTCACAGTTAGATAAACCCGTATGCAAAGATCTATACGTAACGATTCAATTAATGAAGAAGAGAAATCTGTGATTCATTAACTGAAACAAAGTAATTGCTGTACTTTTTAAAAATAATGAAAGAGATCAGATTATGGATAGCACATTAATCAAATCATATCACCCTGCAACAGATTATGATAGCTAAAGTAGTCTATAACCAACTGCAAACTGACATGCATAAAACATGAAACACAAGATTGATATATTGAAAGCGAAAGTTACAATAACATCAACTCTCGTCTCAGTTTGTATTAGAAATCAATAGCCTGGTTCTCCCACAAGTGAGGATCATCCTTATTACAAAAAATAATAAGTATTTAAATACCTTCCAAGGGTAAAACATCCCTGTGGAAGTTATCAAAACTCTTTACAGAAAATATGGGACATATCCCAAGTCTGATTAAACTAGGAACCTAAAATAAAAACTAAATCACACAAAGATCCCCTAGACTGTCCAACATGCCCAAATGCAATTCAGATGTACCTGAAAGGAGTCAGAAATGGACAATTTAGGAGGGTATTTTGTTAATGAAAATGATAAAAATCTAATTCTAAAGACTAGATACAGAATCTTGCGATTCCGTAGCTGGTCTAAATCAGACACAGAATCAGCATTAAAATCAATTCAAATCTTTGAAAATTCATTCAAATTATCAAAAGATATTTTATTGCTAAAAAGCCTCATTCAATTCAACACTTGTATGTAAATTGAACACACTAAATCATATTCAACCCATTGATAACAGAGATGGGTATGCTCTGTTCAATTCGTTGCCAATTCAGGTATACAAAATCGTATCGAATAGTAATGAAACTGTTTCATATCAAATTGAAATCGATACAGTTAAACAAATCATAGGAAATTGTTTATGCTTCCTTATCAACAGGAGACACGACCGAATCCATATGAAAACAACGAGATCATTTTCAAATTGATATAACTCTATTAACATTAACCAACGATCCATGTCATAGCGAATCAAATCAAAACTGGTGTGTAAATTAACTCAAATGAAATCATAACAGGATCAATCAGTTGATAACAGGGTTTGTAAGAGTTTTCCAATCATTTGTCATTGTTAATTGGGGCAGACAAAATCGATTGATATTCAACGAAGATATTACTAGAATTCATTTCAAATCGAACTATTAACCGAATTTGACAGGGATAACATATGTCGATCTGAGTTTAACCAACTCGTTTGTAAAATTAAAACTAGACAAAGCATTATCAAGTCTATTTTTAATACGAATCCAACTCATAAAACCATCGTACTAACTAAAGATACACAGCAGTCACTCAAGACAAGAGCAAATCGGACAGTTGGAATTTAACATGGTCGTTGTGAATCAAAATAGTTCCATAATTCGGGCGTGGATATCTTTTGCACAGGCTTAAATGAGAATATCATTTCCATACGAAACAGAGTCGTTCTTTCCAAATCTGAGTCGATTAGAGTTGTATTCCTGATTTAGAAAATTACAAACTCAGGAAGTCGTTCCAAAATCACAGCATGCAAACTAAATCAAAGCCAATATAATCCAACCATAACGAAATCATACGAAATAAAAAACATGATCGTGCTCTAGTTTAAGCATAAGAATCTCCTATACAGGTCAGATACAAACACAATCCAATTGAAAGCAAACCATTGATTTCGTTAACTCATACCAACATTAAAAAAAAAAAAAACTATTGCTAAACTGGGCGCGACCAAATCATTTAACCAAATCATAGCCTCATTTAATTTTAGCAAAACGAGAATAATGTACAGGATGAACAACATAACAGAGTCATTTCAAACAATGAATATAGCTATTTGAAAACCAAACTCAAATCATTATATTAATCCTAGAAATTCACAAAACGAAAATGATATCGAAATTCATACCTGGATGACGAGCAGAGAACTTGATCATAACATTTTGGAATTGACGACGGCTGTAGCCGATTCGACATTCCTAAAAACGATCGAAACAGTGGTTTTCTGCTTCCTATCATTTGCTTGAAGCTTGTCCCTTTGGCTTGTCAATACTGTAACTTGGTTTTCCAATGCTTTGATTTTCGATTGAAGTAAGGGAACGTCTATATAGTATCGTTCCAACCACACATCACATTGGTCACATGATGATTGTCCAGGCTTCGAAAATGTAGGTGAGGGTTTGGTTAAATTGCCGAGGGTTTCGTTAGGTAGCTGGATCCTAGGGTAGCTAGGATTGTTCCTTAGGCACGGGGGAAAATTAGAAACAAAATCATAGGGTGGCTCGGAGCATAAACCTTGAGAGTAAGGATACTCACTAGCTAGGAGGCGTTCTATGTCAGAGTCCGAGTATTCACTGAGGACTATGGGCTTCTGCTCAGCACTAGGTTTTGGTTTATTCCTAGCCATAAGCCGAGCATTCTTTTTACCTTTGCCATCAACAGTAGGGTTTCCCTTGACCTTTTTGCTCACAGGATTTTTTATAGCCTCAACCTTTTTGGTTATAACGTCGGGTAAGTCAATATCAGGGTTGGCCGAGGGTTTAGGAGAGGGCAGTAGGACATGGAAGGGCATGGGTGTCCCGACCTTGGATTCACTAACCACAGGCTTGTCAACTTGGACAGGCTCTGCCTCAGCAAAACCATTTCGAGAGATAAAAGCTTTCCAACTATCACCGTGAAGATTTAAGTGATGAACAACGATGAGTCTGATTAGGCCGTGGTGGAACAAACTACTCTCAGCCTTTTCTCTTTTAAACCTTTTAGCCATTTTATAAAGACTTCACTGGAAATAAAAAGGCATATTCAATGGATACCCCATAAAATTCATTAGTAATCGAAGGTGATAAAGAAAAACCAGTCCATACCGACCCTCACAGGTCATGAATTGTTTAACCACCATCAAAAGATCATGCCACCGTGGTTTAAGTGTGGAAATTGGCATACCTCTATCACAGGATGTGACTTTCCGTGAGACAAACAGTAACGGCCATGGCACCTCTTCCACTTTAGATTTTTTGAACCATCATTGGCCCGTGGCTACTAACCCGGTGGAAGAGCTAATGAACTCCTCATTGATTTCCAGCTGAATGTCACCCACTTTGGCTCTACAGCCATCAAAAGTCAGGGCGAACTACTGTGCAACATAAAGATTAAAACCCTCAAACTGTTGCACGAACTTGAGCCAACCACTATCCTCTAAGTCTTTCCGGGCATTATCGAACAGTAGCAAGGCTTGGCTACCGTTCGGCTCAATTCGCACCACTGGTGCCATGGAAGAGCACACGGTAAACGAGCTAGGGTTTGAATGCAGTATACATAGGAACAAAATGCCCGAAGGCTTACCCGAGCTAACAGAGGTGAAACAGGGATAGGATCATCATTAATGACATCGTGCGAAGGTGGTGGAGCTATTTGCTGGCCATGCAGAATAGTCATTACCAATGGTACAAGCACCGACGTTTTCAACTATACAAATCACAACGCACATGTGTTATAACTATGCCATTTTTAATCAATTAATTGAAACCTTTGGTAAGTGGATAAACCATTTGTGCAAGCCATAGCAATAGTCTCAAAACCAAACAAATAAATCAAAATCAATACCAAGTGTTTAACCATGCGACATGCGATTCACACCAAGGGTTTAAACCATAATACCAATGCTTCTTCATATAATCAACATGCCAATGGTTTTGAAAACACGAACATAGGTATCATATTAAAAATATATATATCAAGGATTTAACCATAACACCTATGTATTTTTATGAAACCAATGGTCAAGTAGATCAAATTAAAGAACATATAAATCCAATTACCAATGCATCACAACCTCAATTACTCATGAAACGAAAATACATAATCAATCAAAGAATGTCCAATGAGTACATATCAAAAAGTTTTTTGCCAACTGCATAATGATAAGTAACATGTAAACGTAATGGGCATGTCGACAAGAAGGATAACGACAATTCAATAATGATTAATGCGACTTTGAAAGACCAAGTTTTCACGCTTACAATCGTGAAAACAAAAATGAAGGTAAGTGTGAAAATATCGCAAAAATAAAAGCATCGTTTATTTGAGAATTGCGATGAAAAATTACTGTTTTCAAAACATTGGTGTAGGCATCTTATAAGACAGTAAAAAAAATGTGAATTGGCTGCCAACATGTTTTTCTTTTTTATAGATAATTTCAACTTAGCATATTTGTAACCCATTTTTGTTTCTCTTCTGAAGATAATCATTTCTCCAATAAATACTTCAAACTATCATGATCTATTTTTACTTTGAAGCATCTTCCTGTTAGGTAAGGATGTCATTTCTTAACTACATGTAGTATGGCTAACATTTCTTTTTCATAAATGGGTTTGAGTAAGTTTTTTCCTTTAAGTTGGTTTCTTTCAAAGGAAAGGGGGCTTCCTTCTTGCATTCGAACTGCACTAATTCAATGGCTTGGGGCATCACAATCCACAATAAATGTTTTTGTGAAGTGAGGTGTGGTAGGACAGGGCTTGTACACATAGCCTCCTTAAGTTTTTCAAAAGATTTGGTTGTTGTTTGAGTCCAAGAAAATGTTTCCTTCTTTAATAATGTTGTTATAGGTGTTCTTATTTCACCGTAGTTCTTGACAAACTTGCAGTAATATCCTATCAATCCTAATAATCCTCTAAGTTTTTGTAATGACCCCCATCGTTACAACAACATGCAACACAAAACAAGTGCAATTTTTTTTTTATAAGCTGGAAGGTAACAATGACAACTGTCGATCAACACAACTCGACGATGAACACCATGCATGCAAATCAGGCAACCGACAACAACGACCCATCATACTAGCACATCATGCAACTGGACGAAACATGCAATAATCAATTAGACAAAATAAAAATGACTACCCCCCGTCCTACCCTACAAGGTTATGACCTCCAGGACACATAAGAAACTCTCAAGCCTAGGTTCCAATCAATTTTGACCATTTAAGGTCTCAAGGATGATGATTGTTCTAAGGAAGAAGGAGGTGTCTACATCCTGCCCAAAACAAGCAAGACAACGCCTACAAAGCTAAAACACAACATCAATCAACCCAACGCAGCAACACCAGCCGACACACATAACACAAACCTTTAATGCGAGTGAAAATTAGCAATCAATGGTGAAACATTTGCTTCGCACATAATGTAATATCCATAGGCCGAACCCAATTGTAATGTAAATAAAAATGTACTTAAGTTGGTGAGATGTTTTTATATCATTTTGTATGCACATTTCATGACATAGTGCGCGCATGTACTGCGCAATAAAATGAGGAAGTTTGCACATTCTAGGATACCGCGCGCAGCATATTAAGTGTGCATGATTGTGAGACCAGTGAGTCTTTGTGTTTATTCTATGCTTTATAGGCTAGTGAGCCAGCTTTTATAAGATATGATGCTTATGTTTTGATTATGATGGAGAACCTAGATGTTAAAGGCTAGTGCACCTGTTTTTGTACATATCTTATAATTAATATAAAATACATCGTTGCACGTAGACCGACCATGATAAAAGAGAAGGGGGAATAAAATCCAATAGTTAGGGAAAGGGAGGGGCTAAGTTAAGGAAATGAGCTAAGCTAGGGAGCTTAAGCCAAAAAGAAATATTATATTAATATTTCTTAAATCATAAAGTATGGATAATTATTTTATCCTAAGTTCTAAAGTTGGGTACAAGTGGGCCAAAGTAGGTCCCAACATGACAAGTGTCAAGTTGGGGACATGCATACATATTGTTGGGACTTAGTTCATTTCCTATCATATTTTCCATCATTTTGGCCATCATTCAACCATCCATTCAATCATCCATGAGTATTCAGACCCATTGAGTTATCCTTGGTATCTTCATGACTGTAGCTAAACCCGTATCCATAGCCATTTGTGTTGGTGTATTTGGTTATCTTGGGAGTTGGATTGAAGAAGCCGGTTGTCAAGCCCGTCAGCAATTCTCTGGGTGAGAGAATTTTTTGGGATTTA
The DNA here is from genome assembly GCA_009831015.1 of Picea engelmannii. Lineage (NCBI taxonomy): Eukaryota > Viridiplantae > Streptophyta > Pinopsida > Pinales > Pinaceae > Picea > Picea engelmannii. Next base: position 56,864 of record ML795745.1, read on the forward strand.
TTTCTTGAAGGTTTTGAACTACAGCTACAGTGCTCTGAGACTTCTTGTCTAGCCTGTTGTTGAAGCCCAGAAAGGAAGTGGGGCAGCCGAAGGACTGTTGAGCAGAGAAGGGGCACACTTCTTGGGTGGGACAGGCATGTGGGGTGTTGGAGCCACCTTTCTCTAAATACATGAAATGTTATACTTAAGCCCAAAAAGGTTGGATTTCGGGACTTCGTTTGTTTCATGTTTTTACCCTCTAAAATTGTAGTATCCCGACGTACTAAATGGTGAAAACCTTCCTAATTCTAATCACCATTACTAAAAAACTAAGTGGGGATTATCATCTCTTAGTACCTCGTACCCTCCCTCTCGGGAGTTACGCATTGAACGTTTCTCAAGCCTCCGACTTGCGAAGTTGCAAATCCGTGTTAAAGTTACCCAGGTTAGTATCAAGAACAAATCATTTTAAACCCTAGTTAGTCACTATCGTGATTTCATGACTCAACGATTGTTTCCCCAAAGGGAAGCACCTTTGTAACCCCGATCCACAAAGTCATGATTTTCTTTAATTAAGCATGAATTAATTAAAGGCTTAAGTCAAATCACTTTTAATCAATTAAATTGCACCATCACAATTTCGGGTTTTTAAGGTTCAATGGCTAGGAGCAAAAACACCTGATGTGGCGAATGCCGAAAAGGGGATTAGAAACTAAGTTCACTAAATTGAAAGAACTAAAATATATTAATTAATTCCTTAAACAAACTTTAACACACACGGTTTACGGATGAAGTTTTGAATGATTCTACGTTTTTCAATGTTATGAATCGTCAAGCATTTATGGCATTTATTTGAATTGCAGTGAGGTGACAGATGGTAAGATCTCATTTTTACTTCTAAATCTTTCTATTAAGCGATTTGACTATTCTGTTGGAAAGGACACACACGGGCTTAAATGATCAATATAGAGAGTTTTTCCTTCATTATTTCAATTTTCATTTCTATTTGCACGCAGAGCCATTTCACCAGGATAACTTTTGCTTGTGTTTTCAATTTTTCCGACATGAGATTCATTTGTAGGTTTCTCTATCATGGATCCACAAAAAAGCGCCCAAGGCAGCTGCCGAGAGTTCAGGTCAGGGTTTAGACGTTTTTTCCAATACCTCACCCCGAAGTATTAATTCTGTCAAGACATGGTCATACGTTTCCAACATTCTGCAATTCGAGTTGGTAAACTATTCAGATGATTCTAGCAACAATGAGAAGGATGACCTGTCAACCAAATAAAAAATCGTCGCTCAAGAAGAGATGCACAAAATAGTGGCGAGGCCCCAACTTCTTCCTTATTTTGATATGATCAGGTGGGCGTTGGACCATGTGGACATCCCGACCAGGATGATTATCAACGAACAGAAGGTAACAATTGGGACTTTCAGACCAGAACATTTGCAGGCAATGTATAAATTGTCACCCACATAGAACCTTACTCACAATGTCGAATTTCTAGAAGGTTTCAAGAAGGAGTGGGAGAAGTATGCAAAAATTTTATCCGATCTGATCAAAGATTGGGTCTCATATCCTGTGAAATTCAGGGTTGATACTCATGGAATCTATTCAATCTCTTCTTTGGAGCCACAATTCAAGTATATAGCGATGATGGACTGTAGGTTGTATGGGAAGGAGGAAACTACCCATTTTTTCCTCCCATGGGTATTGCTTATTCATACAATTGTTGAGGGTTTCTCCTTCGACTGGGGCAAACTATTGTCTGACAGTCTGACCAGTTGAATTACTGAATATCGAGCACAAAGGGAGAGTAAGAAAACAACTTCGTTCTTTATGTCTTCTTACATCATGGATGCTATCTGCTTCATGACACCTTTCCCACTAATGAATTGGAGTTGGGATCCATCTAATACAGAGCATATTCATGTCTACCACTCGAAGCTTTGGGAGGATAAAGCCAAAGAATTCATCTACGAGATCTTCAACTGGGTAATGGTGCCATTGCATGTCGCCATCTTCATCCAAACACCTCCTAGGATTTTGGATAGCATCACGACCAACTTGAGTAGTGTGGTAGATTGGTATATAGAGGCAAAATTTTCATATATCAGGGTTTTCGACACCTCTGTTCCTCCATATGCTCCACCGCTATTCTTGCCAGATAGGTTATTGTGTCGCGAGATCGCCAGATAGACTATGCTCGGCAAAATAAGTAAAGAGCTCAAAGGAGTATCAAAAAAGGTATGGTCTCCCTTCCCCATTCATATTTGTGCATATTCCTTGTTATATTTTGGCCATGCCAAATTCTAGGCTATGGATTTAGAAGAAATGAAGCTAATGGATATTGAGTTCAAGAAGCACGACCCTAATAAGGTTATGAGCAATCACCTGGCGAGTTGTGGCCTGAAGAGATATGAACACGAGGATTCCCTTCATGATGAAATATTCCTGGGTACGAGGTCCTACTCTGAAGTCCTAAGTCGTATTCAAGCCCTACCACCTAGAGATATGGCTGATTTCCTTAAATTCCAGGAGCCCCGACAGAGTTGTCTCCCCCGGGTTTTATAGGGTGAAACCCCAAAGCTTCAGGTTACACAGTAGACGGAAGCCAAAGGTTCAAAGGACTCAAGTCCTAACAAGGAGAAGAACCAAGAGGAAACAAGGGAGGCTGTAACCTCAGAGCGAGGAGCCAAAATCCCCTACCAACAGGAAGGAAACCCTGAAAAGGGTATGCCAGGAAAGTAAGTCCAAGGTCAAGCAGAGATACCCTCGCAAGGGTCGGGCGACTCACTATCACTCATGTCAAACAAGCCAGCCACAGATGCTACCCCGAAGCAACCATTCAATGAAATCAATAGTCCCATTGCTTCTATCACACCCTTATAGTTCACAAAGGGGAACCCCGATGCAGGATGGATTTTCAGTGAAGAACTAACGCCCATTTTGTTCGAAGAATTACCCCTTAATGAATTTTTATTTGATAAGAAAAGGAAGGTTGTAGTGAAGAAATAATCGTATCAAAAAGTGGGCGTAGTGGCTAAAAGATTTAAAATATTGACAGAAGGAAAGGTCGTAGGGAGGAGGAATTCGCTGACGAGATAGCAGGAACATTGGGTACCTATGCTACAACTAACTAGTACTCTATGGGAACCTCAAAGGCACAGTTGAAGTGAAAGAACCTCTTAATCGGAAAGTTGGAAGCTAGGGTGGCTACGATGGAATCAAATGCCAAGGATGAGGTGAGCAGAAGCCTCGAGCAGGCCAGAATAGCTGATATACAAAAGATCGAGAAGCTTAGATATGACCTTGAGCTAGTGCGCCAGTCGGCACAAGTAAGCCAAATGCAAGTAAGCCAACAGGAGCAACAAATAATACAGTTACAATCTAAGTTAGATGTCGCTGAGAATCAGGTTTTAGACATAAAAATGTTCAGATCCCAAGTTGTCGAAATCTGATCGAAGTTATTAACGGCTCAACAAGACTTGCTTGTAAAAGTGGGAACCATTCAGAACCACTTTCAAACAATAGATCAAGTGTTAGAAAATATTTCTTTGAGAGAAAGAGAAGTTGGGGAAGCTTGGGTTGCTTTCCAGGATGTTGTTATAGCTACGACGAAGATAGAGATGGTCAACAACTCCAAACTATCCATCGTAGAACAAACTAGAGGGAATATCTTGTTGAAGGTCTGGGAGAAGAATATATCAGAAAGCAGGGGGAGAGCTAAAGAGGTGATGAATTCTTGTGAGGAAATGTTTTCCTTGATAAATAAAAGTTTGTTAGACCTTGATAAGGAAGGTAGTGCTGGGACGCTAGGTAAAATCAATATAGCTAAAAACATTTTAGACATCAAAGAAAACGTGGAGAAGGAGCAAGCGGAGATATCCCAGATAATCCAAGTTGATATGGCCCAAGTGCACAAATGGCTAGTACAACCAAGTTTACAATTATGATCTATCATCACAGAATAACAAAAAGTAGAGAAAAGGTTTCCACGGTTGGCGAAGAGTTGTTACACCTTTGAGGCAAGCAACCAAGCAGAGCCTTCCAGGTTGATAGCCCAGTTGGTTGAAAGGTGTGTCATTTTCATTGAGCACATGAAGGGCAGGTTTCTAGTGCTAAATAATGACAGATGTCAACCCGTTCTATTTCTGGAGCCAGAAGAGCAGAGAAAGGAAGGTGCTTCTCCCTTACGAGGGAAGACAAAATATGAGGAGATGAAACGCTCCATTTTTTCATTTATAACTGACAATTTTCTAGAACGAATGAAATTCTAAATGTTTAGAAGTTTGTTTAAATATACATTTAGGAAGAGACACCATAGAGGGGGGGCTTTTTCTGTTGGAGATTGTAATAGAGAATTTTTTTTAGCTAGGATTAATACAAAGCGAATTGAAGACTCCATATTCTATCAAGATTGAGTTATGTGTTTTCCTCTGTTATTTCATACTTCATGTCATTTTTTACATATACGTCTTTGATGAATGTTTTAGCTGCAATTTAGTATAACTTATACTGTGGTGATCAAGTTCTAGTTATCTAATTATTTACAGATTTTCCCCTGTATAGGCTACTAGTAGGTACAAGACCTGTGAATTACTTAGATCTCTACATTTTATGCTTTCATCAAGGTATCTCTTTCTTTTCTTCTTCTGCTACAACGTGGGATTCCTCTGAAATTGATGCCCCACATTGTTGAAAGCTCTATGTTTTTCTTTCGTTTTCACACCCGGTTTCATATTTTAACTCAGTTATGGAAAAAAACCTTCGATTTTGTTAAACCCTTCAATTGGCTTCACTAAATTCTCCTCGAATAATATAAAATTCAAATAACCACTTTAAAACATCAACCCCTTTTTAAATCTATGTTCTCCCCATGACTGTACCCGTTGTAAGGAAACCCAACATCGAACCTAGCCTATCAGATCAAACCAGCATCGCTTTGAATATTTTCAATACCATACTTAAGACTGCCATCACTCGGTCAGAGCTCAAACATTCATGGGCCGCCATCGAACAGGATATCAACATTCAAGAATATTTGGAAGCTAGACAAAGACAACTCAGAAATCAACCATAGCTTCTTTCCCCGAAGTTGTTTCTTCCCCTTTTTATCACTCACTCACTTTGGATGCTTAGACTCTACACTTTATAGCCTTAAGTGTAGACTCTGGAACAACATCTTTCTGGTGCCATTGCGAGGGACGGAGAATCGTAGTCACTTTGCCCTTAGAAAATGACATTTCCAAGTTTTGTTTTTTGATAGTGAACAAAGAGAGAACACCTTGTTAAGGTTAAACCTTCATCATTCACTTGGAGACTCCACTCTTAAGTGCCAGTTTCCGACCCTAAAAAAAAATACTAAGACCAAGGGGTCTTTTTAAAAAAAACACTATTGCCTACCAACCCAAGTCTAATTAGTCTAAAGATAAGACATTTTTTGAACCTTCACCCTCGTGAGAACTTTCTCTCGGAAAAATATCAGACAGTCTTGTCGAAGCCAAGACCCTAAAGTCTAAGAAAATCCTACCCGAGATCAAGACCGAGACCTCTCCAACTACCTCTTACATTAGTAGGGGTGACACACTTGTCATAAATCTCATCCCTATTGATATCCCATCGACTCTCAATATAAACCCCTCTATCACTCAAGGCCTTGAAGAAGTTTCCACGTACACGGATTCGACACCGGTGGGTTCTCCCATTTACATATCCTGCAAGTCGAAGGAGCCGATCCCATGTATACCTTCTTCCCCTTTTTCAAATTTCACCTCCCTTGGTAAAAATTTTCCCAACTTTTCCCCTTTCCACCCTGGGGAAGCTAGAGAGTCACTATACATCTTTTCCAACCCTCTTTATAACGCACTGATTTCCTCTCCTAGGTTATCCATGGTCGCTGTCGGAGGAGGAGCAGAGGGAATAGGAGGCCAAGGCCAACAACCGCATCCCAGGATTTTCACCAAAGTAGCCACTAGATACGCCCCCCTTGGTCCTTCCATTACCTCTCCATGATTTACCCGAAAACTATATGAAAAACTTACCCAAGTTCACAGGAGAAGGGGATCTAACTGTAGCCAAGCATATCAAATTTTTTGATCAATTCACTGCTATTCTAGGTCTCGAGCATGAGGACGTGTATTCCCGTTTGTTTGTACAAACCTTCGAGGGACAGGTAAGAACTTCGTTTCGGAGCCTGCCCCCAGGTTCAATCATATCCTACAATGTGCTAGAAGACCTCTTTCTCAAACAATGGGGCGAAATAAAGGATCATTTATACTATTTGACTAAGTTCGGGTCTTTAAAGAAAAAGGGATCTGAAACTGTTATGGAATTTATCCAAAGGTTTAACAAGTTGTACAATAAGATCCCTGTTGAAGTTAAATTGTCCCAACCCAAAGCCAATGTAACTTTCACAGGAGCCTTTGAACCCGATTTTTCTCTACTATTAAGAGAAAGGAGAGGGGCCGACCTAACCCGAATGCAAGATGATGATGTGGAAATTGAGTCAAACATGATGGCTTCGGGTAAATTAAAAATGAAAATCGAGACGGGAAATAGGGAAACTAGACGTCTTAGAGAACAAGCAGGTCCCTCTGGATCTGGAAGATCCTTAGATGACAAAATGGATGACATGGCTAGGATAATAAAAGAACTATCAAACAAAATCTCGAGAATGGAGCTAGATCAATCCAAATATGATCAATTCGTTAAGAGGGAATTCAAGAGAAATCCCAATCCTCAGTTTCAACCAAGACAAATTAAAAATGAATACCAAAAGATCCAAACACCTCTAAAAAATGAAAATTTTATTGGAGGAAATGATATGCAAGAGTTCAAAGACTTGGAAGAAGACGTAAACAACTTAGGCGACGACTTTATACAACCTCACTTGATGAAAGAAGATTATGAGAAGTCCTTGAACACTGAACAATCATCGGTTGAAGACAATAACGTAAACAATGTTGATGATCCCTCTTATCAAGGAATGACCGACACCATAATGGTCGAGCTCCAACACAAATACAATCTGAGGCCCAAAAACAAACCTGTGTCAACTGCACAACCCAAAGAAAAGTTTTCCTAGGGGTGAAACATACGAGCCCATCTAGAAAGAGACTGATATGTGAAATAACAAAGGGGTAGACTCGTAGAATACCAACATAAAAGAGGTCGAAACCCAAGGGAGAAGAACTAAGGCAGTGTTTTCAATTTCTTGTCGATGTTTGTTTTCATTAATATTTATTAGGGTTCCTCTCTTGTTTTTCCTCTGGATTTTTTGTATTGAAGATGGATCTTGTTATGGATCCGAAACATCGAAAAGAACTAAGGAAGTTGAAACGTGGACACCCGAAACCAGAAACATTGAAAATAAAATAGTGTTACTAAATAAAATGGATAATAAAGAGTCTGATGTTTCAGCTAAGGAAACAGATAAAATTGCGGGAGGTTTCTACCTAGAAAATGAGATTAAAAAGATCAATATACCAACACCTTTGGTCGAGTTAGAGAAGAATCCTATGTACCGAAAACAAATAGCCAAGATGATAAATTTTTCATATCTAGAGAGTCAGTCCTATGTGATAAATCTGGAAGATGACAAGCCTAATATCACTTTTGGTCCACATTTTGAAGGTGCCAGAGATATAGTCACCCCCTTCTATATTACCCTGAAAGTGCAATATCGACTGTTGCATAATTCCATGCTAGACTCTGGGGCCTCTCATAATGTAATGCCCAAATATATTATGGATAGACTAGGCCTCAAAATCACCATACCATATGGATATCTTTACTCGTTTGATTCAAGGAGAGTTAAGTGCATGGGCATGATCAAAGATTTAGCAGTCACCCTCACCCAGATTCCGGTGAAAAATGTCTTAATGGATGTAGTTGTCACTGATATACCCTCGAAGTATGGTTTACTATTATCTAGATTTTGGGGAGCCAAGCTCAGGGGATCCCTCCAGTTGGATATGACCCATGCCACAATCCCTATTTTTGGTGGACAGTTCACATGGTTATACAGGGAAACACGGTTGGCATATACGGTAAGTGATCCTCAAAATCCTAACAATTACCCTATTTATATCACCAATCAAGACCTGGGAAATTGTATTCTGTCCTTTGACGATACTGAAGATAATTGTACAGAAGAAATTTACATCGATGAAATCAAAACTGAAAAGACAACTAAAAATGTGTACATCACGGGAACTTGGAAAATGTTCTTTGATGGTGCTTCGTCGTGTGAAGGAGCAAGTGTGGGAGTGCTTTTCATAGCACCTAAAAATGAATTCCTTGTTCCCTTCTCTTACAGGATACAGTGGACGTAGACTACACAAATAATGTTTGAAAATATGTAGCTCTATTCTTGGGACTGGAAGCTGCCAAGAAGCTAAACATAAAGAACTTAGAGGTCTATGGAGATGCTGAACTGATTGTGAAGCAGGTAAATCGACAGTACCAGGCCGAGCACCCGAGACTGAGGTCCTACAGAAATTGCGCCTGGGGTCTAATGGAAAATTTATTTTCATCAGTAAAGGTTCATTTCATCCCATGAGACGAAAACTAGTAGGCCGATTCACTGGCTAAATCAGCTTCAACTTTGTCACCCCCTACCACTTTCAAATTAAAATACCACATAGAGGTAAGGCACATACCATCCATACCAAACAACATACAACACTGGCAGGTTTTTGAAGATGACAAACAAATCAGAAAGTTCCTAGAAATGGTGGATGATTTCTTCAAAGCGCACATTGACCAGGAAAACGAAAATGATCATACCTGGATTATGCAGGAAGGGGAGGAACCTCAGGAGTTCCAAGAAAAAATTGCAAATCATCACCTACTAGTGTTAAAAAGTAATCAGATCCCTAAGGGCCTGATACCTCTAGAAAGGTTGTTTGATCAAAACGACATGCCTCTGAAGTCCACCTTGTAGCCCCAACCAGAGGAGGTCGAAGACTGTGACGTGGGCACCACCAAATAGCCTAGGATAGTGAAGTTATCAAAGTACCTTCCTCCTGAGATAAAAGGCAAGTATACAGATTTACTCGGGTGGTATAAAGACATCTTTGCATGGTCTTACGATGAGCTCAGAACCTATGATATCTCTGTGATCAAGCACAAGATACCTTTGAAACCTGGTGTTAAACCCTTCAGACAGAAGCTCAGACAAATCAACCCCATTTTACTGCCTGTGGTCGAAAAAGAAGTGAAAAAGATTTTAGACGCAAAAATAATTGTATCTCTCAGGTACTCTGACTAGGTGGCAAACTTAGTCTCGATTAGGAAGAAAAGCGGGGAGATCAAACTGTGTGTAGAATTTAGAAATCTAAACAAGTCCTCTCTCAAAGATAATTATCCGCTACCCAAAATGGATCATGTTTTGGAAAAAGTAGTTGGGGCAAATAGGATGTCGATGATCGATGGGTTTTCTGGTTACAATCGAATTGTCGTCAACGAGCATGATAAAGAAAAAACAACTTTCACCACCCCTTGGGGCACATTTATGTATGAAAAAATTCCTTTTGGTCTGATGAATGCAGGTGCTACCTTCCAACGCGCTATGGATATCACTTTCATCAGTGAAATAGATAAATTCGTAGTTATCTACCTCGACGATCTAACTGTCTTCTCTAAATCCAACGAAGACCATATGTTACATCTAAGTTAAACATTTGAAAAATGCCGAAAATTTGGTTTGTCTTTAAACCACAAGAAGTCTCACTTCGTGATGCAAGAAGGTAAACTCTTGGGCCACATTGTATCTCGGGGCGGAATTAAAATCGACCCTAAAAGGGTAGAAGTTATAGACACCATAAATATTCCTAGAAATATAAAATAAATTCAGTCATTTTTAGGAAAAATATTTTTTTTGAGAAGATTTATCCCAAACTTTGTTGAAATCGTGGTATTGATCACAGATATGCTAAAGAAGAACAATGAAGTGAAATGGATGGTAGAAGCTAAAGCGTCATTTGCACGCATCAAGAAAGTTATCAACGAAGCACCCGTACTGGCAAGCCCTGATCACCTAAAGGATTTCCTAATTTTCTCATTCTCCTCCGAACAAACAATGGTGACAGTACTTCTCCAGAAGAATGAAGAGGGTTTCGAGCAACCAATATCATTTTTTAGTAAAAGTCTTAGAGATGTTGAACTGAGATACGATATAATAGAGAAACAAGTGTATGCTATGGTTAAGGCGTTGAAGGCTTTTAGAACTTATGTGCTACACTCCAAGGTAATTTCATAAATCCCCACCAGTTCTGTGAAGGATATATTGGTTCATCCCGACAGTGATGGAAAGAGGGGTCTGTGGCTTGCTAAAATTAAAGAGTTTGACCTAGAGGTAAAACCAATGAAACTAGTGAAAGGACAAGGTCTGGCTAAGCTCTTGGTGGAATCAAATTTCAAAGCACTTGGAATAAATAACTTGCAAGGATACAAAGGAAATGTGGACGTAAATGAGCCCAACAACCAAATAGATATATCTAGAATTGAAGAGAAGTTTTCCTTATCAGATTGGTATAAATATATAGTGTCCTACCTACTGACCCTGAAATTCCCTAGCGATCTGTCTCCAGCTAAATCCAGGACACTGAGGCTGGATGTGGTGAAGTATTGTATATCTAAAATTCAATTGTACTAGAAGGACCCATTAGGCTTCCTACTGGTTTGTTTGGTAGAATCAGAAATAGAGGGGGTCATAAATGAATTTCACGAAGGTGTGCGGAGGGCATCACGCCTGGAGGGAAACAACTTATAAAATCCTGAGGGTAGGATATTATTGGCCTAAACTATTCTCATATGTCAACGCCAAAGTTAGAGCCTGTAACCCTTGCCAGTTGTTCACAGGAAAACATAAGCTCCCTACGCTACCTCTGGTTCCTGTCAAAACTGAAGCCCCTTTTCAACAATAGGGGTTAGATTTTATAGGAGAAATCAACCCACATTCCAGTGCTCAACACAAATGGATCCTCACTACCACATATTATTTCACCAAGTGGATGGAGGCTATTCCTACTAGAAAGGCGTCTGATTCAGTGGTGATAGATTTCCTGGAAGAGAGCATACTATCCAAATTTGGTTTTCCCCGAAAGATAGTAGTGGATAATGCCCAGGCATTCAATTCTATGGCAATGGTCAGCTTCTGCCAAAAATATAACATCGTACTGGGCCACTCCACATCATATTACCCTCAAGGTAATGGGTTAGCCGAATCATCAAATAAAAGTTTAATTACCATAATTAAGAAGGTGCTGAGCGAAAACAAAAGATCTTGGCATGTACACTTGAAGTACGCTTTATGGGAAAATTAGATAGGTATGAATAAATCCATTGGTACTTATCCTTTCCAAATGGTATATGGGACTGATGTGGTATTACCTATAAATCTGGCTCTCCCTGTAATGAAGCTCTGGCAAGATGATAAAGAAGAGCCAAACCACGTCACAAGAAGAATAAATCAGTTGATTGAGGTCCAACAACACAGGACCGAGGTGGACACAAGGATGCAGAAATACCAGGACAACATGAAAGCATTGTTCAATCATAAAGCCAAAAACAAATATTTCCTCCCTGACGATTTGGTTTTGAAATGGGATGCTAGGAGGGAAGATTCGACAAAACATGGTAAATTTGATCATATCTGGTATGGACCGTTCAAAGTCTTAGCTTCTGAAGGGAAGAATTCATTTTTGTTAGAGAATTTGGACGGTAAAACCCTTAGCACCCCTGTCAACGGGCGTTATTTAAAGCACTATATGCAATAAATGAGTTCCAAATCTCCATTGTAGATACTGGTTTAAGTTTTCTTTTTTGTTTATATAACTTTTCGGTAATTTCACTTTCATCGCGAATAAAACAGGCTGTTGATTTCTTAGAAGTAGAGACATGACACACAGAATGCCATAAATATTGAAGACCTGATACTCTTCATGTTTTTTCATACAGGCCTCCAAATTATAGCCCAAACTACAAAAGGAGAAAGGGACAGACAGGTATCAGGAAATTGACCCACCCGAAACAGGTGACAAATATTTTTCTTTCATAGGAGAACAAAGTGGTAAGGCCAAGGTATGAATTTCCTAAGTATCTGGGTTTCAAACAAAAATCACTTAAAACATACTAATGGTCTCACAAGTACGATGTATTCACCCGACATGTTTTCTAAAAAAAAAAAAGGGACAAGTTTTTAAGAGTCAAGATTGCATGATAACATCCAAGTTTTTGAGGTCCATAGCCTTCTCTCTTTCCCTTTTTCTTCCTTGTTCCTCTCTTCTTAAGCTCTGACACCTGCCCATACCATCCATAAAGGAAAAGAGGTCACGCTTCAATTTTGGAAACTAGCGAATGAATCTCAAAAAGTAAGTTGGCCTTCCCGACTCCTCCGTATCCTGCGAACAAAGCCTTGTGTAGATGGATCCTAACTCTCTTAGGTATTTTAACAGGCTTCAAATGGTCAATTCTTTCTCAAAAGAAGACCCCTAGAAATGAATTCTCCCCTAATTTCCTACAGACTAGGATGTTTTGAAGGTTAAGAGAAAGTTGGTCCAGAGCACTCAAAGAAAGTTGACAAGCCTTTGTAACGAATATTACACAAATATCACCCCTGGTATATTTTACGCAAATTGATTGCCCCCACTCCACATTTCAAAAGTAAAGTATAATACAAATGGTGAAAGAAAATTCATAATTGATTTCCCCCATCTAGTCCAAAGAGATGATGAAAGGAAATTCATAAAATGATTGCCCTCATCTCAACATTTAAATGCAAGATTACAGTTTGGAGTGGTGAAAGGCAATTCAATAAAGGGAACTAGATAACTTCACCAGGGTACTGAACAGGCTCACTGGCAGTGAAGCAATATCTAAGATATTTGTAAGGCTGTCATACTTAAATTATACTACACTCGGTAATCATATTTTTTGAAACTAGATCCACAGCTCGAGTTCATGCAGGTCTCCCTGATTAAAAGAATGCAATTTACTTCATTTTGATGCAAGCTAAAACCTATCGGATCTATTGATTTTCCTAAGATTGATTGGACCATCTTAAGCAACTCCAAATTTAGTCTTGAGAAAGGGAAAGTTACCAAATGGAATGTAGTCGATTTTAGGAAGCGTGTCAAGTTTTGAAAGTTTCGGAATTAAAGTCGAAACCTCAAATTTTCCTCTACACCCTCTTTCCAAACAAAGTTTCACTGAAGCAAACTAATGACTCCATTTACCCTTTCTTAGGCACTTGGTCTGTTGTCCTTCTCATCCCACAAGGAGACGATATCCCTAGTTGGAGCCTATGTTGGATTCGCCTTTCTCTAAATACATGAAATGTTATACTTAAGCCCAAAAAGGTTGGATTTCGGGACTTCGTTTGTTTCACATTTTTACCCTCTAAAATCGCAGTATCCCGACGTACGAAATGGTGAAAATCTTCCTAATTCTAATCACCATTACTAAAAAACTAAGCAGGGATTATCATATCTTAGTACCTCATACCCTCACTCTTGAAAGTTACGCGTTGAACGTTTCTCAAGCCTCCGACTTGCAAAGTCACGAAGTCGTGTTAAAGTTACCCAGGTTAGTATCAAGAACAAATCATTTTAAACCCTAGTTAGTCACTATCGTGATTTCGTGACTCGGCGATTGTTTCCCCAAAGGGAAGTACCTTTGTAACCCCGATCCATGAAGTCATGATTTTCTTTAATTAAGCATGGATTAATTAAAGGCTTAAGTCAAATCACTTTTAATCAATTAAATCTCACCATCACGATTTCGGGTTTTTAAGGTTCAGTGGCTAGGAGAGAAAACACCCGATGTGGCAAACGCCGAAAAGGGGATTAGCAACTAAGTGCAATAAATTGAAAGAACTAAACCAGATTAATTAGCAACTTAAACAAACTTTAACACACAAGGTTTATGGATGAAGTTTTGAATGATTCTACGTTTTTCAATGTTACGAATCGTCAAGCATTTATGGCATTTATTTGAATTGCAGTGAGGTGATGGGTGCTAAGATCTCATTTTTACTTCTAAATCTTTCTATTAATAAATTTGACCATTCTGTTGGCAAGGACACACACAGGCTTAAATGATCAAGATAAAGAGTTTTTCCTTCATTATTTCAGTTTTCATTTCTATTTGCACGCAGAGCCATTTCACCAGGATAACTTCTATTTGTGTTTTCAATTTTTCCAACAGGAGATCCAATTGTAGGTTTCTCTATCATGGCTCCACAAAAAGTGCCCAAGGCAGTTGCCGAGAGTTCAGGTCAAGGTTCAGACATTTTTTCCGATACCTCACCCCGAAGTATTAATTCTGTCAAGACATGGTCATACGTTTCCAACATTCTGCAATCTGAGTCGGTAAACTGTTTGGATGATTCTAGCAACAACGAGAAGGATGAATTCTCAACCAAATACAAAATCATTGCTCAAGCAGAGATGCACAAAATAGCGGCGAGGCCCCAGCTTCTTCCCTATTGTGATATGATCAGGTGGGCACTGGACCATGTGGACATCCTGACCAAGATGATTATCAGGGAACAAAAGGTAACAATTGGGACTTTTAGACCAGAACATTTGTGAGCAATGTATAAATTGTCATCCACACCGAACCTTACTCATAATGTCGAATTTCTAGAAGGTTTCAAGAAGAAGGAGTGCGAGTAGTATGCAAAAAGTTTATCCGATCTGAACAAAGATTGGGTCTCACATCCCACAAAATTCAAGGTTGATACTCACAGAATCTATTCTTTCTCTTCCTTGGAGCCACAATTCAAGTATATAGCGATAATGGCCTACAGGTTGTATGGCAAGGAGGACACTACCCATTTTTTCCTCCCATGGGTACCTCTTATTCATACAATTGCTGACGGTTTCTCCTTCAACTGGGCCAAACTGTTGTCTAACCAGTCAAATTACCGAATATCGAGCACCAAGGGTGAGTAAGAAAGTAGCTTCATTCTTTATGTTTGCTTACATCATGGATTCTATCTGCTTCATGACACCCGTCCCACTAATGAATTGGAGTTGGGCTCCATCTAATACAGAGCCTATTTGTGTCTACCACTCAAAGATTTGGGAGGATAAAGCCAAAGAATTCATCTACGAGATCTTCGACTGGGTAATGGTGCCATTGCATGTCACCATCTTCGGGCAGCCGCCTCCCAGGATTTCGAATAGTATCATGACCAACCTGAGTAGCATGGTAGATTGGTATATAGAGGAAAAATTTTCATATATCAGGGTTTTCGACACCTTTGTTCCTTCATATGCTCTACCGCTATTCTTGCTAGATAAGTTATTGTGTCGTGAGATCGCCAGACAGACTGTGCTCGACGGAATAAGCAAAGAGCTCAAAGGAGTATCAAAAAAGGTACGGCCGCCCTTCCCCATTCATATTGGTGCATATTCCTTGTTAGATTTTGGCCATGCCAAAGCCAAGGCTATGGATTTAGAAGAAATGAAGCTAGTGGATATTGAGTTCAAGAAGCACGACCCTAATAAGGTTGTGAGCAATCACCTGGCGAGTTGTGGCCTGAAGAGATATGAACACAAGGATTTTCCTCATGATGAAATATTCTAGGGTGCAAGGTCCTACTCTAAAGTCCTAAGTCAGATTCAAGCCCTACCACCTGGAGATATGGTTGATTTCCTTAAATTCCAGGAGCACTGACGAAGTTGTCTCCCCCAGGTTTTATAGGGTGAAACCCCAAAGCTTCCGGTTACACAGTAGACGAAAGCCAAAGGTTCAAAGGACTTGAGTCCTAAAAAGGAGAAGAACCAAGAGGAAACATGGGAGGCTGGAACCTCAGAGCGAGGATCCAAAATCCCCTACCAACAGGAAGGAAACCCCAAAAAGGGTACGTCAGGCAAGGAGGTCCAAGGTCAAGCAGAGATACCCTCGCAAGGGTCGGGTGACTCACTATCTCTCATGTCAAACAAGCCAGTGAAAGATGCTACCCCGAAGCAACCATTCAATGAAATCGGTAGTCCCATTGTTTCTGTCACACCCTTATAGTTCACAAAGGGGAACCCCGATGTGGGATGGATTTTTGGTGAAGAACTAACACCCATTTCGGTCAAAGAATTACCCCTTAATGAATTTTTCTTCGATAAGAAAAGGAAGGTTGTAGTGAAGCAAGAATCATATCAAAAGGCGGGCATAGTGGCTAAAAGATTTAAAATCTTGACAAAAGGAAAGGTTGTAGGGGAGGAGGAATCCACCGATGAGATAACAGGAACACTGGGGGCTTATGCTACAACTAACCAGTACTCTATGGGAACATTGAAGGCACAGTTGAAGTGAAAGAACCTCTTAATCGGCAAGTTGGAAGCTAGGATGGCTATGACGGAAGAAAATGCCAGGGATGAGGTGAGAAGAAGCCTCGAGAGGGCCAGAATAGTTGATCTGCAGGAGATCAAGAAGCTTAGATCTGACCTTGAGCTGGTGTGACAGTCAATGCAAGTAAGCCAAATGCAGGTAAGCCAGCAGGAGCAGCGAATAATACAATTACAATCGAAGTTGGATGTCGCTGAGAATCAGGTTTTAGACATAAAAATGTTCAGATCCCAAGTTGTCAAAATCCGATGGAAGGTATTAATGGCTCAACAAGACTTGCTTGTAAAAGTGGGAACCATTCAGAACCACTTTCAGACGATAGATCAAGTGTTAGAAAATATTTCTTTGAGAGAAAGAGAAGTTGGGGAAGCTCGGGTTGCTTTCCAGGATGCTGTTATAGCTACGGCGAAGATAGAGATGGTTAGCAGCTCCAAACTATCCATTGCAGAACAAACTAGAGGGAATATCTTGTTGAAGGTCTGGGAGAAGATTATATCAGAAAGAAGGGGGAGAGATAAAGAGGTGATGGATTCTTGTGAGGAAACATTCGCCTTGATAAATAAAAGTTTTTTAGACCTTGATAAGGAAGGCAGTGCTGGGACGCAGTGAAAAATCAATATAGTTAAACACCTGCTGGACATCAAAGAAAACGTGGAGAAGGAGAAAGAGGAGATATCCCAGATAAGCTAGGTTGATATGGTCCAAGTGGACAAATGGCTAGTACAACCAAGTTTACAATTATGCTCTATCATCATGGAAGACTGAAAAGTAGAGAAAAGGTTTCCACAGTTGACGAAGAGTTGTTACACCTTTGAGGTAAGCAACAAAGAAGAGCCTTCTAGGTTGATAGCCCAGTTGGTTGAAAGGTGTGTCATTTGCATTGAGCAGGCGAAGGGGAAGGTTTCTGGTGCTAAATAATGAAAGATGTCAACCCATTATATTTCTGGAGCCGGAAGAGCAGAGAAAGGAAGGTTCTCCACCCTTACGAGGGAAGACAAAAGATGAGGAGATGAAACGCTCCATTTTTTCATTCATAACTGACAAGTTTCCAGAACGATCGGAATTCTAAATGTTTAGAAGTTTGTTTAAATATACATTTACGAAGAGACACTAAAGAGGGGGGGCTTTTTTCTATTGGAGATTGTAAAAGAGAAAGTTTTTTTAGCCAGGATTAATACAAAGAGAATTGAAGACTCCATATTCCGTCAAGATTGAGTTATGTGTTTTCCTCTATTATTTCATACTTCATGTCATTTTTTACATATACGTCTTTGATGAATGTTTTAGCTGCAATTTAGTATAACTTATACTGTGGTGATCAGGTTCTAGTTACCTATTTATTTACAGCTTTTCCTCTGTATCGGCTACTAGCAGGTACAAGACCTGTGAATTACTTAGATCTCTACATTTTATGCTTTCATCAAGGTATCTCTTTCTTTTCTTCTTCTACTACAACGTGGGATTCCTCTGAAATTGATGCCCCACATTGTTGAAAACTCTATGTTTTTCTTTCATTTTCACACTCAGTTTTAGATTTTAACTTAGTTACGGAAAATGGCCTTTGATTTTGTTAAACCCTTCGATTGGCTTCACTGAATTCTCCTTGTATAATCTAAAATTGAAATAAGAATTTAAAGCATCAACCCCTTTTTAAAGATCTGTTCTCCCCATGACTGTACCCGTCGTAAGGCAACCTGTTAGCGACATTTCTTGTCTTGGGCCTAAGGTACCCAGGTCTGCAGGATGAACGCAGCAGCGGAAGGATCTCTTCTCCGGTTACGAGTCAAGCGAGAGGTCCACGAAGCAGATCAACGGTCATCAGGATTTCAGGGCTGCCAAGTTACCCGATATATAGCATAAGAGAAAGCGCCTATATTTTAAAGCTAAGTCTGGGTCATCCGATCCATTGATGCGTGGCGTAAGATCTGGTTACATCGGCATATCGAAATTCGAGAGTTCGAGTGGTAAAATTCCCTCGTCATTTCACATCTCAAAACACCAAACCCTGAAATGTCGATAAGTGATCTTCAAAGCCGAGCTCACGGTCTTAGTGCCAAGTCACATCAAGCGAGCCTGCAAATGGGGGTAGCCCCCTTTATAATAATGTACTATTTGGGTTGTTCATCTGAAGGACATGCGGAGCACATCCATGTCACGTCAGCATTCGGGAGTTCGAGGGGCAAGCAGTCCTCGTCACTTCACTTCTCGAAACCCCGAACCCCGAAATGTCGATAGCGCCCAGAATCGGGCTTGTGGTTTGGGCGCCTGGTCGTAAGGGAACAAGCCTAGAGGAGGGGCGCTAATGTTTATCATTTTGCCACTTGGGTCCCAAAGCGTCGAATTGAGTTTCATAGGGGGGGGGCACTGTGTTCTACAGACGTTGATTCAACGTGATCTAAATCCCGGAACCTACTAGGAATAAATGAAGAAGAGAGAGGGTGGTTGAAACCTCACCTCACTCATTAATTGCAAAGTATGGAGGGTCTGGGAAGTGGTCTGTTCGAAGGAGTTCTGTGTACTGATTATCCAAAGAAGCCAGGCTGAAGCCCTCGATTATACAGAGAAGTCTGCACACGCCATTTTGGCCTTTGATGTTTTGGCTACCTCCCCTGTAGAAGAAAAATCCGAAATCTGATGGCGTCTATCATAGGCACACGATCATCTTGAGTTTGCATGGGCAGGTTGTCAGAAGACATGCAGACGCAATGTTTTTAATGCAGCATCTTGTTTTTGCTGATGTGGTTGTTTTTTAGTATATGTAGGCGTTTTCGCCATTTTGAAAAGGGTTGATGGTTGAGCTAGGCTCCCGATCGTAAAGTTTTGATGCAGCGCTGGTCACTCTAATTAATGTATAAGGCATTGGAGACTTCTTACTTTATGGATATCAGCCTCTTTTTCCATCTCTTTGTTTACTGTGTTAGAACAACTCGAAATTGGAGGATCCAGTCAAGTTGCACTGTTGTAGGATGATGTAGGTTGGATCACTGCAGCATTCACAACATTTCTAATTGGTTCTTGTGTTTTCCCAGCGCTGGAATGGCTTGGAATTGGAGGATCCGATCGAGTCACCCTTCAGCTCCTTGAAAATCTGGACCAAGAGGATATTGGCTTCTGAGTTTTTCTTCTTCAAGCTTCCGAAGGCCTGTTGCCCGAGGCAATCTTGCTCACCCTTCTCACACGTCTTCCATCTACCACCTTTTAAGCAACTTACTGACGGAAGTTGGATCAAGACCTCCCTTGCTTTCTACATATCGGACCCTGGTTCATGTGTCAATGTTGCTTTCCTGGGTCTCTTTCCATTTGACCACCCCCATTCATTAAATCATGACATAAAAACTGACGGGCATCGAGCTCTGCTCCTGCAAGCAATCCAGGGGTGACTTCTGACACTAACACAACCCAACATCGAACCTGGCCTATCAGATCAAACCAGCATCGCTTTGAATATTTTGATACTATACTTGAGACTGCCATCACCCGGTCAGAGCTCGAATGTTCATGGGCTGCCATCGAATGGGATATCAGAATTCAAGAATATTTAGAAGCTAGACAAAGACAACTCAGAAATCAGCCATAGCTTCTTTCCTCGAAGTTGTTTCTTCCCCTTTTTATCACTCACTCACTTTGGATGCTTAGACTCTACACTTTATAGCCTTATGTGTAGACTCTGGAACAACATGGGGAATGAGGGACTGTGGGTTGTTGGTTTGATTTGGCACCTGAGACAGAGTCCTTCCTATTTTCTATGAGCCTTTAGCCTAGTTAGGAATCCCTTTACCCTGGTGGAGTTTAGTCCCAGCTCGGGGGTGACTCACTGTTGAGAGTGATGAACAGTGTGGTCTAAGGCTGGGAGGTTCATGGAAGTTCTACACACAGTTGGTGATATTATCACAAATATAAGTGTCAATTGTGTGATAAATTTACATGTTACATTGTTGTTTACGTGTTTATTTTTATGGTTTTATCCTATGCATGATTATAACTGTCAGTATGTTTATGGGTATTTCCTGTATATGATACATGTCTATGTTTACTGTTATTTTAGTGTGAATCCATGCATTTATCGGGGTGAAATTGAACGAATTTCGTGGTTGCAGAATGTCTATGGTAAATTGGGGAAAAATTTAGGAAAAAACCCCAATTTCTGCAGTGGAATTCACGAGGATTTGATGCGCATAAAGGTGAATGTGCACAGGTGGGCACACTAAAAATGCATGATGTGCATCAAATGTCTTGTGATAGGTAAAATTTAGCACTGCACGGCAAGATATTGGCATGCTGGTGTGCACGGTAAATTTTGGTGTCGCGCGGAAAAATGTTAGTGTGCAGGTGTGCGCACTAAATTTTGGTACCACACAAAAAAATAGCAGTTTTTTGGTGCGCGCGCTAAATTTTGGCACCGCGTGGAAAAATGTTGGTGTGCGGGTGCACACGGTAAATTTGGCATTGTGCAGTGTGCATACACATAAGAAGTGTGTGCGGTGTGGAAATTCATAATAATGGTTGGTGTGGTGTGCGTAGTATTGGCATAGTGCAATGGAGTTTGGTAGTTGCGCACGCAATGTGAGTATATGTTGTCACGCGACAGTTTTGTTAATGGTGTGCGCAGAGTTTTGGTACGCAATGGAGACGTAATAAAATCTGGAACAGTGCAGAGCGTTGAGTGAAATGCACTCAAAATATCAATGTGCGGTACAAAAACTGTGTGCGGTGGATACCAGCACACGGTACAAAAACTGCGCGCGGTGGATATTGGCGCGCGACATAAAAGTAGTGCGCACAAGTTAGTGGTGCGACAGAGAAGTGATACACAGTGGTTTTAAAGTGCGCAAAGAATGATTTCCCTTGTTTTGTTGCTGCGCATGGTAAATATGGGTTTACAAGTTGAAATTTGTGCATGCAGATTCATTTGGAAGGTGAATAACAACAGAAAACCAGTGATTTTTTGCGACGTTTTATATCATTTGAACGTCATCTTTTTTCAGCACGTTTTTGAGGGCCTTAAGAGTGTTTCTAGCAACTCAAAAACCATGAGACAGAGGTGTACCTAAGGTACACTATGTTCTTGCAGCTCAAATGAAATAGCTCAGATAGATATTTCTAATGGTGTAAATTGTTCGTCAAGCAGAGCTTTTATGAGAAAGTTACAGCTTAAACAATGAAGGGTAAATTTTAAGACCCATCTAACTTCAAAGAGCCATAACTTTCTGCTTCAGAATCATATTGAGGTGCAGGAGTAGTCAATGGAAAGATATTGAAACATAGAAGAAAATACCAGAGTTTAATTAAATTTATGAGCATGATAAAAATGTTTAATATGGAAAATAAGGTGCCTGTAACATTCCAGTCCAAAAACACAAATTGTCTTAGAACTTCAGCAGGCTGTAACTAGCAGCCCAGAACCCAGAATAAGGTGATACTTGGACATAATGTCCATAATATGTTTATTCAGAAACTCAATTGATCTCATACGAAAATTTCAATGGAGTAGGTGTGAAAATGCATAATTACAACGCAGAATTGCGCCAAGTGGAAGTGTGAACAGAAAAGTTAATGGGAAAAATTGAAATGACCATAACTTTCTGCTCCAGAATCGGAATTGAGCATGTGACCAGGTGTTGGAAAGGTATTGAAAAATTGATTCTAAATATCCACCC
Organism: Picea engelmannii; assembly: GCA_009831015.1. Classification (NCBI taxonomy): domain Eukaryota; kingdom Viridiplantae; phylum Streptophyta; class Pinopsida; order Pinales; family Pinaceae; genus Picea; species Picea engelmannii. The sequence continues at coordinate 78,854 of ML795745.1, forward strand.
AAAAAATTGATTTGGGAATTCAATTTTTCAAGAAATCAGAAGAAAGGATTCTGATATATTATTGAACCAAAATGGTTCATATTTTTCGTGAGTTTGCTGAAACAGTTAGCCTGATAAAGTTTTGTTGGCTGCACATTTTGCAGAGTTAAAAACAACTAGATTAGATCAAGATTAGTGCAGAGTCCATAGGAATGGAAGAGGAACAGGGGACTTACAATCAACAAGATGAGATCAAAGGAATGGATGCCCATTTGGGCATTGAAGGAACAAACTCCAATGGACATGGAGAAGAAAGGGATGAAAACATGAATATGGAAGAGACCATAAAAAATTTGCAAAAGGATGTCCAAAGCCATAAAGCTGATAATGAAAGGCTTATGAGAGCCAAGGAGCAACAGGATGACTTCAACATGAAGTTATTGGAGAGATTGAATAGAATAGAAAAGAAATTGGATAAGGAGAGTGGCTCAAGCAAGTCAGGAAGTCACAGGGTTTCTAATGAGAAAATAAAAAAAAGAAGTGTTAGTAGACATCACCATCACTCCCCAAGGCATTCCAATAAAAGATCACACAGTAGCTCAAGTCCATCCCCTGTCAGGAATCATAAGAGGTCTAGGGTGGATGAGCTACGAGGAGAAATGAACAAAATCAAACCTCCTACATTTGATGGTGAGCACAAGAAGGATGAATATGCATAGACATGCTTGTTGGGCATGGGAAAGTATTTTCAATTGCATAATTATTCTTCTCATGCAGAAGGTAGAACTTCTATCTATCAACTCAAGGGAAAGGTATCTATGTGGTGGGATCAGCTTGTGCAGGTGCTACACATTAAGGAGAAAAGTGTTACTTGGAGGGAATTCAAGAAGTATTTCGAGAAGAAATACTTGACTAAGAAATACTATCACAAGAAAATGAAAGAGTTCTTTGAACTCAAACTTGAGAGTATGACCATTGATGAATATGAGAGAAGGTTTCTAGAACTTCTAAAGTATGTCTCTTTCATCAAGGATGAGACAGTTAAGATTCAAAGGTATTTGAGTGGATTCCCATCATTCATCAGTGAAAAAATATAGTATGATGATCCCAAGACATTGGAGGAGACCATAAGGAGAGATAAATGCCTATATGATTAGCAGAAATCAAGGCCAAATTTCCAAAAAGCTTGGGAAGACAAAAATAAATTCAAGGTGGATTAGAGGAAGAAGGGATCTAAGCCACCATTATTCATAAATAATCCATAGGGACAACAAGCTCCTAGAGGGCCCGGAGCGATTGAAACAGGGGGTCAAAGGCCAAGGAAACCACTTATTCAATGTTGGGGTTGTAAAGGAGATCACATGTTCAGAGATTGTCCTCACAGAGGTGAAAAAGGGAGAACTGTTCACAATGTACAACAAGATGAAACAATGGAGGAAATGGGTAGAAATGTGCCAAGGATCTATGCAGCCCCGGACAATAAGCAAGAAGAGTATCACTCACATATGATTGAAGTGGAAGGTATGATCAACAACCAAACCATTACTATTTTAATTGATTCAGGAGCTAGTCCTAGTTATATAGATCCTAATATGGTGGAAATTTTGCATTTGACAAGAAGAAAGCATGGGAAATATTGGTTGGTGCAGCTGGCTACAGGAGCCAGAAGAAAAGTTAATGAGATGATTAAGTCATGTCTTATGGACATGAATGGACTAAAAACCAAGGTAGATTTGAACATATTACCTTTAGGTTCCTATGACTGTCTAAATGGGATGGATTGGTTGGACCAACATCATGCTCTCCTAGACTATCATAAAAAAACATTTACTTTCTTGGATGAGAAAGGGAAACTAAGGAGAGTGCAGGGAATTCTCAGGGTAGTAACCATCAGAGAAATTTCAGCATTGTAGCTGAAGAAATGTTACAGGAAAGGGTGTCAAATATTTTCAACTCATATGGAGGAGACACCTAAAGATAAGGTGATAAATTTGGAAGATTATGCAGTCCTAAAAGAGTTTGAATATGTGTTGAGGGAAGCACTAGGACTACCACCAAAGAGAGACATTGATTTCTTTATAAATCTAATGTCTGGAGCAGCGCCAATGTCAAGGACTCCTTACAGAATGAGTACACCAGAGCTAAAGGAGTTGCAAATGCAACTTGAAGAGATTCTAAAGAAGGTGTATATACACCCAAGTGTGTCACTTTGGGGTGCCCCAATCTTGTTCGTGAAGAATAAAGATGGAACCTTAATATTGTGCATTGATTTCAGACAGTTGAATAAAGTGACTATGAAGAACAAGTATCCTCTGCCAAGGATTGATGATCTTTTTCATCAATTGAAGGATGCAAAGATATTTTCAAAGATAGATATCAGGTGAGGATACCATTAGGTAAGTATTAAAGAGGAATACATCAGCAAGACCGCCTTCAGGACAAGTTATGGTCATTATGACTTCACAGTGGTGCCATTTGGGTTGTCAAATGCACCAGTCGTTTTCATGTGCTTAATGAATGGTGTTTTCCGAGATTATTTAGACAAGTTTGTCATTGTCTTCTTGGATGAGATTCTTGTATATTCCAAGTCAGAAGAAGAGCATGAGCGTCATTTGAGGATGGTGTTGCAAGTGTTAAAGGAGCATCAGTTGTATGCCAAGTTGAGCAAGTGCTCATTTTATCAGAAACAAATTCATTATTTGGGGCATATCATTTCAAAGGATGGGATAGCAGTGGATCATGAGAAGATAAAAGACATTAGAGAATGGTCAACACCAAAGAATGTGGCAGAGGTCATATCATCCATGGGCCTTGCAGGCTACTATAGGAGATTTATTGAAGGATTCTCAAAGATTGCACACACAATCACTTCCTTGCAAAGAAAGGGCGTGAAGTTTCAGTGGACATTGGATTGTGAAAAGAGTTTCCAACACTTGAAACAATTACTAACAAGTGCTCCAATACTAAGGATTGCAGACCCAAATGAAGACTTCATTGTATGCACAGATGCATGTAAAGAGGGACTTGGTGGAGTCCTCAGTCAAAATGGCTTTATTATATGTTATGAATCAAGGAAGTTGAAAGAGAATGAAAGACACTATGCCTCTCATGATTTGGAGTTGGCAGCCATAGTGCATGCCTTGAATAAATGGAAACACTACCTCATGGGAAAAGGGTTTGAGCTAAGAACATACCATAATGGTCTGAAATATTTATTTGATCAGCCAAGTCTAAATGCTAGGCAAACCAGATGGTTAGAATTTCTAAGTGAATATGGCTTTGATATAAATCATATCAAGGGAAAAGAGAATAAAGTGGTTGATGCACTCAACAGAAGAGTACATGAATTTCATGCTACGACCATTAGCTTGTACCAATCAGATTTGAAAGACAGAATTACAGAGGCTGCCAAATTAGATTGGAATTACAAGGAATTAGTGGCAAAATTACAACAAGGTATTTTGCAGCAGAAAATTGAGGAATACAAGCTAGATAATGATGAAATTCTCATGTACAGGGGAAGAATTTATGTACCTAATTCCCAGGAGTTGAAAAATATGATATTGAGAGAAATTCTTAATGTACCTTATGCTGGGCACCCAGGATATCAGAAAACTATTGCAGCTATCAAAAGCCAATATTATTGACCAGACATGAAGAAAGAGGTTGTTGATTTTATTTCTAGATGTTTGGAATGTCAAAAGGTAAAGGCTGAGCATAGACACCCAACTAGTTTGCTACATCCATTACCCATTCCTGAGTGGAAATGGGAAGTTGTAACAATGGATTTCATCACTAAAATGCCCAGTACAAACAAGCAACATGATTCTATCATGGTAGTGGTGGATAAGTTTACTAAAACTTCCCATTTTATTCCAGTTAAGCTCACTCACAAGGCAGTGGACATTTTTTATATTTATATGAAAGAAATTGTCAGATTACATGGCATACCAAAGACAATTGTGTTTGACAGAGATCCAAAATTAAACTCAAAATTTTGGAAAGGATTATTAAATGGATTTGGCATAAATTTGAATTTAAGTACAACCTATCATCCAGAATCAGATGGACAAACAAAGAGGGTGAATCAAGTGATTGAAGATATGTTGAGGATGTATGTGATGGATAAACCATCAAAATGGGAACACTACCTACACTTGGTAGAGTTTTCTTATAACAATGGGTACCAAACATCTCTAAAGATGATCCCATTTGAGGCACTTTATGGTAGAAAGTGAAACAAACCAGTAAGTTGGGATAACCCAAGAGATAGGGCAGTGGTTGGGCCAGATTTTCTTAGGGAAATGGAGGAGAAAATGATAAAAATAAAGCAAAATTTAAAGGTTGCCCAAGACAGGAAAAAAAGCTATGCTGATAAGGGAAGAACTCACAGGGAATTCAAAGTGGGTGATCATGTATTCTTGAAAGTGAAAGCCAACAGAAGTTCCCTGAAGTTGGGAAATTGTTCAAAGTTGGTAGCTCGCTATTGTGGGCCATTTGAAATCCTAGAGAGGATTGGTCCAGTTGCTTATATGATTGCATTGCCTACATCTATGTTTGTTCATAATGTATTCCATGTATCATTTCTCAAGAAATATATACCTGATGCTAATCATGTTATTGATTGGAATGTGATCTAGGTGGAGCACGAAGGCGCTTTCCAAGTGCATCTAGTGAGCATTCTAGACCAGAAAATCAAACAGCTCTGGAACCAATCCATAGGGCTTGTAAAGGTCCAATGGACCTGGTATGGTCCTGAGGATGCTACTTGGGAGAATGAGGATGCAATGCAGGCAGAATACCCGCATCTTTTTGAGGATTTTTGAAATTTTGTTGTATATGGGTCCATGATGCACTGAGGACAGTGCATAAATAAGGGGAGGCGATTGTAATATCCCTAGGTCGAACCCAATTTTAATGTAAATGAAAATGTACTTAATCTGGTGAGTTGTTTTGATATGATTTTGTATGCACATTTCATGACATAGTGCACGCATGTACTGCGCAGTAAAATGAGGAAGTTTGTGCATTCCAGGATACCGCTTGCAGCATCTTAAGTGCGCACAATTGTGAGACCAACGAGCCTTTGTGTTTATTCTATGTTTTATAGGCTGGTGAGACAGTTTTTATAAGCTATGATGGTCATGTTTTGATTAGGCAGGAGAGACTAGATGTTAAAGGCCAATGCGCCTATTTTTGTACATGTCTTAGAATTAATATAAAATACATCGTTGCACACAGACCGACCATGATAAAAGTGAAGGGGGACTAAACTCCACTAGTTAGGGAAAGGAAGGGGCTAAGTTAAGGAAAGGATCTAAGCTAGGGAGCTTAAGCCAAAAAGGAATATTATATTAATATTTATTAAATCATAAAGTATGGATAATTATTTTATCCTAAGTTCTAAAGTTGGGTACAAGTGGGCCAAAGTAGCTCCCAACATGACAAGTGTCAAGTTGGGGACATGCATACATATTGTTGGGACTTAGTTCATTTCCTATCATCTTTTCCATCATTCCAGCCATCATTCAGCCATCCAATCAATCATCCATGAGTATTCTGACCCATTGAGCTATCCTTGGTATCTTCATGACTGTACCTGAACCTGTATCCATAGCCATTTGTGTTGGTGTATTTCGTTAGCTTGGGATCTAGACTGAAGAAGCGGGTTTTCATGCTTGTTAGCAATTCTCTAGCTGAGATAATTGTTGGGGATTGATTTCCTAAAGGAGTTGAACTGCAACTATAGTGCTCTGAGACTTCTTTTCGGGTCTGTTGCTGAAGCCCGGAAATGAAGTGGGGCAGCCAAAGGAATATTGAGAAGAGAAGGGGCACACTTTCTGGGTGGGATAGGCATGTGGGGAATGAGGGACTGTGGGTTGTTTGTTTGAGTTGGCACCTGAGAGGAAGTCCTTACTGTTGTCTATGAGCCTTTATCCTGGTTAGGAATCCCTTTACCGGGGTGGAGTTTAGTCCCAACTCGGGGGTGACTCACTATTGAGAGTAATGAACAGTGTGGTCTAAGGCTGGGAGGTTCGTGGAAGTTCTGCACACAGTTGGTGATATTCTCACAAATATAAGTGTCAATTGTGTCATAAATTTACATGTTGCATTGTTATTTCCGTGTTTATTTTTACGGTTTTATCCTATGCATGATTATAATTGTCTGTATCTTTATGCGTATTTCATGTATATGTTGCATGTCTATGTTTACTTTTATTTCAGTGTGAATCCATGCATTTACGAAATGTAATTCTCTGTTTATGTTTTACATGTAAAGCTTCCACAAGTGTTCTATGTGCATATGTTTTAATTGCATGCAGTTAGAGAAATTTATGTGGCATAGCTCAGTTAGATGTTGGGTATGTTACAATATGTTCGGCAGAGAGAACATAAGAGTTATCTGGCATAGTGCAGCCCGACATGGATGGATGGGGACGTTACACATAAATAAATAAAAAACCGACAATCATTAGTGGCCTTTCACCACGCACAGCTAGATAAATCTAAAATTTAGACAATACCTTAAATAACCTTAAATTATGAGAGATAACTAACATACATTGTCTATCCAACAATAATAAAATTGAGGTGCAATTCTATTTAAATTCTAGGCACGCTATTTAAACATCAATCATTAAGTAGAATATGAGGCGTGAGAAGTGATAAACCTTCTGGGGTATTTTATATAATTATGCAACTTCATGTCCATGTAAACAATGACTACCCTCTTTCAACTTGCCATTTTAAATAAAAAAGGACTAATACAACTATAACTTACCTCTATTCTTCTAACTCCTGCGATTATAGAGTTTATTCTCCATTAGAAAATTTCCATAGTACATCATTAACTAACATAAATCAAGCCTTCTCCATTCTTCCTAAATACAACCCCTTTTTATTATTTGAAGGAATGAGCATCAACAATTTAAACAAATTAAAATTAACCTATAAAAATTATCTTTGAACAAGGCAATAAACATCTAGACAAGTTAAGTGAAGATACCATCCTTTCAAGTGTTAAGCATTCCCTACCATCTATCTGAATAGTTCATCCTCTTAATCATTAAAGTAGAATATTGCGAACAGATTCTACATAATAAATTATCGTTAGAAAGAACAAAGTAGTATGACCAGCATATGTGCAACAACGACAACAACAACATATTCTTATTCACCAGCAGTGACCATCAATTATCACCACAGGATATCTGTAACATCCCGCTCTGGCGCATTGAGCGAACTTATTCTTTGAGGACACTTTCTCACAAGTGATCCAGATTATTATGATATTAAAACATTTGACCTTGATTATGATGCGTCATGGGTAGATGACATGTTGTTTTACTACATTGACATAGACATGTGCTATTGACTCGGTTTTACTGAGTGTGCAGGGTTTTTTACCTTGAGGATGTAGAGGCATCGATGGAACCCCTTGGACTCCAGATTGAGTCAGGGAGTGTGCTATTGGGGTTTGATTGATTTACTATGATATTAATACATTTGATTAGATGATATGATGTGGACATGTTCTGACATGATTTGTTGATGATGCAGGCTGACGATAGCTTGCCAACCAGACTCACATATGGAGTAAAGGGGCCACACACAACTACCAAAGAGGTTGAGGGAGAGGTGTGGACAACAGCCTTGCCACAACCTACTAGCACTCCCGCCGTGGCTCGAACTGTAGGTTAACAATTACCTAGTTCAAGAGGACCCACGATGTCGTGAGGGTAGACTGCGACAGTCGCTCACGATGATTCTAAGGGGTGCGCAATAAGGCGGGGGCCTTATTCCTTAGAAGCCCTTAGTCTCCCACAAGTTCACCTGGCGGAGTGTTGACTCCAGGGTTTATTGATGTCTACCAATCAGTCAAGAGGCGAGTGGCACCCTTGGAGCACGTGGTGCATCCTGAAGGGCACGTCGCACAAAGGAACAGATGAGGCGAGTGGCACCCTTGGAGCACCTAGTGCGTCCTGAAGGGCATGTCGCATTGATGATGATAGAGGGATGAACCTAGATGGCCCTAAGACAAATAACACATTAAGAAATTTTTAAAAACAATTTCCCTAATTAATTGTTGCTTGGATCATAATCTAAGTTCTAAGTCTAAATTTCGTTAGGGGTAAAAATTTTGTCTACTTTAAAAAA